>OZ034978.1:15827452-16397452 GCA_964030785.1 Siderastrea siderea | reverse complement strand
TAAGAGAAAGGAACACTCTCCCGTCTAATGTTTCTTGGAAAAATGAAAAAGATGTGGAAGCAGTTACGAACAACCAGCTGAAAATGTATTTGAAACAACATGGTCTCAAGATAAGCGGAAGTAAGGCTGATTTAACTAAACGAGTTCTCCGACCACGCAGGTGGAAATGCTGCCAGAGATGTTCTGGAAGATGAAGAATTTAATAACTCGTGTGGAGATGACACAACTTCAGAATCAGAGTCAAGTGATTCCGATGGAGAGAACACATACGTTGAATAGTCATTTAAAGTACTTTTGTGCCTGAGGAAGACATCCAACATGTAAATTAGGTATGACGGAACCAATGCGGGAAGGAAGCAGGGGAGGGGGCTTTGGCCTTAATATTATCAGTAGGTGAGGGGAGGTTACAGTTAATTTTCGCTCAGTGAGAGTGGGGGGGGGGGGTGCGACTTAATTTTGAGCCTTATTTTACCCATTTCCCAACCCCCCCCCCCCCTCCAGGTAATTATTGCACAGTCCCTTACTTTCGTCTTTCGGGTCCCGGCAGCTTGATTAGTCCTACCCTTTCTTCTTGTTGATGTCTTTGGCATTGTACAGCCGACGAAAAGTTATGAAGGTAAAATTTCCAGTGCGTTACGGCCCTTTGAACGGCACGCGTATACAGACCTGAACGAAAGTCGCTTTTCGATAAAAATATGACACCTTCTTGGAGGCACGTTTGCGCTATTGTTATAAGGTAAGTGAGCCTCCCCTCTATCATACTGCAGGTACTTATCCTGACACCTAGGTGTTTTAATCTCATCAGGTTGGAAAAAGGTCTCCTCATCTATTTTGCCTTTATTCTCGGAACTAATTTTTCAAGAAATTGAGCGCACGTTTTAGGTGCGCGTTCAGCGAGTTTTCAACCAATTTAGCTCAAATTTAGCGAGAATGTTGCCAGTAATTTGACACCAAAACTGTGTCTCCGAATTAAATTTTTTGCGTTTGTTCAAAAGTTATGACCCGTTAAAGAAAGAGAATGGGTGTTTTCTCAAACCTCAAAAACTAATCGAGTGCAGATTAAACAATCCAGGCCAGATAAAAAATTCCGAGACGCGGTTTTTGAGACAAAGGTGTGAAGAATTCGGCGCGATGTTCGTCTCACACTCCAGACCATTTTCGAGTGGAGCGAGACCGATTTTGTGAACGATGTACTTTTGAAAAGTACACTGGTGATAACGGAGTGTTGTCATTTGGGGTTTCCTTAAAAAGCTCCCAAAGACAGAAGCAAAACGTTACAGTATCTGCCGCTTGCGCACGCAAACCACACAGACAAGCGAAATGCTGAATTTATTTACGACTACGACACAATCCGATCTCGCTCGCGCAGTGATGATTCGACATAGCTTTCTTTCTGTGTTTTACCTTTTGCCCAGACGCCCGGGGGGGGGGGGGGGGTACTCCCTTAAACGGCCTATACGGGGATGTGCCGCTGGTCAGGGTATGGTTTTTGGCCTCTCTGTCCTAATCAGGGTATGTGATTTCGTGCGAGTCTGTCCTAAACAGGGTATATAATTTCGCGCGAGTCTGTCCTAATTATAAACAGGGTATTGCATGTTCTAAACAGGGTAATAAAACTGAGCTTGTTGTCCTAAACAGGGTATGTATTTTAGGATTTTTTTTTGCCCTAAACAGGGTCAGGGTTTCAAACCCTCAGCGGCTCACCTATACCCAAATATGGGTCGAGTACCCCCCCCCCCGGGCCCAGACGAAACCACTCTAAAATGCCCATGCAATACCGGATCAAACTGGAAAACCGTTTCATGAAATTACAAAAAGGTATACGCGAAATATGCGCATATGTTCGATTTTACGAAACAAAAGGCGAAACAATAGCGTGCTCCTTTCATTGTTTAGTTTGCCGCCTACATTATGATAATGAGCATCGCCATGCGTTCATGTCAACCAATGAATTAAGCTCTTTCTAAGCGTCTATGAATAATAACACGCGATATGACAGATCTACAAACTTTCTTGAACTGGAAGTAAATGTTGCGGGAACAATAGGCATTCTGCGCGATGCATGTTCGATAGCTGTACCAAAACGTATTAAAGGTTGACTATGTACTTACAGTAAGGCTGACCTTTGATAAAAACGTACTAAAAAGTTAACCATGGCTACCTACAACTTTTTTAACATAAAGTTCGGCAAACACGGAGGGACTAGTCACGCTTATTACCATGCAACCAGCCACAGGGATAAGTCCCATGTAGTGTTTACACGAAGGAACTAGTCGCAGTGACTGACTGCTTTGGTTTTTGATCGGTTGACTTTTATTTTGGTCGTAGGGACTAGACGTACAAACAGTTCACACGACGGGACATTCAAAATTTCATAGGACTAGTCCCTGAAACTAGTTTGAGGGGGCTAGTCGCAGGGACAAAAATTTGGCCGCGGTGATTTTGTGAAGAAAATGGGTAGTTCACACGTAAGGACCTCGTCCCCAGGACTTGTCACACGGACTAATCCTCTCGTGTGTGCCGAATTTAAACCTTGCAAAGAACACCAAGGCCAGACACTAAGAATGTGTATAATTAAAGTGTTCAATAATGTACAAAACGTACTAAACGTCAACTAAGTACTAAAAGTTAACTATGGTTAATAATAACTTGTTTTTTTAACATAAGCCTCGAAAAGAACACCAAGGCCAGACAGTAAGAATTTGTATAATCAAAATGTTCAATGATGTACAAAACATCAACTACGTACTAAAAGTAAATTTTCAGTACATAACGCACTAAAAGTTAACTATGGTAAACTATTTTTTAACATTAACCTTGAAAAAGACACCAAGACCCAAAAAGTATGAATTTGTATGATCAAAATGTTCAATGATGTACAAAACGTACTAAACATCAACTACGTACTAAAAGTAAATTTTTAATACATAACGTTCTAAAACTTAACTGTGGTTAACTACTTTTTAACTTTAACCTTGAAAAGGATATTAAGGTCAGACACTAAGAATGTGTATAATCAAAATGTTAACGACGTTATAAGCAAAAGAAGAGATTATTCGAGCCTAACGATAGTGTAAAAGTTACACTCGTTTTAACAACTCTAAAGTGCGTTTCAGTGATCGTTAATCGTGTAGGCGATCTGTTGCGCATTCACTGAACGAAGCTTTCAGGTAACTATAGAAAGGAATTTTAAATTGACTGGTAGATATGGTGCGCATTTATTGACGTTGTTGTCAGGGAACTAAAAAGGTCTTTAAACTCAATGTTAACGATCGACATATTGGTCAATTACGGCCGAATTAACCCACGTCATGTAGGCCTTTCTCTAGTTGCCAAGAACATAGTTTTTGTTCCATTACGCGGTCTTTATAATAGTATCAGGATTAAGACCGTCATTTAGCTGCGTTTGGTTCTAATAAGTGTAAAGTACCCTTTATTGATTGACATTCGTGTAGATGATAACGTGCGCAATCATTACCGACGCTTTCAGGTAACAATTAAAAATGACTCTTTAACTCACTGTTAATGATTTCTCAATCAAAGCCGAAGTAGCCTACAATAAAGGGCTCTTTTACTGTGCACGCCTTTACTCTTATTGTATTACTATCAGGGTACACCCATTATTGAGTTGCGTCTGGGTATAATAAGTCTAAAGCACGTTATAGTGATCGATAATCGTGTGGGAGATATAGTGCGATTCATTAACTTCGTTATCAGGGAACTATATTCTTGCCTAACTATAGTATAGGGGTTACAATCGTTATTTAGTTTCGTTCTAATAAGTAAAACACTCCAGCGCATTTCAGTGATCGACAATCGATGCGCATTCATCAATGACGCTTTTAGGTAACTAGAGAAAGGACTTTATTTTAACTCACGGTTAACCACAAGCCAATAAAAGACGACCTAACATACGAAAAACTCCCTGTACACTTTGTTTAGAACGAAACATAACTATATAATGAGTGTTACTCTGATACTATCACACATTCTCTACAACTATAGATAAAGCTTGTAGAATAAAATGCACATCACGATAGAACTTGCACTACACACTAGTGATTCAAGGAGCGGTAAAATAAAGAATAGGCAACGGAAGAAAATGAGAAAAAGATAGAAAAGTTGAAAATACAAACATATTTAATTGTGAAAAGAATGTTGAGTTGTAGAAAAAAACTAGTTATATTTCGTCGCTTAAGACATTTTACAAGCATATGTTTAAGTGCAAAGAAGATCCTCGCAGTTATTAACGCAACTTATGCAGTTGCGAAAAGAAAGCCTGAAAAAAATCAGGCTTGTCGGGATTCGAACCCTGACCTCTGCGATACCGGTGCAGCGCTCTAACCAATTGAGCTAACAAGCCAACTGGGAGCTGGTCATTAAATTGGTTCGTAATATACCCGGGAAAGATGAAGATGAAATTATGAATATACGAAACTCATATATTTGAACTGCGGAATGAAGAAATAAGTGTAAAGAAGATCCTCGCAGTTATTAACGCAACTTATGCAGTTGCAAAAAGAAAGCCTGAAAAAAATCAGGCTTGCCGGGATTCGAACCCTGACCTCTGCGATACCGGTGCAGCGCTCTAACCAATTGAGCTAACAAGCCAACTGGGAGCTGGTCATTAAATTGGTTCGTAATATACCCGGGAAAGATGAAGATGAAATTATGAATATATGAAACTCATATATTTGAACTGCGGAATGAAGAAATAAGTGTAAAGATGATCCTCGCAGTTATTAACGCAACTTATGCAGTTGCGAAAAGAAAGACTGAAAAAAATCAGGCTTGCCGGGATTCGTACCCTGACCTCTGCGATACCGGTGCAGCGCTCTAACCAATTGAGCTAACAAGCCAACTGGGAGCTGGTCATTAAATTGGTTCGTAATATACCCGGGAAAGATGAAGATGAAATTATGAATATATGAAACTCATATATTTGAACTGCGGAATGAAGAAATAAGTGTAAAGAAGATCCTCGCAGTTGTTAACGCAACTTTCATCTTCATCTTTCCCGGGTATATTTCCCGGTTATTATATTTTCAGGCTTTCTTTTCGCAACTGCATAAGTTGCGTTAATAACTGCGAGGATCTTCTTTACACTTATTTCTTCATTCCGCAGTTCAAATGTATGAGTTTCATATATTCATAATTTCAAGCATATGTTTGTTGTCATAAACGATATTTGTTACGTGAAGGAAATACTCGATATTAGTAGCAAAATTACATTTCGGGTATTCTCAACGGAAGCATATATTTATTTGTGTTGCAAAAAATTGACCGTGAATATTTGCTACGGTAGCAAATACGCATTTGTGGTAGCAAATACTCACTGTGAGTATTTACTACGGTAGCAAATACGCATTTGTGGTATCAAATACGCGCTGTGAGTATTCGTTACGGTAGCAAATACGCATTGAGTATTTGCTACGGTAGCAAATACGCACAGCAATCTTATACGTTTCCCAAAATTTTTACTTTCAAATTTGAACATGTTCTAGCATGATTTTATCAATCAAATTTTGGCTGTTGTATCTGTTCAGTATAGAGAGTCATAAGATGCTTTGGTATATTTTATTCATCCTTTACGTGGCTTTTTAACTTGCTTTTATGTTTGAGCACTGTTCCCATTTTTGCTTTGAGAACGTTCCGATTAAGAGATGATTGTTCCTCTTTGGAGTGGTCCTTTTAGCATCAAAAGGAACAAATTGCTGTTAAAAATAGGAACAAAGTGTTCATTTAGAGCTAAAAAGAACCTTTTGTTCCGAATTTTTAACATTGAAAGGACCTTTTTGTTCCTAAATGAGTGGCCTAGGAACAGGTGTTCCCAATGGTATTGTTCCTCTTTTATCATTTTGGTCCTTTTTAATCACTTGAGGAACAATTGTTCCTATTAATGCGTTCCCTTTTAGAGTGGCTGTTCCTTTATGCTGACACGAGGAACTTTGGTTCCCAATTAATTACGTTCCTTTTTTTGTAAAGGAACGTTTGTTCCTTTCTAACATTGTTCCTGCTTTGAAAAATTGGTTCCTTTTTATTCACTTGAGGAACAATTGTTCCCATTAACTGGTTCCGTTTTGAACGAAATGTTCCTTTTCATTGACACGTGGAACAGTTTGTTCCTGACCATTAGTTCCTATTTATGTAAAATGGTTCCTATTTAGAAATTACAGTTCCTTTGTACATCTTGTTCAACAGAAACATTTTGTCTTTTCTTGCCATCTATGATTTTATCGCTTTTTAATTGGCAAAAACATTTGGTGTAGTGTTTTAAGTTTCAAACAACCCGAAGCAGAGTCAATAGCAGATTCTTAAAGACTATTTGAGGCCCTTCTAGACTTGCCCGGGCAAGGTTGAATATAATCGCACCAACGCCATACATCACCTTAAATCTGTAAACTTACTTAAGAATAATGAACAGTGGCAAGCAGATACATGCCTGAGCAAGCAGCGGCAAGTTGGGGCAGGTTGGGGCAAGTTTAAACTTGCACAATGCAGCCATTGTTTTTTTTTTGTCGCCTTTGTGTTTTGTTCACTATTTATGTAAGTGGAACAAATTGTGTGAATCACTCAGATGTCCGACATGAACAAAAAGGGTAAGGTTGACTGGTCGAAAATTGATGGCTCATCACCAAAACCAAGACGGCTTCACTTGGAAAAGGAAGAAACAGATAGCTTGTATCACTGTCCAATACAAACGTGTGATCACGATGGATTTAAAAGTCAACGTGGCTGCAGGAAACATGTGAACACCAAGCACAGTTGGTTCTTTTTCTTTGACGAAAAACCCGACGTTTCAAGTACCAAAGAACTTGCCGATAATGATACATCGGGTGAAATCACAAAACAAACTGCCAGGGTAATGCCTTCGTTTTCAGTTTCCAGCCAAATTGGCGAGTTATTCACGAAATGGTTGACTGGAAGTGGTGGGAGTTGCAAGAAAGATCGTGCAGCTCAACAGATAGCCAAGAGATGCTTTAAATTTCTCAAATTTTGCTGCGAAGATGAAGAGGAATTGAGTTTTGAAGCGCTGGACTTTAGCCTGTGTTCTCATAGTCTGTTGTTCAAGTTTATCGACTACTTGCAAGATGAATGCAAACTCGGACACGGTGGCCGATTGGGCTACATTGATGCGATCTCCGAATTAATCGACTTCAGAAAAATAAACGGCGCATCAGACACAGTTCTTCGAAATTTGTCCTCAACGGAGTTGTACCTTAAACGAGCGCGCAAGACGGTGGCAAAGATGATGAGACTGCAGTGGACACAAGATCTAGACATTGAAACTTTGGATGCTAGGGGGCACTGGGCAACCATGGAAGAACTGTTAGAAGTGGTGACATTTCACTTGCCTCGTTACGAGAACACTGTGAAGACGTGCAAAACTATTCCAGGTCAAGTTAATCCTTCTGACTTAACATTTGCCACGAAATTTGTCGCAGTGTATTTGTTCATCAAGGTGAAGGGATCTCGGCCTATGACTTATCAGTATTTGACAGTGGACATGGTCACAGCAGCTAAGGAGAACGGGGGATTCATCGACCAGAAAAAGTTCAAGACTGCTAGCAAATATGGATTTGACTCCTTAATTCTGACCGATGCAAGCATGCAGGTGCTCGATAGCTACATACATTTCGTAAGGCCATTGCTAAAACCCCAGTGCGAGTTCGTTCTGGTCACGAGAAATGGAGGCCAGCACAGCAAATTGGGCGACGTCATGAGTAAACTAGTGTTTGATGCAATCGGAAAGTTCATTCATCCGACGCGCTATCGTCAAATTGTCGAGACGCAAAGCCTCAATCTGCTCCCAAGCAAGGAGCAACAAATTTTGTCAGAAGACCAAAAACACAGTTCTGCCGTTGCAAAAGTTCACTATCAAAAGCAAAGATCGCGGAAGTTGCTGTCAAAGCTCACGAGTGTCTACAAAAGCTACAAGGTACCAAGGGATCGGAAGTGGACAAGGAAGTCCACACGAGGTTTGGCTGTTCAACTTTAAGCTCGTCGCCATCAGTTGAAACTGCAGAAAGAACAATCATGCCTCCCAAAAAGGTTGTCTCCTTAACTACGCCCTTGCGCATTCAACGGAGTCATCGTCGGATCTTAAAATTTACGGCCGACGAGGACAAATTTCTACAAGAAGGGATAGATAAACACGGATTTGGACAGTGGACTGCTATTTTGAGAGATCCCGATTTCACTTTTCAAGACGGAAGAACGGCAGACTCCCTAAAGAAAAGAGCGGGACTTAAAATGCCGCTTACTTAACAAAACAAAAACATTTTGAGAAAACAGACATCACACTCATCTCAACTAAGAGATTCACTTTATTTAATTTAACACAATTTCAATAAACTAAGTTAATATTCACTGAGGTGTATTAGGTCTACTACTGTTTATTTGCACTGAGCTTTTTTACTTCACAAATAGCTTCGAAGAAATAACTCCGAGTGAAAACATACATTGAACAAGATGCTAATTTGCAGGGCGTTCCTGCGACGAAAAGAAACAGGATATTTCCTTCTGCCCCCTGGAAGACTGGCTTTGGGCTACGCGAGCTCTCTTTCTCGGGGGTTGGGCCGCAGGGAAGGGCGATGGCGGACACGTGTAGGGAATATCAAATGAAGGGGTGTAGGAGGGCGTTTTGGGCTTTGGTGTGATGAACATCCACTGGTCGTCTTCATCATCGTTGTTGTTGTCGGCGCCTCTCTCGCTTCCCGGCGGGGTGAGCTCCATGGAAACACTGGGATGGTCCAAAGCGCTGTCGTTGTTGCTCATATCACTGCCAGTAGCTAACTCCACTATCACGGGAAGGGGCGAAAACACGTCCCTGATGCAGTCGACGCAGGCACGTTTAACCAGTCTGCGCTCCAAACACATCCTCTTTCTTTGTTGCACAGCTTCTTGAAGTCGGAGCGTTCCTTGGTCCTCGTGGAACAAACGCAGTTTGTTGCTGTTGATTTCCAAAAGGCTGTGCAACACCGCTCGCTCTTCGCCATCTGTAGTCAGTTCCACACGCTTACTCTGCTCAGCCATCTCCTTTTCCATCTCGAGAAGCCAGCGATTCGTGTAAACCTGCCTCGCCCTCTCTTCATTTTCGTGCTGCTGTTTCGACGCACGGAGTGCCCGCCTATGTTCGAGGGCCTCCTCTTTTTTCCGTTCCAAGCTGGCGGGAAGTTGTTTGTCTGGATCTACGATGAGTTCACGAGCTTCCGATTCTTCGACGACTCCCAGGTCGACAAGCATTCTGCGCTGATGTGCCAAGCGTCGGTCGCGCGCGGCCTGGTTCGTACTTTCCACAGATTTCAGCATGAAACTAATATGGCGATAACGCAACGACCCCGGTGAAGTTAGTGCAAGCGACGCCCTTAATGCGGCTGTGGTCTCATCTTCTTGGCCATTAGAATCATCAAGATCGTTGTCGTCGTGTAGATTTTCCTGTTCACCTTCAGGCCTTTCGCGTTGATCTACCAAAAGGTCGGCCAGGTTCACTGTTCTTAACACCTCCTTTTCGCTTTCCAGAAGAGTTCCGTCGTCGTTCTGCATGTCTCGTTCTACTTCGCCAACATCGTCATCAGAACTTTCTTGTTCGTCGTCGCTACCGACCCTTGCTTTTGACGCCGCCCAGACTATGCACTCCATAGGGTGGTTGCGCAGCCACTGTGCGGCCTTCTTTTTCGGACTTGGCAGACGTTTAAAATAGTAATATCTCAGCCTTCGGTCCATGGCCTGCTGGTCGTCTGGCTTGAATTGCAGTTTCTGCTGCGCAGTCATAAACATGGGGCATCGATTGAAGAAAGACCTTGCCGTCTTGTACTTGACGTCGCAGGCAGTGAAGCCACCCTGTGTCAGGATTTTCCAGTCATCGACGTCAAGCATTGTAGGAGATGCCTCGTCGACGAATATGACTTCCGTTTCTTTGCTGATCATTGACTTGTTAAACACTTTCTGTTTTGTGATGGTGGCTATATTGCTGTGATGAATTACACCAAGTATGGGATAAAACAGGCTTGTCTTGCCACTGTCAGCGTCTCCGACCAAACACGCTACTTTCTCCTTGTGCTTCTTTTGATTGTACTTGAGCAGCCGAAGGAAGTCTTCGCAGAATAAAGCAATTTGGCTCTCTGAGAGGCTGTTTTCAAGGATCTCGATGAAGTACTTTGGATGTGGTTCTTTGAACGGGTCGTACTGCCTGAACGCTCTCGGTGTGATCAAGCCCACTTTCTCGGCGGGTATTGGATCTTTCAAGAACTTTCGTTCCTCCACGGACCAGCAGTATCCTTGGTTAACCTCTATCAGATTGTAGTCGACGCTGATAGGACGGATGAGTTCGCAGTCGGAATCGCTAAGCAGGTCGATTACTCTTTTCATGTCCCTGATGAGCCTTGACTTAAAAGACTCATTAGCGGCTATGCTGTTCACAAACGCCTTGACGTCACACTTGTAGGAATACGTGTACTTGGAGCCTTCACACTTCTTGTAGATCTTGCCTTTATAAAGAGCATAGTCCAGCGTTTTCATGGCAATGGCGATGTCATTGATCAGGACAGTCATCTTGTCTCCAAGCCCAGGCTCTGCTACTTCATTTGTTGTTTCTGATGTTGCCTCAGGAGTACTAGAGTCGAAACCAAATTGATCAATCGTAAGTTTCGCGCTTTGCATTTTTTTGATAGCATTCGATAGAAAAGCCTTGAATGCAGGATTCACGAGACAGACGCGAACGACGTTCTCTGTTCCACATTCGTCTGCGTCAATTGCGTCTGGATCTTGTAGGACGTTTTCCATCTCCGAAATAAAGCAGTGCTGGTACGAGGCGGTCACAAGCTCTTGCATGAAACGGTTGCTGTGATCTTTTAAAACTTTAAACAACTCTTTCATCGCATTAGATTCTTTGCCCTCTTGACAGGGAACCTTAAACGGAAAATAAATACAATATTTCAAACCCCGCTTTTATTGTTTTATTTTAAAATTCTTTTGCGAATGGTTTTGATGGCAGTAGGACGGGCGAAAAATTACAAACAATCAAAACAATAACTCAGTACTTTTTTACTTTCGTTTGCCTTCATGACACAATTTTCAAACTAGAGATATCTATTTAATTCTCTGTATATGATCACAGTGAACAAAATATGCGAAACGTGTTTTGTAAACTCAAAAGCGTTTGTTTTGGTAGGAATGTTACAACACGGATTTCTTAATTTGCACTAGAACGGCAACATAAAATTTGAAAAAAAGGAACCGGCACTTGCCGCTATAAAGAAGCGCGATGTAGGGTTAGTTTGTAAACTGAAACAACAATAACTTTTACTACTACTATTAAACACTTTTTATATGCTTTTCTTCACGGTGAGAAATGCGAAAACATGTTTTCTTTACCCAAAAGACAAACAAAGCAGCACGGATTTTTCAATCTGCAGTAGAGTGGCAACATAACCTTTGAAAAATAAAGTAACCACTACTGGCCGCTACAAAGAAATGTTAATTTCAGTTTTTTGCGATGTTCTATACGTCGTATCTACATTGTTGCATCGTCGCATCATTCAACCATTTTTCTTTTGTAGAGCATGTAGAAGACTTAAATGAAGGTTCTTATAGTTTAAAGGGACAGTGTCACGAGAATCACTTCAAAAATTCAAGAGTGCAAAAACGCATTTACAGCAACGGAAACCTACAAGAAGTGGTCCATTTTCGTAAAAATGACAATGCCAGTGTAATGACGCTGAAGAAAGAAGTGATATCATTATGCTAACAACAGGAACTCAAGCTCTAAACTTGAAAAATTCAGGCTGAACTTTTCAAGTTTTGCCATTTTAGCTTAAAAAAAGTGGCTTAAAATGAATTGCAGTTCCACTTTCCTTCAATATTTCACTTGGTATCTTTCTCTTGATGTTCTAGGTGCATTTCTTGTATGAGCAATAGTACTAAGCCATGGTTTTAGTCCTGCTTTATTAAAAATAGCAAAAAAAAAAAAACACCGTGACACTGTCCCTTTAACCAGCTTGCGTTAACACTACAGTGTAAATAAACGTAAACATAACCATATGAATGGCCTTAAAAAGAGACATGTACCTGATTTGCAATTGCCTCCACTCCGCATTCCAGAAGGGCTCTGTGAACGATGATCGGATTGGCCGGGGCACCATTTGGCGTGGTAATCGCAATCCAGTAGCTTATACACGGAAGCAATCTTTTATTTACAATAGAGGGATGATCCGATAACCAGCTATGACTCGACTTGCTTGAAACTTGGCTTGGTGTGATTGAATCGTCTTCGCTGTCAGCACACTGATCGCCATCATTTTCGGCACGGTCTCCACCTTTCTTGTTTGCTTTTCTCTTGGGGCCTTGCGTGCTCACAGCACTGAAAAAGAAGGCGACGCTTCTGATGCCTAGGGTAAAAGTTGAAAGTTTCTGCTTATTAATTTTATTCTCAATATTCCACAAAATCCATAAAATCCTTAAGATCCGCCCTGAGAGGCGAAAATCGATGTATCGTCGCTATGTATTTATGTTTCCGCAAAATCCGTAATGTCCGCCCTTCCAGGAGACTTCTTGATAGTAAATCATACGGGAATGGAAACTATATATCCGTTAAAAATAAACACAAACGGCCATTACCAACCTTGCAATGCTTTGTCGCAAGCATCTCTCGTTTTACAAACTTCATCCCAAACCTTTTGCAGGCCATCGTCGATGTTACTAACACATCTAGCACTAACAACGCTGCATTTTTTGACAATGATTGGACTAAGATAACATAGAGCTGCGCCTTTGATTCTTTCGCTGTTCAGTTGGCGACATGGATGACTCGTCTTTCGCATCATCTTTCCACTAACTTGGGTCAAATCAGTGTTTCGCTTTTATAGCTGACGAATTTGTGAATTTGATTTGAATAAATAACAGGGCGAGGGAATGTTTAAGTGCAAATGTATGCGTGCGACGAAAGGTATTATACTGTTGTATGCTTTAAAACGTTGTAATCAAAGAATGTATCTTTTACGTTTGTTGAAGCTGTAATGTTTGACATGCAGTTATGAGAAAATAGAGCATTTGACGCGGCTTTTACATATTAACGAAGCATACACGATTACGTGAAATCCGTGAAATCCGTAAAATACACACCCCGAAGGGAATATTACTCATGATCTGATGTGGTCTCACCAGAAACTGAATACGTAATAAAGTTACATGGATTTACTTTCTCATCAAAGGGTGGTTTTTACGGTTTTTACGCATTTCACGGAAAATTGAATATATAATGAATCAACGTCGATTTCCTCTCTCATCGAAGGGTGGATGATAAGGATTGTACGGAACTCCCGGAAAATTGAATATATAATAAAGTAACGCTGATTTTCTTTTTCATCGAAGGGTGGATGATAAGGATTGTACGGAACTCACGGAAAATTGAATATATAATGACGTTGCATCTATTTTCTTTTTCATAGATGGGTGTATTTCACGGATTTTAAGGATTTTGAGGAAAATTTACTCTAAAAAGAAATAAGAATAAATTAATAAAAAAATAAAAATAATAATAAAAATAAAGAAAATAAAAAATAAAAAATGAGAAAGTAAAAAAGATTAAAAAGAGAGAAAAAGTAAAGCATATTATTTCTTCATTTTTATGTTTTCTTCTTTCTTTTTTCTACTTTTTTTATTTTCTTTATTTTTATTTTTATTATTATTATTATTATTATTATTATTATTTTACTAATTTATTCTTATTTCTTTTTAGAGTAAATTTTCCTCAAAATCCTTAAAATCCGTGAAATACACCCATCTATGAAAAAGAAAATAGATGCATCGTCATTATATATTCAATTTTCCGTGAGTTCCGTACAATCCTTGTCATCCACCCTTCGATGAAAAAGAAAATCGGCGTTACTCTATTATATATTCAATTTTCCGGGAGTTCCGTACAATCGTTATCATCCACCCTTCGATGAGAAAGAAAATCGGCGTTGATTCATTATATATTCAATTTTCCGTGAAATGCGTAAAAACCGTAAAAACCACCCTTTGATGAGAAAGTAAATCTATGTATTTTTATTACATATTCAGTTTCTGGTGAGACCACATCAGATCATGAACAATATTTCCTTCGGGGTGTGTATTTTACGGATTTCACGGATTTCACGTAATCGTGTATGCTTCGTTAATATGTAATAGCCGTGTCAAATGCTCTATTTTCTCATAACTGCATGTCAAACACTGCAAGTTCTTGTTAAACATGCGGCTGTGTGTTTATCTGCTACAATCGTGTTAAATCCTGATATTGTCAAGGAATCTCCAACATATACTAACATAAAATTGGCATGCTGTGACTGGCGAAACAGAACCGATTAGAAGGATAAGTAATTTTTTGGAGTCGGAAAAAACGGATTTCACGGATTTACTGGAAATGTTCCTTTTGTGGCCTTGAACTATATTCCAGTTAAGAAACACTCTAAGCCCCGTTTCCCGTTTCCAGTTTGTTGACGTATTATTTTAACTTAACCCGCATTCAAAGTCAAATGAAACTCTAAAACGTGTCTAAAAGTTTATGCTTGTCATTTCCTTCCTTTGAATCAATTCTTAATAACACAATCCAAAAGGCTTTTTAAGAGAACGAGTTTACCAAGTAAAAGGGAACGAGGACACTTGGGAAACGATCCTATACGTTTCCCAAAATGAGAGAACCGCAAAATTCTGTTAACGTGCTTTGAGTTTTGTTGCAAAACTTCGACCAGAACTACTTTAACTTATAAATCGCTTAAATTGATGGTTTATGTGGATGAAAACCGAGTTGCACGAGCGCTACGATCGGCCGAATAAAAGGGGTCCGTTCCTCTATTTTTGTTCCTTTGTTCCTATAATTGAATTAGGAACAAACCAGCTGCTCCTTTTCTGAAACAAAGGAACAGCTCTTAAACCGTACAAAGGAACGAATTTTGCACTATTCGGAACAAAAAAATACTGATTAGGAACCAAAAGGCCCCTTGTAATAACAAAGGAACGCATTGTTCCTAATCTGGCAAATCAGTTGGGCCTTTCTTGAGTAATTAGGAACCTGAGTTCCTAATAATTTCATTCCTTTTCACATAAAGGGAACGTATTGTTCCCAATAATGAAATCTAATCGGAACCGTTGTTCCTATTAACAGGATTAAGGAACCAACAGTTCCTATATTACTTAGTTCCTATTTCCAGTTAAGTTCTCCTTTAAGGTAATTGGGAACACCTGTTCCCATCTACTGAGCTTACATAGCTCAACAAGGAACTGTTTGTTCCTAATCGCATCCCAGTTAGGAACATTTCGTTCCCATGTCTTAATTGGACCTAACAAAAGGGGAACGTGAAGTTCCTTTGTTTGGAAATTAGGAACGTGCAGTTCCCAAATAAAAAGGAATTAGGAACAAGGTGGCCCTAAATAAAAGGTCACGTTTTGTTCCTATATGAACAAATGGGATCATATTGTTCCTATAGTAATAGGAACATTTTGTTCCACTTCAACACAATTAAGAACAAAAAGTTCCTTTGGAACAAAACGGTCCTTTTCATTAAAGGAACGTTTTGTTCCTATATGAACAAATGGGATCATATTGTTCCTATAGTAATAGGAACATGTTGTTCCACTTCAACACAATTAAGAACAAAAAGTTCCTTTGGAACAAAACGGTCCTTTTCATTAAAGGAACGTTTTGTTCCTATATGAACAAATGGGATCATATTGTTCCTATAGTGATAGGAACATTTTGTTCCACTTCAACACAATTAAGAACAAAAAGTTCCTTTGGAACAAAACGATCCTTTTCCATTAAAGGAACATTAGGAACAAAGAAGTCCCATTTACTTGAAAGCAATTGGAGTGCTTGGGGCGGGGGGGGGGGGGGCATATAGCATTGAACTTCATTCCGCCTAAACATGCTAGGGCAAGTTTGAGCACGCTTTTTGGATTATGCTCGCCTTCGCCTTTCTATTGGACAAGATGCACTTGGGTTCCCAAAGGGGCTACAACATGTTCAGGGCACGTTTGAACAAGGTTAGTATATTTGCCTTGCTATTGGTCAATCGGGAGTTTCGTACTCTAGGGACACAAGGATCGTATAAAACAACTGGCAGGTAAGTGTATGCTCATTTCTCGCTGACTCTCCTCCCAAGAAAGATGAGTAAAAAGTGCAAGCAAGTTGACTGGGCTAAAGTTGCAAATGCTTTGACCAAACCGAAAAGACTTCACTTGGAGAAAGATGAATCCGATGGTCTTTTTCACTGCCCAATACAGGCGTGCGATCACGATGGATTTGGGACTCAAAGAGGCTGCAGGAAACACGTAACTCGAAAACACCGTTGGTTCTTTTACTTTGATCGGAAACCGAGCAATGCAGAAATTGAGGCTAGTCAAGTTAGCGACTGTAATGAAAGCCCAAAAAAATCCAAGCCCACCAGCGCGAGCAAACCGATTCCAACCTTTGAACCATCGGGTGCAATCGCTAAAGAATTCCTTTCTTGGCTCACCGGGAGTGGCGGGGGCAAGAGCGATCGCAAAGCTCCGCAAATTGTCAGCAAAAGCCTTAAGTTTCTCAGATTTTGTTGTGAAGACGAAGACGAACTGACTTGGAAAAATGTCGACTATAGCTTATGCTCTCCTAACCTCCTCTTTAAATTTGCTGATATGATGCAGGACACGTGGAATCTTGGACATGCTGGACGTTTAGGATACCTGGACGCCATTGGGGAGCTAGTGCAATTCAGAAAAGTCAGCGAAGGATTGTCAGATACAGTGGCTAGAGGATTAACTGTCACCGAGACGTACTTGAAAAGAGTTCGGCGAACAGTGTCTAAGATGATGAGATTGCAGTGGACCAGCGATCTGGACATTGATGTTTTGGAAGCCAAGGGTCACTGGGCATCACTCGACGAACTACTGGAAGTTGTGTCTCATTACCTGCCTCGATATGAAGAAGTGCTTAAGAAATGCAGGGACAATCCAGGTAGTGTTTGCTCGGGGGATTTGTCGTTTGTCACCAAATTTCTAGCCGTGTACTTGTTCATTAAGGTAAAGGGCTCCCGACCCATGACGTACCAGTACCTCACTGTTGACATGGTTCGTGCAGCGAAAACAAACGGGGGATTCATTGACCAGAAAATGTTTAAAACGGCAGGTAAATACGGATTTGACTCCCTCCTTTTAACCGACACTAACATGAAAGTTTTGGATGGATATATACATCACATTCGCCCTCTGCAGAAACCAGTTTGCGACTACGTACTCGTGACGAGAAACGGGGGACAGCACAACAAGCTTGGAGAGCTGATGAGTAAACTGGTTTTTGATGCCATTGGAAAATATGTTCACCCAACGCGCTACCGCCAAATCGTCGAGACGGCAAGTTCCAACCAGCTCAGTGCAAGAGAACAAGACGCAGTTTCAGAGGATCAAAAACACAGCTCGGTTGTAGCAAGAGTGCATTATCAAAAGCAACGATCCAGAGAGGTCGCAACAAAGGCCCACCAATGCTTGGATAAACTACATGGCGACAAGGGGACAAAGTTGGAAGAAGATGTAATTTCAAGACTGTCAGACATCTCGTCCGCCTCCTCTCAAGAACATGATGAGCACCATCTGTCCAGCGGTTCTACAGAAGAAGTCGAAAGTACAGAGGAGGCGTTGCCACTAAAACGGGAATCCAATTTGGGTGAAATTCCAAGACTTACACGCCAGCGCGCTTTCAAAGTGGCGAACATCGGTCGTACATGCAATAGAAAAAAAGCCCTCTTGTTCACCCAGGACGAAGACAGGTATCTCAAGGCCGGTCTCAAAAGGTACGGCTATGGTCAGTGGACAGCCATTCTAAGGGATTCCGAATTTCATTTCCAGAAAGGAAGGTCTTCTGACTCACTGAAGAAACGAGCAGCGGCCAAGTTTTGCAAAGACACGCGTCAGTAAAAATTCCTGTTTAGGACCACGTAAAGCAACAATTGAGCATATATGATGGCACGATAATTAACTGATTCCATTGACATCTAATGTTGCACACAGTGATACTGCTGTTGTTTGTAAGGTCTAATACCTTAAATTCCATTCCTTTAACGGTTCAGCGAAAATTCCCTTGTAGAACCACGCAAGTAATAAATTGACTATTATGATGTCGAGATACGTAACTTGCATTCTCTGTATGACCTAAATCAACAAATGCTGCACTTGATTGAAGACGGGTATATAGCGACGAACAGTTTTCTCTTTATTCGACGGAAACTACGGATTTCACGGAGTAGACGGATTTCTTTATGCTAATCATAAGATGATAATGAAATTCATGAAATCCGTATTGACCGTCAATACCGGCGAATCCGTTCACTTTCACCAAGTCTTTTAACGAGGGAAAATGTATTGACCACCCCTCCCCTTCATATTTTTTAACGGACAACGAGCTTTAAACATTTTTCTCTTAATTCAACGGATTCTACGGATTTCACGGAGTAAGCGGATTCCTTGATGCTAATTTTTAAATGACATTACAATCAGATTGAATTATTATTATAGTAATTATTATCTTTATTATAATAATAATAATAATGATAATAATAATAATAATAATAATATTATTATTATTATTATTATTATTATTATTCATTATTCATTATTCAATAATAATAATAATAATAATAATAATATTATTATTATCATTATTATTATTATTATTATAATAAAGATAATAATTATTATAATAATAATTCAATCTGATTGTAATGTCATTTAAAAATTAGCATCAAGGAATCCGCTTACTCCGTGAAATCCGTAGAATCCGTTGAATTAAGAGAAAAATGTTTCAAGCTCGATGTCCGTTAAAAAATATGAAGGGGAGGGGTGGTCATTACATATCCCCTCGTTAAAAGACTTGGTGAAAGTGAACGGATTCGACGGTATTGACGGTCAAGACGGATTTCATGAATTTCATTGTCATCTTATGATTAGCTTAAAGAAATCCGTCTACTCCGTGAAATCCGTAGTTTCCGTCGAATTTATATAAATTATGACAACTTGTAAAAATATCCGTTTCCCTTACACAGGATACCCAGATCCGTTGGTTCATGGCGATCCCAATGTTGCCCAACAAACATAGGAACACTTAGTTCCTATATTTGCTGTTCCTAACCAGTTGGACCCTGCGCGCAAAATACTAGCGATTGCAGTGCCGAGGAGAGATTGTTTCGGGAAACATCATGACAAATCGATAGTTTTTTAGACATTTCCTCGAATATCAATTACAACGGAATAGTGTTGTTGTGGAAATCTGAAAACAAGTTGCTTCGATAAAAAGGAACAGAATTTTGGGAAACGATCTAACTCCCTCCCTCTCTCTCTCTCTCTCTCTCTCTCTCTCTCTCTCTCTCTCTCTCTCTCTCTGTCTCTCTCTCTCTCTCTGTCTCTGTCTCTGTCTCTGTCTCTGTCTCTCTCTCTCTCTAAATAAACATTTCGAAGGGGGGACGTTTTCACCACGCATTTTTAACAAGCAACTTCTGTTGCCATTAGTGACGAAACCTCTTGCGCCACACATTTCGTCTCTTGTGCCAAAACAATCGAGACAGTACATATAGAGATATATCACCCCTAATCTACATTTACTTTGACACAAAAAGATGGACGTTTATTCAGCTGCCACAGAGGGTGAATTTACGTGATCCGTCAAAATTTGCACCAACCTACTACCACACTGACAAGATACTATTTTGGGGGGAATTTACGGGGTCTTTATGATTTTATGAATTCAAACAGATAAGGTGGTGGATTCCATGATTCCATGGCTAATGATGTATGTATCGTTTTCTCCGGTTTAGATCCTCTCAACCCCCATTGCATGGTCCTTTACACGTCATTGTATTCGTTCAAGGTCCGCTGTTTGTTTGTTCAGCTATGAAAGACTAATTATGACTGCTTCTTTTTCTGGTGAGTCGGAAAAATAAAAGACAAGGAGAGTGTAACTGTTAAGAATTGTCCCAGTTGGGATGACATTTTGTGAAAAAAAAAAAGGAAACTGGAGGTCACTCTGTCTTAATATCAACGGATAACTGCCTGCCTTTATGAGTGATTTTCTGGTTGAACTAAGTTTATAATAGTTCAAGTGCAGTTGCAATGTGATAATCGATCTACACTGGGACATAACAAATGACAGTGATCAGACTTTATGACTGCTGTTACCTTCCAATATTTGGTGTGTGGTTAACCGATATGACTGGTCCTCCTTCTTGGCTGCAATAGCAATACGAATTCGTGCTGTATATTCAGAGGTCTTCGTTATTTTAACACTTTTTTGGTTATAGAAGAAACGTGACTGATGGTTGGCAGAGTGTTTGATTGGTTTTCAAGAGTAATTTGCTTGACAAAAGAAATTTGCATTTTGACATCTTGTTATTCTTCGGTGATCTTAAGAATTCTAATGAACCATTAGCATGAACCGTTAGGCCTTACCGATAACAAGCTATTATCTTTTTTTTTTTGTGAGAGAAAATTTCAACTTCACCTGGCTCAGTTCACCCTGTAGATCTTTTTTAAAAGATAGTTTGCCAATGTATATCGCTTTTGGCAACGGTGCCAATAGAAATAATATGTACGATAATAACTCTGTACGATTCGGATCGTAGCAAGTATAAGACATTTGTTCTTAGCATTTAAAGTATCCTGCGTTTATCGTATCTTTTATGTCAGAAAGATATGGTGTAGACTAGTTATTGCCCTCAGTGCTGATAGCAAAAAAAGTCAGGAAGTAAGATATTATATAGTTTTTTTTTCTTGCGAAAAGTATGTGAGCCTTTTTGTGGAAACTAAATAATACTTGGGAACTAGATTGAAAACAACGGAAGAAACACTTTTAACACTACAGTATCTAGCGCCGTGCTTGTACTTTTTCCGCTTTGAACCTACTACTACCTATAGCCTTACTAAGCCTTTATAAATGTATCATTTCTTTCTTTGCAAGGACTGCTAAGATTGCCGATTTTTTGGGGCAAATAATATTAAACCTTTGTGATATTAAGCTTGTCTTGATAATTTAAATTTTTTTATTTGCTTTTGTTTCTGTTCTAGAGTTTTATTAATGTATGTGTGCTAGTTTGTTTCACTTTTGTGTGACTCATGTGTTGGTAACACCGTTACAAGTTAGTTGCAAATAAATAATGTTATAGCATAATTTGCTTTTTATCATATTTAAATCAACTTTACCTTGTATTTATAAGTGGCCTGTTTTTGGTTCAAGAAAGTTCTTTTTAGTATTTTTCATGGTCACAATATTTAAGATTGGCGATGTATTAGATATAATATAAGATAAACAGGCGCAGTGTTTGGTTTTTCATTCACTTATTCGGCAGCTAGAAAGACCTCATTTGCATAGCTTTGTTGACGATCGAGGTACACCACAATAGAAATTTACACGTAACTTTTCATACTTTTTACTTTAAGATTTTCCTAGCAATCGAAATGTAACTTCGCATATTAATATTTCCCCTCCAATTTCACAAAATACGCACAGAGAGTAATTTCTACGAAAAGTACAATTTCATTTCTTAGGGTGTAGTTGATTCAGTTAGTTGTAACAAGTTTTACCCATGAAAAAAGCAACTTTATTCTAGGAGACCAGTTTTGTATTTTATCGTAAATATCTTTCCATTTTCTGCATCAAACATGTGGTTTATTAGTAATTTGTAGTTGTAAATGTTTTTTGCTCTCTCTTCTCAATTTTTTTCATAAGAAACTAAATCTTATGACGAAAGGCAAAAGAGCTACAAAGGCCCTATTAAAACAAGTCATAATAAGAACATCCCAGCGCTTGGGTAAAGTTTGCCATCATATTTACTTCGTTGAAGTTTGTTTTCTGTACAGTCTTTATAGAAGAAAGGACTGAACTAATTATTTTCAAACGTTTAAGTATATATACAAATTGACGCATGAAACCTGTCGACGCAGTACATGTATAGTCCATATGACTCCTGTTTGTATGGTGTTGGTAAAAAGTCTAAAAAGATTAATATTACATAAATCGGGATTTGCTGCTTGTTCAGCATGAAGCATGCACTGATATTAAGGGTGACAGAAGCTAATGATATTTTTCTTCCTTTATTTCCTTGCTTCTATTTCTTGTAAGGAGAGAACAACCTCTTCTGATCACTACCTAATTCCAACCTTTAATAAATAATGTTGCTCGATTTTTTTAGGCTCTAAATGTGATTTTTGTAATAAAAGACTATTGAGCAGTACTTGCATGTAGCGTTGTTTGACGTTTTTTCAGTATGTTGGAGACTTAGCAGAAGTACACAACTGACTTTTCTTATTAAACTATGGTTAATCTTCAAATATTTTAGCGTAAATCATAGGAAAAGGGAGGAGAAAATTCCTCTGCTTTATTTGCTTTAACTTTATCATTTAACTTTAACTTTAAGATCATTGAAGAAAATGTCAAAAGAAAAAATACAAACGGAAAAATTGAGAAAACTCTTCGAAAAACACTCTCGATATGGTCTATAACTTTTAACGTTGATCAGTGCTTTGCATTTTCCTGCATTCAACGCCATTGTCAGAAAATCAAGGGATTATAACCTGGAAAAATTTTATCGATGATTTTTAGGTTGGAGTTATTCTTCTTTGCTTACTTTGCACTAAGCCCTAGGCAATGTATGTATAATAAGTTTTTTTTAATGTTTTACTGATCTTGAACTTTCTATTTGTATTTTTAGGAGATGCCAAGGGCATCTTTTTTAGGTTGTGTGTCTATTTCCCATGGGGATTGCTAGCCAGTAACTGAGCAATTAGAAATACACGATTTCGTGTCCCTTGAGAGTTCCAGAAACCGGTGACCCGAGGGGGGGGGGGGGGGGGGGCTGAATTCTGACTGCGCGCACTTTGGACGTGTGATAATTGTTCTTGATTACTTTTTCGCCACTTTTGACGCTTGTCAAAGGTTCTGAAAACATCTAAGATGGCGGATCCAAGATAGCGCCGTTTAAGAACATGACGCCATTCTGGCGTCATATAACGTTACCAGCTCATGTTGCGGACCTTCTAGGAAAGACGTTTGGACGTAGTATCTGCCCTCTAAGTTTCGTTGTCAGAGCTTTAATATTTTAGGAGTTAAGGAAGCGAGGGTAGCGGAATCCGCCGCCTGGTCCCAGAGGACCAAAAAAGCCCCGGCTAAATAGGAGAAGGAGGAACCCGGGGAAAGAGGGACATAGAAAGCAGTTTTGTGTACAAACCCATGATTACTACTGCGTGTTTGTTTGCTTGACGCAAAGGAATTCTTTCTCGAACGAATAAAAGCTGGGCTAAAAGGCAAGTACTAGACAGACACAGAATCCTATATGCTCCTGATAGACGACAGTCAACCGTGTTTCAACAAACCAATAAGCGAGTCAAAGAATGATTCACATGAATTGAATTATGGGAAATATTCGTCGCAAATCTTTCTGAAAATGATCAGAAAAAAGTCGCATACACGATTTCAAAACCTACGTTCGGTGAAGTTTGGTTGAATCTGGCGGTCCAGACACAAGTAGTTTTGTTGCAACTGTTTTAGTATAACAAAACAAAACTCTTTTATCTCACAGGCAGCTGCAATTTTCTCAGTTAGAATGACATTTTGTGAAAAAATAATGACAACTGGAAGTAAGTCATTCTACCAATATATCAACGAATAATTGCCCGACGTATAATGAGGGTTTTTCTAGCTGAACTAAGTCTATAATATCTATAACACTTAAAGTGCAGTTGGAATGTGATAGTAATGATAGTAATGAGAAATTATGACTCTGCTGTTACCTTTGAATATCTGCGAACTGTTTGGTTAACCTAAATCTGACTAGTCCTCTTGCTTGGCTGCAATAGCAGTCGGAATTCCTGCTGTATATTAGATCTCCGTTTTTTTTAACATTTTTTTGGTGACTGACGATTGGGAGAGTTTCTCTCTCTCTCTCTCTCTCTCTCTCTCTCTCTCTCTCTCTCTCTCTCTCTCTCTCTCTCTAAATAAACATTTTCAAGGGGGGACGTTTTTAACATGTATTTTTAACAAGCAACTTCTTTTGCCATTCGTGACGAAACCTCTTGCGCCACACATTTTGCTGGTGTTGAAAATGTTTAAATGTTCATAAAGGTTTTATTTTTGATGATTTAAAGGAAAGAGCAAAATATGAAAATATTAGTGGTTGTATAATTTTTCTTCCTCCCATAGTTCTTAACCCATAGTTCTTGTCCCAGAACAATCGAGATAGTACATATAAAGATATATCACCCCTAATCTCCATTTATTTTGCCACAAAAAGATGGACGTTTATTCAGCTGCCACAAAGGGTGAATATACGTGATCCGTCAAAATTTGCACCAACCTACTACCACACAATCCACTGCCCCTGTACAAGACAAGATACTATTTTGGGGGGGGAATTTTTGTGATTTTATGAATTCAAACTGATAAGGTGGTGGATTCCATGATTCCATGGCTAAATGTATGTATCGTTTTCTCCGGTTTAGATCCTTTCAACCCCCATTGCATTGTCCTTTACACGTCATTGTATTCATTCAAGGTCCACTGTTTCTATGTTCAGCTATGAAAGACTAATTATGACTGCTTCTTTTTCTGGTGGGACAGAAAAATAAAAGATGAGGAGAGTCTAACTGTTAAGGATTGTCCCAGTTAGGAGAACATTTTGTGAAAAAAAAAAATAGCGACTGTAAGAAGGTCACTCTGTCTTTATATCAACCGATAACTGCCTGACTTTATGAGTGTTTTTCTCGCTGAACTAAGATAGATACTTTTATTAAAATACATTGCAGCCGTACATGGATGAATTGTGTATTACTGTACATATAAGTTCAAAAATAAAACATATATTAAAATCTGAAGATTTATACTATAATGAAGGTAAATACATTTAAAAATAAGATTTAAGTAAAATATAGTATCATCCACTGGCTACAATTAAAAACACTTATGTACTGTTTAATAAACGAGCAGGAGTGTTTTATCGGGTTTAAAACCACGAGGCGTAGCCGAGTGGTTTTAGACCCGATAAAACACGATCTGCGAGTTTATTGAACGGCTTCAAAAAACGATCTCATAGAATAATGAACTAATGGTGCCATTTTCCCGTGCTATAACTTTATTCCATAGTCTCATCAAGAGAATGTCAAAATCGATCTCACAGAATATAAAGACATTCTTTCATGTTTTGTAGTTCCTATAGTCTTTGAAAAGAATAAAAAGTTTTGTTTAATGAGCTTCGGACCATTTTCCCGTGCTGCTAGTTCATGCTGCTAGATCTGAAAAGAATTATAAGATTAGATGATTTGTATAGTGGAAACTTCATTCAATAGTGAGCTCGATGAGAACATTATGGCTTCGAAGCACAAGCGGACGTTTCGCAAACCCAAAAATGCTGAAGAAGAGAAACAACTGCTGGAAAATGCCGTACCAAAGTCAACACGTTCCGTCAATAAGTGGGCTATGAAGATTTTTTCAGAATGGCAGTCAACAAGAGTAAATAAGAAAGCTTCTGAAGAGCCGAGCAGTTGTACTAATGACACATCACAAATTCAAGGCTTGGAAACCGACGTGCTTGATATGACGGCAGAGTCGCTAAATTTTTGGTTAACAAAATTCATAATGGAAGTGTGCAAAGATACCGGGGAAAATTATCCTCCTCGTACGCTGTACAGCATTGTTTCTGTTATATAAAATGTTACCCTCATTAGTATTTTTTATATAAAGAATACTAATGAGGGTAACATTTTATATAAAGAATAGTAATGAGGTATATTACAATCAGCCCCGCTTTCCCCTGGGACTGAAATCAAATGCCGCCACCAGGCTTTTTAGATTGTTGATGTATTACCGGTTTTAAACAAGCATCCACGTGACTCATTTGCGTGATGTAATTGGTGGAAATGATCATTAATTATTCATGAGTTTTTGAAGATCCAATAAAACATTCAAGATTTATCAGCTTGATGACAGAAAGCCATCAAAAAGCTATTCTTGAACCTATTAGTCTTACAATGCGGGAGACTATACGTGCGCGGGCACCGCGCAGGTTGAATCGTGTTGAAAATGCTGGCGGCTAAAGTTTATAATAGTTCAAGTGCAGTTGCAATGTGATAATCGATCTACACTGGGACATAACAAATGACAGTGATCAGACTTTATGACTGCTGTTACCTTCCAATATTTGGTGTGTGGTTAACCGATATGACTGGTCCTCCTTCTTGGCTGCAATAGCAGTACGAATTCTCGCTGACTATATTAGATCTTCGTTATTTTAACACTTTTTTTGGTTATAGAAGAAACGCGACTGATAATTGGCAGAGTGTTTGATTGGTTTTCAAGAGTAATTTGCTTGACAAAAGAAATTTGCATTTTGACATCTTGTTATTCTTCGGTGATCTTAAGAATTCTAAATAATGAACCATTAGTATGAACCTGTCCATTAGGCAGATAAGGTGGTGGATTCCATGATTCCATGGCTAAATGTGTGTATCGTTTTCCCCGGTTTAGATCCTTTCAACCCCCATTGCATGGTCCTTTATACGTCATTGTATTCATTCAAGGTCCGCTGTTTGTTTGTTCAGTTACGAAAGATTAATTATGACTGCTTCTTTTTCTGATGAGACAGTAAAAGACAGTAGGAGAGTCTAACTGTTACGAATTGTCCCAGTTAGGATGACATTTTGTGAAAAAAAAGGTAACTCTAAGAGGGTCACTCTGTCTTTATATCAACGGATAACTGCTTGACTTAATGAGTGTTTTTCTGGCTGAACTACCGTGTGGCACTAAATTTTTGCGATTTTTGCGGTTTTTTTTTCAAAATCCGCAAAAAAAAGTTACAGCCAAAAAAATCTCCAGCAAAAATTTTCTCCGCAAAAATTTTCTCCACAGTCGAAATTATATAGAAACATCGTCTTTTGCATGTAATGTAAAATCATATTAGTGCCCATTTACTTAAACCGACTCTTTCGTTCAGAAACAAAACGAGATTAGAACCAAAACATTCAGAAATAAAACGATAAAATTGCAGTTGGTCAAGAGCTCCTGTGTTGGTACACTACAAGGTACATGTACTTGACAGTAAAACCTTCTTGAAAATTGCAAAAATTAATTCCCAGCAGGAAAAACCAGTCTCTCCCAATCGCAAAAATTAGTTCCCGCAAAACACAAAAAATCGCCAATCCGTAAAATTAGACTCCAGCAAAAATTTAGTGTTACACGGTATGTTTTCAAGTGCAGTTGCAATGTGATAATCGATCTACACTAGGTCATAACAAATGACAGTGATGAGACTTTTATGACTGCTGTTACCTTCGAATATTTGGTATGTGGTTAACCGATATGACTGGTCCTCCTTCTTGGCTGCAATAGCAGTACGAATTCGTGCTGTATATATTGGGTCTTCGTTATTTTAACACTGTTTTTGGTTATAGAAGAAACGTGACCGATGGTTGGCTGAGTGATATGTTTAATTGTTCTTTTTCAAGAGTAATTTGCTTGACAAAAGAAATTTGCATTTTGACATCTTGTTATTCTTAACTGATCTTAAGAATTCTAAGAATTCTGTCTTTTTTTTTTTGTAAAGAGAAAATTTCAGCTTCACCTGGCTCAGTTAACCCTGTAGATCGTTGTTTTTTTTAAAGATAGTATGCCAATGTATATCGCCTTTGGCAACAGTGCAAATAAAAATAATATCTGCGATAATAACCGTGTACGATTCGGATCGTAGCAACTTTAAGACATTTGGTCTTAGCATTTGAAGTGTCCTGCGTTTGGACGTATTGTTTCTTTCGCACAAAACTCAGCAGATGTGTATTACTTCGATAGTTAACTTCGATAGTTAACTATCTAAAAACAATTTAAGGAGAACAAGAAATGACGAAAACCAGCCTCAACGTGCACATTTTTTATAACCATTTAATATACCGCGTAACGAGAAGTTTCGCTTGATAATATTAATTTTCAATTAAAAAATTAACAAAATTATGACTTCAGGGTTTGAAACAAAATGCAACATGCAGTGTTACGTTCCTGCTAAATGATCTCTCTCTTGTTTTTTCTTTTTTTTTTTCTTAGTTGGGAATTTTTTAGTTCCCTAATTGCGCTAAAACTGTAAACTGAAATTACACCTTTAGTGCATTCAACACCAGCTGGCAAAAGAAATATCATGGGTTAAATGCCATGCCTGTGTAGTTCAGTATTATGTGGGATGGCCAGTGATATATAACAGACGATCATTTATGATTAGGGGTCTTTTTTTAATCTAACTGCTAATTCTTCATGTCTCTATGCTTGATTACTTGATTACTTACTCGTCGGAGCAGGGATAAATGACGAATTATTTTAAATTTGGAGCCAGCGGGCAGTTCGTTTCGCCTTAAGTGCCCAATCAAAAACCTTAGAGCGTTACGTAAACAAGTAACTGAACATACAGAACATACAAGTCGGCTTGTAAGTGATAATAAAGAACCAACCAAAGCTAGAAGTTATCATCTAACCTAAAAAGCATATTTCACCCCGTAACCCTTGTTTCATTTTTGTGACAGATACGAAAATCACCAAAGACTTAACACGAAATTGCAACCTTTAAAGCTGTGCCTAACAAATGTCTGGCTAGTCAACTTTACATTCCGCCCAGGATCGCTTACCTCTTTATTGCCCCTGAAGTTCCTAAAGTTTCCAAAAAATTGGGAGGGCAAAAAGTGCCCGCTTGCTTAACTCCAGGACTATTAAAGCTTTGACAACAAAACGTCGAGAGCAAATAGCACGTCCAAATATGTTTGCTCTGATGTCTACAAAATGATGTGATGACGTCAACTGAATTTAAATCTCTTCGAAAACAGCATGCATCTTGGATCAGCAATTTTGGATTCTTTTTTTCACATTTTATTTCTACTTCCATTTCTATTTATTAAGTACAGTACAGTCAATCAATAAAAAATAATCTAACTCGGTTCCCATCTAACCAACAAGCCTTTTAGCATTAATATACAAGTAAAGTTGCCCTTTAGCCTGACATTTTTCTTTTCTATTGTTCTTTGAAGCGATGTACATTTCCGTCTTGTACTTTACATCAACCATTTCTATAAAGACTCCAAAATTTGGGGTCACCCTTACGTTTATATGTCCCATATGAAGTTTGCAAGAATAAAAAAAAATAGTTTAGAAAATCACATTCCTCATCTAATCCGCCTTGCTATCAAAAAATATTTTAAAGTGAAATCCTCACGTTGACCTGAGAGCGTATACCAGATATTTTCAAAATGTTTCCAAAAGAGATTTGAAAAAGAACATTCACAAGACAGGTGGTGAAACGTTCTGATCCAGCTTCACAAAATATTGAAAATTTTCGATTTCTGGCTTTTTCCAAAACCTTCAAAAACCATTGTTATTGACTAGATACTCAAATGGTCTAAAATGTACAAAAGAGGCGAAAAAACAAAAGAAAAAAACTTTTTACATGAAAAAGTAAAATTCAACATCCGATTTGATGGACAATGGAATGTCATACCAAATTGTTCCCATGTAAATTTAGGAAAAGTCACAAAGGCTGGTAGTTTTTGCTTGTACAAGCGTTCAAAGGGACGCCCTCTCCCAGGCTGAATAAGTCAAAGAAATTAAATGGCAATGTGAGGTATACATATTAGACAAGTCTCATCGATCCTTTTGTTTTTTTCTAGGACAGGAAACTGAAGTAGTTTTACGTCAGGAATGGCTGAATTTGCAATACTTAAGGCTGTCTTAGAGCTATTTTCAAACGAGTGTCGTAAAACCAAAACCAAAGTAATTACAAAGCCAATCACAAAAAACCAATGGAACAATCAGAACTCGAAGCAATTGCATGTAAACGTGGGAAAACGCGTGCATGCAAGTGGCGATTGGTTTGAGTTTTGCTTCTGATTGGTCGAGAAAGTGACACCAATATTTTTAGCCAATCACAGGGCGAAGTAAAGCAAAAGCAAAGTAAAGCGCGAATTACTTTCGACACTCAATTGAAAGCCTCGCCATCTGGTAAACTGGTAGAAATATATTCAAAATGCCGACGTAGATTGCAAATATTTATCCAGTTCAATTCAAATTATGAATCGATAAATAAATCGTTTTGTATGTGAGTGGCTCATCTACGTGACACAGCCATTTCGTTAACCTCATTACATCGTCAACCATTCCAACTCTTTAGTTGTGACTCTTCAAATGTTGCCTCTGTACATATATCATCTTCCAACCCCACGTTCGTTCCTCGAGTATATGTAAGAGTTGCAGCAAAGATTGGGAAGGGGTTGGGGGCAACGGGAATCCGAGAGCCAAGGTTCGGGAAGTGTACGCAGAGGGGAAAAGACAGGACGGCAAGGGTGATCCTCAAGGAGGCCGGAAGGGGAGAAATAAGGAGAATTCACACCACGTTGCGTATTGTTTCGCAATCAAAAAACGACAGAGGCAGGAACCAAAAATGAGGTGGGGACCGGGATTAAAGGATACGGAAAGCGGGAAGACTGAACCCCCAATTTCCTGTGGGGATTGAATACTTTTCTCATGTAAAAAGTTTCTTTTGTTCCAAGAAATTTGCATAGCTGCTGACCATGTGAGTGAAAACGATCTCTTCAGTAGTATCTGAAAAGTCACAGGCAATAAATCAGTTGTCCGTACCAAAACACCTCGTAAAGCATAATAAACACTACCGCATGAGGACACTTTAAATTCAATCCGCAGACTCATGAGTCGGAACCACCTTAAACAGCATAATAAACGGAATCACACAAAAAGTGTACTATACTATTACTATACGATTGATTGGAGAGTCTTGAGGAATCACATCTTGTCCACATACCTGAAAGTCAGGATCATATTGTTCAGCCGCACCAGGAGTTTTGATTTCATTGAGGGTCCTGAAGGGGGGGGGGGGGGGTACCAATCCCATTTCCCATCCCAATTTTTTTCCAAATCCCACTTCCCAGTATTCAAAACCCATTCCCATTAGCAGAGGCGGTTCAGAAAAAATCCCAGTGTCATACATACAGCTCTTTTCTCTTAGCATCCGCAAAATTACGGCTTCTAAATACGACCCAACAAAGGTCCAAAAATTCACGAGGCTTTGTGAAGATGTTCTGAAGACGATAGGATCCTTTTAGTCTGGTAAAACGTGTAAGTAGGGAAGTTATAGTGATTATTTAGGTAACAAGTTCATGCCATTTCACATTCCTGTCATTCCTGCCTGCAGGAAATCTGTCATTCGACTTGTAAGTGTTCTTATTCTTCCAAGCCTGGTCGGACGGATCATTCTCGCCATTCTTTAAGAGCGCTGTCTACTTCTTCTTCGGAGTCACGGTCACTGTCACTAGCACTAAAGCTGTCTACCTGTTCGTTGTTAGGAGACTTTGGTGGTAAACTGACATCCTCATTTGAATTAGGCGGCTCATCACTTTCGCTTGGAACTCTTTCTACAGCTTTCAGTGAATTTAAATTGACTGGTTTCAGGACTGTTTCAGTTTCATATAATTTCAGAGGCAGAGTGCCCGCCCTGTCCATTGTGTTATCTTGTCTTACATTTCGTTGTCTGACGGATTTACCATGCATTTTATCCCACGCCCTCATTTCAGCTTCCTCGTTTCTGGTTATCTCCTGTGAGGTTGGCTTTGGAATTTTGATGCAAGGTAAGGAAACCATGTGATGTTGGCAGTTTGTAATATGAATTTGGATGTGTGTAGTACGCTGCTGCCCACTTAGACACCCTTTTCACTGCTTCTTCAACTGATGTGCCAAACATGACAGCATATTCGTACAACGTAAAAGTGTTTCTCTTAAAATGTGTTACGGCATGCTGATTTTCAACGTGAAGGGTTAAGAGCGACTCCAAGTTTAATCTCATTTTGTAGCTGGGAAATAGTGGCACGTCCTGAATGTTGGCTTTGCTGGAGCTGAGAGACTTCTTCAGAAGTTCGAGGGATTTCAAACACTTATTGGATACAGTACCTTCAGGGCCATCAGTGGTGGATGATTCCTTCAATGATTGTAGCACCTAAGCTTTCTGTGTGCATGCTTGCACGTACTACAGCACATTTTCAACCATCTCGATTCTTTGGTCGATGGTATAATGAGGTGCTGTAAGTGTTTTTTTCTGGAATGAATGTCAAAAGCCCTTACAAACGTCTGTAAATTTTGAAGGAATTCGGCCATTCCTTTCGTGGGTCTGTTAATGAGCTTGACAGAGCCTGACCCCGAATCAGTAAGATACACATTACGATCAAACTCTACACATATTCCCAGTGGAGATGCTCTTAAAATGAAACAAAATTCATATCAGTTGAAATTTTAATGTTCAATGCTTTAATGTTCAATTCTCTCATTTGTTATAATCTCTCTCTATGAGATTGATTAGTAATGTATACATTATAATTATTTAGATATTTATGTAACATAGAAGAGCCAATTAATTTTTGGAGTGTTATTAAACCATTATTATTATTATTATTATTATTATTATTATATTAAGGCTTTGACATGGACCACAATTACGATAGAAACCTGCACGTGTATTAGAGTGGTAGTAAACTTTTATTTTCTTTGAAGATAAACCCTTATACAATGGGGGCACTTGCCACAATTTTTTGTCGCTTCTCTGTAGGCTCGAAATACTCATTGATTTTCTTTCTTTGTTCACTGGTCTTTGTCGGATTACAGATATGAACTCGCCGGAAGTATTTTAAATGACTTTCGGCAGTCCTTTTACATTTGTCAAGTTTGGGAGATTTTCCACATCTCATGCATTCAATTCTTTTTCCATCTTCTGACAACCGAGTGTCTTTTATCTGTAACAGCAATTCTCTCAGCCGTAGATGCGTTTCTGGCAAATTTTCTTTTTTGTCACCCTCAGAATCATTGGTGTCACTTTTCACACTTTTACATGGCGGTTGAATTTCCGATGAAGTAGATGGCTGTGGGTCGTTCGTTTTTGGCACAGACGACAACTTCTGTTGTAACACGATATTTGCCGTGTTTACAGAGCCTTTCTGAAATGTGACTGCACGTTGAATCCCTCTAACAGAAAGTGAATTGCACGAATTCTTCTGGAACATTTCCAATTGATCTTTAGTTCTTTAAGGACGAAGGAGGCTTTTCGTGAACTTCCCGCCTCAATGAAGTCGATGTAAAACACTTCGGCAGCAAAATCTGCTAATCCTCTTCCCTCTATGCCACACAATCTACGAATATTCCTCTCCATCTGGGTCGTTGCACAATCCAATGGTAATCCCAGTTTACAGTTCTCGGTGTGTATGACAACATTTTGAGTAGAAAAGTACTTAACTTCCGCGACAACAGTGCGAGTATTGCACGAGAGCGCCGTCTCTTCCACCATGTTGGTTTTATGAGAGAAATACGCATGCCCGATAGACTTTTGGCTTTACACGCACCGCTGTACACAAATATCGTTGACCGCAAGTCGAGACTATTCGGGGGAAAATAAAACATGATGGCTAAACATGCTAAAAATTGACACGAACAAGGTGCTTGAACAATTTTTTAACGTCTCAACCCCAGGAAATAAGTGATGTCTCGACTGGTGATGGTTACAAAATATTTATCCCATTCCCATTTTTGACATTTTTTCTCCCAATCCCAGCGATTAAATCCCAGTCCCAGTGACCTAAATCCCATTTTCCCAGGACAAAAACAGGCCAATCCCAGTTCCCATTTTACCCCTTCAGGACCCTTTTCATTTACCTATGGTCGCACTTGAAAAATTTATCAGCCAAATTGTCTCCGTTTCTATATATACATCACCAGGAAACGCGTATATAGACCTCAGAAGCTCCTAGCATGAACACAATCAATAACCGGCGGAAAGTTTAGGTAGATAATGTTACAACCAACTTGCGAGCTTTTTGTTGAACCTTTTTCACCCATTTTCTTCAACTTACGTTTACAAACTACATGAATACTTTAACTTCTCGTGACAAAGGTTTCTAACCATGTGAGCTTGATGTGAAATTTCTAGGAGCCAGATTGTTAAAGTTTTTTGAACTACTTCCCCGATGATAGCTCGAGTATTGCACGTGTAAATTTACCTTCAGGCAGAAAATCTCAGTACGCACAGAAAGTTATGTTACAAAACAAATGGAAAACGCTACAGTTGTTAAACTATCAAGTTGTGGATCAGTGCTAATTGGGGGTTCAGCCAGGCACTCAAGAAGCTAAAGTTACTCGTGGCAACTCTAACACTTTTTTTGTGGTCAACAACCTTCCTTGTACATCTCTCGGACGTACAAGCAAAGTCACACCCCCACCGTGGTACAAGGTGGGGATGGAACCCCCCCCCCTTGGGTTTTCGTTATGTTACAATATTTCGCAAAGATTTCACCTTAAGTAGAAAGCCTGTGACGTGCTCTACAAGATGAGGTACATATCATGGGTTGCCGCACTGCTAGGAGCCTGTGACGTCATCCAAGATGACCGCCAATTTGGGCGCCCTCTTGAATTTTATCGAAAATTAGAAATTGTCGAAAAACGTTAAAAAATGAAAATTTTTGATGCTGGACATGTAGAATACGGCGTAAATAAAAATTTTGCTGCTTTTTGTTGACATTTTTTACATTTTTCACCTAGAAGTGTAAAAAAAGTATTTTCCTTCAAAAATGGCTTGACCACCTGCTACTTATGACAACATACCTCGTGACCATGGCAACTGATTCTCACCAAGGTTCTGTCAAAATGTGGCTGAGGGATATGTGCACAGCTGCTGAAAACGGCAGGTCTAGAAAATACTTCATCTTGGGAAAATTCAAGAAAAACCTTAAGGCTTACTCGTCTTCACCGTTTCTTATAATAATGCACAGACATTGCACAAGTCTCAGGATTCAGCTTTGCTTAATGACGATTGCTTGATGACAGAGTGCCACAGAAAGCAGCTCAACTAGCAATCCTTTGACAAGAGATAATCCCTTTAACTCCTGAAAAGTGTTTTCTAGTAGGCAACAGACTATCGGTGAAAATGAACGAAATAACGTATCTGTGAGAGAACATAAAATTGTACATTTCTCAGTAACATTTAATATTTTATGGTAATTCATGAAGTGCATATCCGAAAGGATAGTGTTTCGGTGCGTCATCAAGCTTGTGACGGCCGAAATGTGGCCAAGACGGCCTTAGTAAGCTTGCAGGCGCAGACAAATATCTGTCTCACCAAACATCACCGAGGCTACCAGAATCCATTGTCAAACCACCGATTGTAGTTTAATAGGATTATTCCAGGACATGATGAGAAAGCACTATGAGCATTCATTTCCATTCGTTTCGAAAGGAAACAGTATTTCTCATCAACTGGTCTGCACCAGGTCCTGCTTTTAGACGGAAATTGAAACAGAACTGGGAAACGAGACACCTCTCATTTTACCTTAATTAAAAATAACGAGAAAAGGAGTGTAAATTTGAAGAAACTGTAAAGTCAATAAAACCTCAACATAAAACGGAGTTTATTTGGGAGATGGAAAAGCTAATATTAATTTGAGATTGCTTCCGTACTTGTTTAAATACGAGCCGTCATTTGTGACGTACAGTTTCTTTGGGCCAAAGAGATTTGAAAGCTGATCAAACATTTTACATGACATGCAAAAAAGTACCCATTATCTTTTCCATCCTACTGAGCACAAGCTGTCACTATTACAGCTATCGTGAGAAGATGGCCATTTTGAATAAACGCCTCATTGTTATATAAGGGTCTTCAAAATAAATAATTAAGAATTCATTGTTCTCATCTCTATATGAAAGATCCAAATAACATTATCTTTTTTTTTCTCACCTGAAAAATATCGTTTTGTTGACAAAACACACTCGCATCAAAGAACCAAGAACAAGAACTGACAGCGGTATTTTGCGACTTTTAACGATACCTCTTTACTCAGATTAGAAAATGCTATATTGGCTAATACTGGTTCGGCTTTGTGCCACATTTATCTCATGTGAAGCGAAACCACGACAATCAGTGGATTCTGCGTTGCAGAAACTTCAGCTCGATAAACGCTCGTGTAAGCACCTTTTTATATCATTTACTTTAGTGTGTTGATTTTCTTGCTAGAAATAACCCAACTCATAGTTCACAAGTGAAAGAAAGTCCATTTGCGGTGCAAGCCGATGGCTTAAAGCTCGTACCCAACGTTCTTCTCGTAGAGGAATGCATGCATATCGTAATTTGTTAAGAGGTAAAATAATCCACCCGTTGGCGTTGAGTAAAACCCCTGACGATGGAGTTGCTTAATTTTGGAGCTATTATTGTGGTAGTGGAGTTGTTCACTCCATAAGGCCAACTACGTTTGAGAACTGGAGATTATTCAACCCTCAACTTGGATTCAGAAAGAAATTAGGTTGAACCTAAAATTTCAGCTCCAGTCTTGAAGTTAAGGTACATCTTAGAAAATTACTATGTGAGTCTAACTTTTCCCAGAAAAAACTACCTTGGTGGAAAGGCTGGGGTGAAAATTGGTTGTAGCCTAGTATTCTAGCTAAGTAAACAGGAGTTGATAAATTAAAAAAAAAGCTACAGCGAAAGAGACTAAATTGCTCGCTTTCTTGGTAAAATCCCCCGATTGCTGAGTGAAAACAAAGGAAACCAAATAAATCTACGGAGCAAGATAAAATGAGCAAATGAAAAAAAAAAGAGGAATTGTGGATAAAAACTAAATAAAACGAACAAAAAGAGACTAATAGACTAAAGGAGTAATGAATGAAAATAGAATAAATTTATAGTCTTTAATAAGAAATATAAAGATTGAATAAACTCACACATTGATATGTGATAATGAATAATAATGAACATGATCAATGATATATGAAAAAAGCTTTATCCCTGAGCTCAAAAGCCATACACAGGGGTTTAGTTATTTGTGAGTTGTATTATATCCGCGAAATGATGAATATGTGAACATGATAGACGAAATAAATCATGTCGTATAAACTGCGGGAAAAAAGGGTTTTTGTTTTATGTTCATGTTTAGAACGATAATTGAGTTGATACTTGCTAGATAAAGCATCTAATGTCTAGCACCGACGTCATCAATCTCAACAGACCAAAAGGTATGCGTCTACGTGGATAACTCATATTGTACCTATTGGCGAAGCCTGGGATATTGCCATCCAGGAAACTATTACTACAGTTCCATGACAGTGCACTGCAAGGCAACCTGCGGTTTCTGTGGAGGTAGGCCTCTTGCTAATTAACGTCTGGGGAAGCAGGGATAGTGCAGTGGTGAGAATTCTCTCATTATCGATCGTGTACCGGGCTCCATCCAGAATCATCCAGAATTGTTGATGGTTCTTGTCTTTACTTACACGTCATCAGGCTAAATCCAATTTGAAAAGGAAAAAAAATCGATTTCATCCATGAGTAGAGTGCCTTTGTTTGGTCAGCGTTGACATTATAGTTACACCATAATAAAACAAAAAAAATATTTAATTTACTTTATAAGTTTTATTGAGTGATGACGATGACGACGGCGGCGATGATGATGAATCATGACTTTTATCAAAATAACCGCAGCTGACGTTTTTTTCCTCTTGAAAATGCACACAATTATGTGTTCTTACTATCAACCTACAGAAAAAGACTGCCCGGATCACCAACACTGTTCGTACTGGAAAAGCCAAGGTTATTGCCGGTATGGCAACTACTACTATACTTTTATGAAGGCGTACTGTCCAGCTACCTGTAGAATGTGTGGTACGTAATCCTGAGACTGAAGTCGATCTTTTGTTGTAAAACATTCCTGAAGTGTTCTGTTCTGCCCATTTCAAGTTACTTTCAAATGTAAAATTTTATGTTTCATTTCAAATTTTCCCATAAATAAATAAATAAATAAATAAATAAATAAGTAAATAAATAAATAAATAAATAAATAAATAAATAAATTTGCGGTGCATGGGTCCTAACATTAAAAATTTGTTTCAACTGGTGTTGACCTCTTGTGGGAAATCCATAGCATAGATGTTTACGATCTTTTAGAAAAACAAGATAAAAAAATACGCACTACGTCACCCGCTGTAGCTGGAGGTTAAGAACACCAGATACCAGCTTAGAAGAAAGTCGGCCGTGAAACATAAAGTAAACATGAAGCGTTTTATGCGTTCCTTTGTTAATTATAACCGCCTAACTTTTAAAAACGAGTTAGCTCTTTCATTTCATAAGAACATTATTATTTCATGTACTGTAGCTTGCTTTTTACACTCATAATTTTGTAACATAGGATATGTGTGTTTATCTTATGAAATAAATCTAAAGACATTATTATTACTTATTATTACTCGTTCTCTATATCCTACTCTCTGTTTCTCTGACAAATCCGTCCTGCCAAATGTGCTGTTTTTGTTTCGTTAATTTGTTTTGGTTGTTTGTTTGTTTGTTCATTGCTTTTTTTAGTGTAACATGGTCAGTTTTTTGTAACGACTGAAGTTTTAACTATCGTTAACCAACAGGTTAAAATAAAATCAGCACTATATATATTACTTTCCCTATTGTTGTGGACCTTCTTCCTTTTTTCATTTTTCTTTAACCACAGGTTGTGTCCCTCAATTAGACTCCGAGTCCTACTGTTCTTCTTGGAAAGCGGCTGGTTACTGTAACCCCAACAGTCAATACTATGAATATATGCTGCTGAATTGTCAGACGTCGTGTGGCTTCTGTGTCCGTACGTAACGACACCAAAGACTAGCTCTGCTCAAGAAGTTTTATTTAATATATATATAGTCACACCAGGGGAATATTCTCTTGGTCACACTTCGCAATTTCATCCACAGATTCAAAGTTTAGATTCAAAGCACGTTTATTCAACCTCCAAACTTTGTCACGAGAGTCAAAGTTTAAATTTACAGCATGTATTTTTTATCATTGTAATTATACACAGCTACGAACATCCCTTTCAACTGAGCTTGTGCGGTCCTTGCAGTTTTTATAGTGCTTCAATTTCGACAATTTGAGTGCTCAAAAAAAATTAGAAATTGATAGTTACATGTTAACTATTTAATGTTAATATCACCCAAATTGTCCCATGGGCAGTATGCATATTTACATATTGCGAAACTGTTAATTACGGTAATGCAGTTATTTCTGTATCTGTAGCACCACCGACAACAACACCGAAACCACGAAGTAGCACCACTGCTCCCTCGACCACCATTAATCCAAATACAAACCCTAGACCATCGACGACTAAAGGACCCATTACATCAACTAACTCATCAACCACAGCCGTACCAAGTACAACATCAAATCCTTCAACCACCGCCCGACCAAGTACAACTAAGTCATCATCCACAGCCAGCCCATCAACCACCTCCGGACCAAGTACTACATCCAATCCTTCAACCACAGCTGGACCAAGTAGCACATCCAACCCTTCAACCACCGGCGGACCAACTACCACATCAAACTCTTCAACCACAGCTGGACCAAGTAGCACATCCAACCCTTCAACCACAGCTGGACCAAGTAGCACATCAAACCCTTCAACCACAGCTGGACCAAGTACCACATCAAACCCTTCAACCACAGCTGGACCAAGTAGCACATCAAACCCTTCAACCACAGCAGGACCAAGTACTACATCCAACCCTTCAACCACAGCGGGACCAACTACCACATCAAACCCTTCAACCACAGCAGGACCAACTACCACGTCGAACCCTTCAACCACAGCTGGACCAAGTACCACATTTAACCCCTCAACCACAGCTGGACCAAATACAGCCATTCAATCGTCAACAGCTCCTCCTACTCCAACCTCTGCAGGTTTGTCAAAATTTCACTTTTTATTCCTGATGTTCTTTTAATTTACTATTATTTTCTATTGTCCCTGATCGCGAGTAACTTAAGGCTTGGCTGTTTTTCCTTTATTAAACGACACCCAGCAGAAATATTGAGGCCCAGCCATTCTCTTTTGTAAAAATAATTTATCCTGGTCATAACCTCTAATGTTTGACTTGGCGATCAAATTTTCATTAGCGTCACGTGGTTGATGACGACACGGAACGTTTCTTTTGAAGCGGGGAACCTTTGCAGTTGCCAATCTTCAAAGACATCGGGTGAACAACTAAGCTTAGAAGGCTACACCAGCTCATTTCCTCCTTTAAAGATGGTATTCCTTATTTATATTTTAAGTCACGTGACATATTTTCGCTGAAAGAACGTTTCCCGTTAACACATAAATACGAATAAAAGGCGGAATAAAAATAAAAAAGGATGTAAGATCGCTTTCCCTTCTCCATTTTCGACGAAAGATTTTTCCAGTTGTGGGTTGTTTTAAATCACGTGACTTAAACCCAAGGTGAAAATGTTTACTAAATCAGTAAAAAACCGATTCCGATCTATTTGGAGACAAGCTTCCCTTTAAAATAAAAATATGCCAAATAATCAGCCGAATAAAACCTTAACAGACTTGAGCAGACCGATTTTGATTTTCTGCTTTGTTTTGATTGCTAGAAAATGCTTGCCTAAAAGCACACAATGACAGACGTGCCCTCCATGGGGCGAGTCCTTTAATGTGGAATATCACCCTGGCCCAACATGCTCAGGTTTGGGCAGATCACATTGCAACAACTGGAGTAATTCTGCATGATCCAAACCGCGGTGCAGAAGGCGAAAACATAGCGTGGTTTAAGGGACACGACGCTGCAGATTGTACACATGCTTTAGCGGGATGGTAAGTCATTCAAGTGCCCACTGGTTATTGAAATAATTATATATTTTGTTAGACTGATGGTGGCGGGCTTGATTTTCCAAGCACGAAAGAAAGGATCGAGCAGCCGATTTGAAATGTCCGAGGAATCATTATTTTAGAAATCAATTTCCTTCTTGTACAGTTGTTCTCAACTTACTAGTTTAAGTCACAACAATTACATGCTGCTCCTTTTTTTGTTACATAAGGTATGACAAAGAAGAGCCATTGTATGATTACAACAACCCTGGATTTTTACCCGAAACCAGCCACTTTACTCAGGTAATTAAATCCCATTGGTAAGGGTTACGTTACTCACAAATCGATCAAATTTAACCGTTTCCTTAACAGTACTCAGTTCAGCATAAAGTTTACACTGAAAAAGCATTTTGTAAGCTACCCATTTAGATTTTAGTTTTGTTGTCTTAGTTTGACAATCATGCAGTGATTAGAAGGATTTTAAGAGGGCCTAGATGGGGTTAACTGTTAGGTGTTATGGGCCATATATTTTTACTGTTAAGCTTTATACAGCCCAGATGTTTACTGTTAACTGTTATATATGAAATTACAGTTAAGTGTTACAACATATTCTAGATACTAAATGAAACAAGAAAAATGGATAAATCTTCAGAAAAAACACGACTTTTTTTAAATTTTACAAGCATGTTTCGACGGTAACTTCCGTCATCGTTAGTGTAACGGTTTTAGAGTTATAATGTACACGTTACGTTACATAACACACGATACATTTGATTTAAAATTTAAACGGAATTAGAGTGCGCGTGCACCTGACCAAAATGGCATAAGGTCCAGATGCCTACAAGGAAAGCGTCAAATTAATATGTTTGACCTGTTGATTCAGGTCAGGCTTTTCCCATTTAATGTACATCGATTCTTTTAGCTTAACTTGGTACCTTGTAGCCGCAGAGTCTAAAACTGTGAAACAATCTGCCGAACAGGCGGCACGACAAGACTACTATGAATTCTGTAAATGTTTAAATGCATGTGAGGATCTGGCGATGATAGTGTTCGTGTACGCGCGTAGAAAAATGTCGGCTGGTTTCACCGATGTAACAAGCATTACAACTTGCACAGGAAAATTTTTACACAACGCGTGTACGGAGCCTAGCTATCAGGGAGAGAATCTTTCACGTTAAACAAGCTCTTAATTTTAAAAGTGGAGAAAACAAGTTTGATGTCAATAGGTTTACAAACTCGATTGACAAGATTGCGTAACCTATGCTGGGCTATACCCGAGAACCGCGCATTGTAAGGAATCTTGAAATAAAAGTGCGGTGATTGCTGTTGTTCGACTCTGTTTGAAGGTTGTGCGCAGACTGTTTCAGTTTTAGACTCTGCGGCTACAAGGTACCAAGTTAAGCTAAAAGAATCAATGTACATTAAATGGGAAAAGCATGACCTGAATCAACAGGTCAAACATATTAGTTTGACGCTTTCCTTGTAGGCATCTGGACCTTATGCCGTTTTGGTCAGGTGCACGCGCACTCTGTAATTCCGATTTAAAAATTTTAAATCACATGTATCGTGTGTTATGTAATTAACGTAACGTATGCATTATAACCCTAACGCTACATAATTCAGCACCTCTGTAAACAACCGTTACACTGACGATGACTGAAGTGCACGTGACCGTCGAAACATGTTGGTTAAATTTAAAAAAAGTCGTGTTATTTTTGAAGATCAACATTGTTGCTGTTGTCTCGACCATTTGAAAAAATGGATGACTGAAACTACAGAAGTGATGTTACTGATGAAATTGCCATTAACATGCGAAAAAAGGCCATTTTCTCGATCTTTGTGTAAATTTTTTATTTCGATTTATATATTTTTATTGTTGCAGCGAGCAGCGAATTTTTTACTGTTAGCTGTTAAATGGCCCAAAATTTTATTGTTATCTGTTATGCCGACCCCCCCCCCCCCCATCTAGGCCCTCTTTTAATATTCCTTTTCCAAAGCTCTTCTCCGCCTTAAGTACAGTGTTTTGAGTGAAAGGCGCTGCAAGAAACAACAATTTTTATTTTCTGTTTAGGTCGTGTGGAGGTCTACCACGACATTTGGGGTTGCCCAAACATCAACAGGGTCAGGCCTTTCAAAGCAGACTTACATTGTCGCTCGTTATTTTCCTGCTGGAAATATTAAAGGAATCTTTGAAGAAAACGTTTGGGATAAGCAATCCCTGTAAAGGTGAGGATAAGTCCATAATCAGTGTTTAGATTTAAAATAGAACACAACAATTTTCCAAGGCAACTAAATACACATATCGCTCTATAGTTTGTTGGATATGATCACTCTTGTCACCGATTTGTAGATTGGGGTTATAAGGCCTTGACACCAAATATCTGGCATTTTTCCAGATTGTAAAATGAGGTTAAAAAGTTTGATATAAATAGGTATAAGCGATCCAAGGCTCGCTTTGATCATTTCATTTCTTATTTTGTCAACAAATGGCGATTTCTTATTCTTCAATTTCTTCACCGTTTGACGTATTTCTTGCTCAGTTACCTCTTGATCTAAATAGTTCAGTGGCATTCTCGCTAAACGCGATTTTGATTTCGATTTCGCGACCAAAAATAGTTTTCCTTTTTTTTTGTTTGTTAAAAGGGTTTAGTACACATGTATGAAAACCACTTTATTTATTTTCCAATTCTTTATTTTTGCTTTGCTTCAAGCCAAAAACCAATTTTGCGCAACGGGGTTTCCGGCGGTGATCGAATGGCTGAAATTTATGGATTTTGAGAGGCGCGCTACGGCCAATTAAAAGCAGCTTACGAAATTTTGCTTTAATCTAGTACCTAAGGTGGACCGACCAAGTTCACAGACAAGATGTGGAAAAAGTTGATAAATTTTTGAGCACGTCAGGTAAAGTTAAAGACAACCTACTCTGAAGCCTATAATGAGATGCATCCCAAAAGATGGGCTAAAAACAAGAAACAATTTCGTATCGTTTACGGCCTAAATTGGGTTAAAAACAACATCGCAGCAAAGTTCTTACCTTATTTGATCAATTTGTAAACTCAAAGAAAAATTTCGTAAGCTGCTTTTAATTGGCCGTAGCGCGCCTCTCAAAATCCATAAATTTCAGCCTTTCGATCACCGCCGGAAACCCCGTTGCGCGCAAAATTGGTTTTTGGCTTGTAGTAAAGCAAAAATAAAGAATTGGAAAATAAGTAATTAAAAGTGGTTTTGATACATGTGTACCAAACTCTTTTCACAAACAAAAAATAAAGGTAAACTATTTTTGGTCGCGAAATCGAGTGGACCGCTTTTAACGAGAATGCCACTTAAGCAGTAGTAGTAGTAGTAGTAGTAATAGTAGTTGTAGTAGTAGTAGTAGTAGTAGTAGTAGTAGTAGAAGTAGTAGTAGTAGTAGAAGTAGTAGTAGTAGTAGTAGTAGTAGTAGTAGTAGTAGTAGTAGTAGTAGTAGTAGTAGTAGTAGTAGAAGTAGTAGTAGTAGTAGTAGTAGTAGTGGTAGTGGTAGTGGTAGTGGTAGTGGTAGTAGCAGTAGTAGTAGTAGTATTAGTAGTAGTACGCCATCCATCCATCCATCCATCCATCCATCCATTTATCCATCCATCCATCCATCCATCCATCCATCCATCCATCCATTTATCCATCCATCCATCCATCCATCCATCCATCCATCCAGCCATCCATCCATTTATCCATCCATCCATCCATCCATCCATCTGTCCATCCACCCGTCCTTCCGTCCGTCCGTTCGTTCGTTCGTTCGTTCGTTCGTTCGTTCGTTCGTTCGTTCGTTAGTTCATTCATTCATTCAGTCAGTCAGTCAGTCAGTCAGTCAGTCATTCAGTCAGTCAGTCAGTCATGATCAGCCAGTCAGTCATCAGTCAGCCGCTCCCTCCTTAGAAAATGAAGTCGTAAAATTGAATTTAATACTCAGTTTATCAACTCGTTGTCTGATAAGCTGCTTGACTGGGTGAATACCAATTTTATTTGCATTATAAATTTTGGTAAACGCTGGAATTGGCATTATTTTTACTACATCCTGCAGATCCAAAGACGATTTTAAAGGACATTAGTTGTTTAATCCATCAAGGGATAACCATGAATAACAAAAAGGAAAAGGATCTCAGAAATGCTGTCGTCTACCAAATGAAAGCATGTGTAGATTAAAGATAAACTATAGGAATCAGTGATTGTTAATTGTTAATCCATTTTATTGCGTAAACTGGTAAAGAAAAATAAAATGAGGCAATTCAAACGAGATTGTGAATCATCTTTGATATTAATAAGTTCAAAAGGTTACGTTGATCCGCCCAGAGGCGCGTTGTTTGCTCGACAAGAATGGAAAGCATGCAGTAACATTCTGCGGTTAGACCGTCTCCCGATAATTTTCGGGAAAAGAGGGCTGAGACACTGTAAACCAGGGTACACGTAAAATTCGTGTTATTCACGTCTAATTATCTTATGTACAACTACATGTGCATGTTTGCAAGCGGAGAACAGTTTCCTCATGCGGTTGTCTTATGCGAGACACACAACTTTCATCATGATCCTTGCCACACAGGTTCAGAAATTGGGTATTTGGAAAACCAGTGAACAATTAAGCTGGAAGGAAATGGGAACTTTCCATGGAACTTTGAGAAGTCTTAACACCCTCAGTCTTGCTGGTAACCACGATGCACCTTAACCCACGGACCCTCTGATCTTGGAAACTCCGATCGAAACTCCCACTTGCTTTCCTTTTCCCCACTGCACTTATTCTCCTGGTCAATGTCGCGGGAGTGGGGGAGGGTACTCCCTTTTATAAGCTAGATAAGTATGTGCAGCCCCGAAGGGTATGGTCTTCGAACCCTTTTTGTCCAAAATCAAGTAGAGATCTTGACCATTTTGGTCTGGAATGAGATATGGTTTGTGTGTTCTAGTCTGGAAATGAGTATGGTTCTTAAAAGAAGCTACTTTTTTATTATAATTATCATTCCTTGCATCGCTTTTGATTAATATTGGGTGTGAAATAGGGTATCGAATTTTGGGCAGGTGTGAAAAAAGGTCGGGAAAAATCACACAATGTGGTCTGAATTAGGGTAAAGGTTTCAAGAAGTGCCTGCACACCCACCCAAATTTTCGGGGAATACCCCCCCCCGGGGGGTAAATATAGTCTTCTTGCCCTTTTTTGATGCATCTACAGTAATAATTATGCACAGCGTGGAAGAATAGGTGCAATTTATTTCGTTTGGTCAATCTCACAAGGGCAATTGACATTTTATTTTTAAGAATTAAAGATAATTACGTTACACGGAATACAACATGCGTATTTGTTATGTATGTGGAAGCTATGTATCCACGTCGACAGGACAGCAGATCGGAGAAACCACTTCAAAGAGAACAAAACAGACAATATGTTTACATTAGGTATCATTGATTATAAAGACTCTTTTTTTGTAAAATAATCATCATTTTCGGTTAAGTCTGAAGCGAGAACACAGAATTATGGTTTGTTCGAAGTGGAAACGTGTTCGCACCTCGTAATTTTAAGGGTTATTCCTCGATTACTCAAACACAAATCAAAATGCGAAGATGACACGCAAGAAGCCGCAAGGACTCTGTCGCCCATGAATAGGATACCTGACCTATAAATGTTCTCCTGACGACAGAGTTCCACACATAATAAGCAATCTAGCAATGTGCTATGGCTTCTAGAACACCCTTACGTGCGTCAGTAGGAATTGAAGTGCAAGTTTCCTCACCTTTCACTTACGAGCCATGATACTAGCTCCTACTTCTTGCTCGAATTTACCCCAAACGTTTCCAGGAGGTGTGTATCGTGCCACGACATAAGTCTTGGTAATGAAGCCACGCTGAATTGCGACAATCGAAACACCCACTTTACTGGTGGACTTCCACACAAGCTGTAACACGCAAATAAAAATTATTACAACTGATATCACGTTTTTGTTATTATTATTATTTTTTTTGTTTGAGAATATCTCACACTGAAATGGTGTTATGTAAGAAAATGAAACTGCCATTGCAAAAGGCACACTATCCTCTACCCGTTACATGCAAACATAATCTAATATCTGCCATCATTTTTGTCGATCAGTATAAAGGCTACTATGGTATTCTATATCTTCCATTGCTATAGAATGAAGCTTTCATGCATAAGACTGAATTTAATTTGATGCCTAACCTTTAAAAATCAGAGCCGTTGGGCTATTCTGTGATGAAGCCAAACATATAACATAAATTCAGATTTTCGCACCTGTGTAAAATGTCCTGTTTGACCAGAAACTCCTTTCGGGGGGTTCGCGAAGGGGTAGTTGGACACTTCAGCATACCTATATGGAGAGAAGATCAAAAGGGCTGAAGGATATGCCGAAAGTGCACCTCTGTTGTGTCACAAAATGCCGTAACCAACATTTCTGTTAGCAATCATCTCAACTGCTTTACTGCAAGCATACTTGAGTATTCTGTTTTTGAAGTTGCCGCCTTGGATTATGAGAACAGAGGGGGTCAGGTTGGGGCAAGTAGCAAAAGCGAAAAAACAGTTAATGCAGCGATACCCACATCCCACCTTACCCGACCCCACCCCCAGCAACTTAGGCGAGCAAAACACCACACACGTACATACAGTCATATATCGGCAAACGATGAAAGAAACCGAAGATTAACCACAGGAGCTTCAAGAAAGGTTGAATGTCACTGGCGTAAACTGTGCAAATTTTGATTTTCTGTGTTTTTTTTTTAATTTTTGCAGAGCTGCTTTTTCTTAAAAGCGATTGCAAAAATTGGTATGTTGGTCTCTTTTATGATGTGTGTCAATTTCAGTTTAATTGTATACTTGCTAGACCCATTAAGTTTGAAATGTCTCGCTTATAAATAGAATTGGATCATGGCAATTTACAGTCACCCGAATGTTATCGGTTGTTTATTGATTTGTAAAGACAACTTTGTACTATATAATATTGCTAAATCCATCAAACTAACGTCACAATATGTTTCTCATTTATCTTGCTCGCAAAGAGTTAAACAAATGGTTCTCTCGTTTAAAGCGTGCCAGTGTACAAGATAAACCATTTTTAAGCTGACTTTTGTGGTAACGAGCGTATATAACAAATGCTGTCTTTGATGTAGTAAGAGTACACGTCGGCTGGTCGATGAAGTAGGAATTCAGGAGAGTACGCGACCTGAAGATTTTGGTTGGCTAATTTCCATAGCCGCGGAATTAGGGTACGCAGCTGCGTAATTTCGATTGAAGATACTGCTACTGGTGTCTAATGTTCTCACTACACTAGTTTTAAACAACATCCTCTATTTATTTTTCAAATTTTACATGAAATAGTGACCAAGAAAGTTCCGAGGAGAAAACAATCTACATTGCAAATGTAGGGGCAAAGGCTGCTTTACATTTTCCACTTACACAAAAACTATTAAATATGGTCGTTATGTTGGTATCCATGGACTTTTGACACCATGCTTTTAGTACTGCAATTTTGTAAATACGATCTTGATACTGACTTTGTTTTTTTTTGTCTTTGCACTATAAAACTGCTTCTTTCTGTGGACGCTTTTACGTCTATACTATTTGTCGCTGCTAAAGAATTGTTTCATTCTAATTTCTCCCTTTCATGATCACATTTTTGGCCTTATAAGTCGCATTGATAAAATTCAAATATCATTTTCATGAAAACCATAAACTATTTCATTGATAGTACATATGTCTTAATCTGCAGGAAAAGATATTTTGACTGGTACTGTTTGTGTAACGTTTTTCAGTGCAGCTAGCTTTCAAAGTTGGAAACACAGCTGTCTTAGTGTTGGTATTGTAATTTACCATCAAAGGGTTCTTTATTGGATTGAGATACCTGACCGCACATCATTGATTCCTTGTTACAACCGCGTCAATTGGAACTATATTAAAATTAGAAACCGCAGTTCAGCTAAAACTTATCATGGTTTGAGTGAAGTATACCGGTGTGCTATGTATACAATATCAGCTGAATACTGAAAAAAAAATGTTCACTTTCGTAAAACAACAGACAATTGACCATACATCGACGCCAAAAACTGCGCTACGCGGCGAGAAGATGCACTTCTGTGATGAATATTATTAATTTTACTGCATTATACTGTACGTTACATTTGGAAACAACAACTGTGCTGAACTAGTAAGAGGGCCTTGGAACACTCCTTTTATAGGTAACACTTGGCTGAACCGGTTAAACCCTAAAGTGACAAACTTGTGAAAACTTCAACTAACTGTGGCCGAATTAATTTTTTTTTTCTATATACAGTGGGGGTGTCAAAATATTTATTCTTGTAAGAGGGCCAGAGCAAATGGGCGCGGCCCATAGTGAAAATGTCACGGAACTTTACCCTTCCCAAGACCCCCCACTACTAAACATACATACACACAAACATCTTCATAAACATATAGTACTAATAATTAAAAACCAAGCTCCCTTGTTAAAAACATAAAAGTAATAAAATCAAGACCTGTGAAAAGGGTTCGATATCAACGATTACACCTTGCAAATGGCAAAACGACTATTTATTATCAAAAACTATTTATTTGGACAAGTATAAAATCTGAGCTAACTTCAATCAGTTTCACCACGTTTAATGACCTTAGCTCTAGCACTCCTAACTTTGAGGAAGACGCAAGGCAGCACACTACCAGATTTATTAGTTTGATTTTAAACCAAGATTTAATTTGTAAGTGGTTCTAAATAGGTTCTGGTCATCCGAATATTGACAACCACACATTTGCATGCTATAGCACAGGCAATGTAAGGCCTGGTTGACAGACGCGGTAAACTTCACATGAGCCGAGTTGAGCAGGTTCTATAAGCAAGTGGACAACACATCGAACTTAATGAGACCATTTCACAAAAATTCCATTAAAGGTTATGCGTAGGTTGTTTGTTCCTTCATACTAGAAGCCGTCGGGTAAGACTAATCTACGGAACTGCAGACCGCGGAACCACGGAACCGACGAACTTGCGGAGCCTGCGGAACCTAGAGAGATGACAGTTTTTATTGCAACTGCCTTTGGAGGTATGCAGATAACATGATAAAAATATGTAACAACCAATTGTGACGATGAAATTTACATTGGTATTTGTAAATTCTCTCTCTGGTTGGGACTCGACTATATCCGCCGAATATTAATATCCGCTGATTGCCGTTTCAGGTGCCATTTCGAGCTGTGATTTTCCTATTTCCACTATCTTTCAGTGGAGATTTCTTGGTGGCAATAATAATAATAATGGCCGTAAATGTTGATTCCCAGCAATGGCGGATTATCTATTGGACGTTCTTTGGCAGGTGGATTGCGTGACAAGACACAATAGCAATTGCATTTGCTTACGTCTTACGACTCAACACTAGCCAAGAGCACCCAACGGTTTGGTTCGGGGAATATCTGTTCGGAAAGCCTAAAATCGCCTGAAATATTTAATTGGCAACATTAGCAATTTCCGTTGTACATCAAAGCGAATTGTTTCCAATTGTTGCGGACATGTAATATTACGTCAATCTTTTACATCCGCTTAGTCACGCGTGAAGCAATACATTGAATGTTGACAACGTCTTGTGCTGTGGAGGAATTTGCAAAGACTTTGCAGGCTTTGCGGGAACTTTGCATCAAATTTAAACGACTGTGGTGGGGAAAATGTTGGGACTTAGATTTTTGGTGCCCCAACTCTCGGGGAAAATGTGGGGACTTTACTTCTGGCAAAGTGAGAAGAGATTGGGAGCAAGTTGTGTCATGTTTTCGCGCGATTGATGAAAAGATTGCGGGGGAGAACGGGAAGGTGTGTGTTAAAATCCATCGGTCATTTTTTTTGCGTGCATGGAATAGACCATCTGTGAAATATTTCTGTGAACAGAACAGTAGAACAGCTGGTGGAGAATTCAGCAAAGAAAAAAACCGTTCAAAGACCTTAAATGAGGCGCCTTAGCATAGGTATGGCCTTTCGTGCGTTAATTAAAGTGCGTTATATTTAGAGGCATGCAGCAAATGAACCACGATCACAGTATGTTTTTTATTAACGTTTGCGTATACATAATTATACAGTTGTCGTGGGAGAGGTTTGGAAAAGCTTGTGGACTATTCCGGACAAAAAAAAAATATATATATAAAATAAACGTTGAATTTTTCATCAGGATGTTTATTGTCTCGAGTGTTGGATAACTCTTCAAGAACGAAAATGAATTCCATCTTCAAGTCATGTTGGTTGTGTGGCTTCCTCCTAAAATACTGGGGACTTTGCCGGAAGAAAATCTCCCACTGGTGGGGAAATACAATAACTTTGAAATGGATAATTATAGTAAAGTTCTCATGTCAGCCTTGAGGTCCACCCCACCCCCTTGGAAGCCGATCACAAGTGCATTAGACTAGATTTATTGGATCGTAACTTGTAATTTTCACCGTTAATGTAATTGCTACTAGTGATTATTCAAATTAGTAGTAGTTGATTTGAATCTGAGTTGTAATAAAAACAGTCATTTCTCTAGGTTCCGCAGGTTCCGCAAGTTCCGCGGTCTGCAGTTCGTCAGATTCGTCCTACCCGAAGCCATCCAGTTTTAACGAATTTTCAAGCCCGAAACAAAGCTTAAAGGGTGTAAGACTAATCGGAGGAACTGCGGAACTGCAGACCGCGCGGGAACCTGCGGAACTTGAGGAACCTGCCAAACCTAGAGAAATGACTGTTCCTATTACAACTGCCTTTGGAAATATAAGGTAAACATGATAAAAATATGTAACAATCAGTTGTAACGATGAAATTTACATTGATATTTGAAAATTCTCTCTCTGGTTGGGACTCGATTATATATATTTTTCGCTCGCGCTCCACTATCTGAACGCCTGGAACAGGCTAATCCCCCGAATATTGATATCCGCTGATTGGGAGTACAGGCATTCACATATTATGTGATTGTTTCAATATATAGAACGGCTTTTTTCATGTGAATGTCGCAATCAGTTTGATTAAATATTCTTAATGTAATACAGATCGGAAATCTCGCCGTTGATCATCGGCGAAGTGAAACCGTCTGCGTAAAGAAGGACGCAATATCTCGCCGTTGATCATCGGCGAAGTGATACCGTCTGTATAATGAAGGACTCGATATCTCGCCATTGATCATCGGCGAAGTGAAACCGTCTGTATAATGAGGGACTCAATATCTCGCCGTTGATCACCCGGGAGGTGTACTTCCTAGTAATAGGCTAATGGGGATGTGCCGCTGGATTGGGTCGCATTTTCACGACTGGATTGACTATAATGGGGTTGCATTTTCATTAGGAGCTAATAGAGTTACTAGAATGGGGTCGCACATTTGCGGGATTTCAGGGGTAAGTAAATTCCGGCAAGTAGGGATTTGGGGTATATTTGCCCAAAAGTGACTAACATGGGGTCTATAATTGGCTACAGAATAGACTATAATGGGGTAGGGGTCTGGGGAGGCCAGCGGCACATACCCAGCAAAAATTGACCCAAGTAAACCCCCCCCACCCGGGGTTGATCATCGGCGAAGTGAAACCGTCTACATAAAGTAGACATTGATATCTCGCCGTTGATCATCGGCGAAGTGAAACCGTCTGTATAATGAAGGACTCAATATCTCGCCGTTGATCATCGGCGGAGTGAAACCGTCTGCATAAAGTAGGCATCGATCTCTCGCCGTTGATCAATTGTTAGCAATTGTTGCAGACATGTATTACTAGGTCAATCTTTCACATGCGCTTAGTCACGCGATAAGCAATACATTTAATGTTGACAACGCTCTTGTGCTGTGGGGGAATTGGGGACTTTGCGGAAACTTTGCATCAAATTTGAATGACTGTGGTGGGGGAAATATAAATGTAGGGACTTAGATTATGGTGCCTCAACTCTCGGGGAAAATGTGGGGACTTTACTTCTGGCAATGCGAGAGAAGATTAGGAGCAAGTTGTGTCAGGTTTTCCCTCGATTGGTAATGAACGACTACGGGGGAGAACGAGGTGTGTGTTTTAAAATAAGGTCATTTTTTTCTGTGCATGGAATACACCATCCGTCAAATATTTCTATGAAAAGAATAGCTAGTAGAACATCTGGCTGAGAATTCAGCAAAGAAAAAAGAACAATTCAAAGAACTTAAATGAGGCACCTAAGCCTAGGTCTGGTCTTTCGCGCGTTAAGTAAAGTGCGTTATGTTTAGAGGCATGCAGCAAATGAGCCACGATCATAGTATGTTCTTTGTTATCGTTTGCCTCGCATAATTATACATTTGTGGTGGAAGAGGTTTAGAAAAGCTTATGAACTATTCGGGACAAAAAAAAAATAAACGTTGAATTTTTCATTGGGATGTTTGTTGTCTCGAGTGTTGGATAACTCTTCAAGAACGAAAATGAATTCCATCTTCAAGTCATGTTGGTTGTGTGGCTTCCCGCCTAAAATACTGGGGACTTTGCTAGAAAAAAATCCCGCACCGGTGGGGAAATACAATAAATTTGAAATGGACAATTAGTGAAGTCCTCATGTCAGCCTGAGGTCCCACCACACCCCCCCCCCCACCCCCTTGGAAGCCGATCACAAGTGCATTATACTAGACGTATTGGATTGTAACTTGTAATTTTCACCGTTATCGTAATTGGTACTAGTGATTATTCAAATTAATAGTAGTTGAGTTGAATAGTTGTAATAAAAACAGTCATTTCTCTAGGTTCCGCAAGTTCCGCAGGTTCTGCAGGTTCTGCAGGCTCCGCACTTCCACAGTCTGCAGTTCTGCAGATTAGTCTTACCCGCTTAAAGGTGTTTTTCAATATCTATAAAATAAACTGTAGTTACCATTCCTCAACTGCCTCCGCGCACGATCCTAGTTCACCATATTTCTTAAAGCTCTTAATGTTTTCTCCAGCTCCACTGAAAGGAGCGTGTTGGAAAATATCCTTCTTTGCAAGGTGGAGAGCCCAGTCCTTAGCCTTTGCAGCCAGTGACGCATCCCAGGTTAGCGGTTTGGCGCCGTGCATGTCACGCTTAGAATTATGGGCTTGAAGGCATTCTTGGATGTTCACTGTAAAATAGTATGCAGGAAAACATTAACACCATTGTTTTACCCTTTAATGCCTACCTTTGGGTATCATCACATGAAACTCACTATCTAACGGTATATATACAATGCCACGATACATAATTGTGGTCAATAATATTATGAATGTCAAGCTCAGGCATATTCTCATATTCTGCTGTGCAACATATTTGTTTTAATACACCAAACCAAACTACAGCTTCTTAAGAATTCATTCAAAAAATAAAAATTTCATTTTTCTGAGTTTGTAGGTCATAATATAACTAATATGACTTATTATTATTGTCGAGTTTTTTTTTTAAATAACACGTTCGATCCGAAAATGTGTTAGAAAACAATACTTTAATTTAAGGACTTTGCAACTACTGTTCATTCATACACACCTTTGACAATGCGAGGTTTGGGGGCAGGAGTAGGACGGGCTGAAAAGAAAGTAAGACAGACATCGTGGATTACATCGCGAGTGCTCAATCTTAAAACAGGAAGAAAACCCATACTTCGCCACAAACAGTAGTACAGGAAAATATCGTAAAAAATTTAAATATCTTTCACTTTGTAAAACAGGAGCAAATTAATCAGTAGGCTGTCATCTTGGATGACGTCATTTACCCCAATAGCGTCATTTCAGATTTACCCATACTAGTAACCTTATCTTATTGAAGAAATCACAAGCTATCTATTGCAGGTAAAAGCTTTAAAATTTAGCGCGGCAAAAATAGTGGAAGGGGTTCTCGCCACCATCCCCAACCTCTTAAACTGCGCTTAGGGTATGAGTTTGATTTTTGCGTCTCAGGGTTAACGTTTTGCAAGATGTCATGCAAGTCAAAGCAGATTAGTTTCGCGTCATTAGATCTATATCATTCTTTGTTAAACCTTTGCACAATCCACAAGCGACAGGACATTTTTCTTCCATAACGTCGTAATAGCCTTTCGCTGGATCACAGTAGCCCAACTCCTGCCAGTAGTCACACGTGGCATCCTTGTCACCACCTCCCACGGGACACACTGGTAAAAACAGCACGAAAAAAATATTGCTTAGAATTGAAATTGAGTTATTAGACGCTGCCCCAGGTCAGGACATTGTGATCAAGATTGCAACCCCTATTACATTATCATAATGGGGTGGAGTCGCATGATCTATGGCTTGATGACTCTTTCCCAAATGTCAGGAAGTTTGTGAGGGTCCCGTGTTTTTTTTACCCCTGGTAAACTCGTTGTTGACGCTGTCCAAGAGTTAGGCGTGTGCGAGATTAAAAAAGTGGACAGTTTTTCGATGCCAACGTGGGAGACACTTTCGAATTAATAGAGGTTGCTCCCGTATGCTCTTGGATGCGGGCAGGGGATGTTCCCTTTTCATCGATGTATGTGACTATATTCTCCGTCAATTCCCTCGAACACACTTTATCTTAGATAGACAACGCTACAGGCGTTCTTCTGAGAAGCCTGACAGGGTATATACTGTATAGAGTTTATCTAATTGTCTTCGATGGTTAGTGTAAGTACGAAATAGCTTGCTTAGCCGTCAACTCTTGTTAAGAGTGGGATGACATAATTTTCTAAAATTGTCACGGAAAGCACCGTTCAATTCCCGCAGGCAGGCCTTACTATAAGGAAAGAGGGCATATTGGTGGACGAGTTATAAACCAATCGGGATCGATGATTTTGTTGCTCTGGCACCACTTACAAAACGTTTAAAATTGTTGTGTAATTGTGCGTATAAATGTGACTAACAAGACTTCAGGCTCTTTACACTTCAATAGTAGATAAAAATGTTTTTTTATCTTATTGAAAATCATGCCGTCACCAATAAGTCTACGTCACAAAGAAAGCGATCCCATGTCTATAAATACTGCGTCTCTGATATCGAACCATCGAGGTTCATTTTTTTATATATTAGGACAGCAAGTGCTGAAAATAGCTCTGACATTTTCTACATTTTCTGCATTTTATGCTAACCTGGTGTTGACAAAATTCAATTGTTTTACGAGCGCACGTTGGATATGAGGTAAGGAATAAGCTACGTGGTGCGTAGTGCTGAGCTAGCTATAATTACTTCATATCGACCATGCAAAAAGTGCAAGTGAGTTGAATAAAAGTTTTATTGAATTCTGATCAGCTTTTTCATCCGTTGATGATTTTTAGTCTTTTTGGGGGGGGGGGGGGGAGTGGGGGGGGGAGGAGGGACGCCGCGGCACTTGACACGGTATCCAAGTTCCTTGTAAGGCAAAAAGTAGGGTTCTTTGCTGCTCACCTGCATGCGGTGAATCAATGAGAGTTCTAGAAATTCATTTACCGAGATTGAGAATTTAACAATTCTTTTTGTTTTAGCGGCTTTTATTTGGAGGCTTCTTTGAAATTGCTTCCTTTCAAATAACCGTTTAGAGGCACTCTAATCGGTTTGGTTATACGCGTTGTAAGAAGTGGAGACGAAAGTTCGAAGATTTCAGTTTAAAGACTGTCATTACCGTATTTCCTACGACACGATGCTGGTATTCTCCATACTTACGTTTTCTGGCTGAATGAGGCTTGCCTTCACACAAGTAGAAAATGATTGCAACAAAGATGACCTTCCACATCGTTAGCCCAGTCTGCCAAAAATAAAAATAATAAAAAATGGGTAGGAAAACTGCCATGATTCCTAAAACGTAATCCAAGTCTAACTGCAAAGAGCATTTAAAGAAAAGCAATGAAATCAATGGGGAATGAAAGTACATTTTCCATAATTGTTTTCACTATTTTGGAATTGCACTGTAATTGTTAATTTTGGCGGCAACCTTTTCCCGCCCGTTTAAATTAACATGAATGAGACAACTCATGACAACTACAAGTATTTTTTGTACAAGTCTCAGTCAAGAGCATAAATTTCACTTTCGATAAAGAAAGATGCCACCCTTAGTAAGTGACTCACATAGTTATATATGAAAAAGGGATTGTGATCTTGAGCTCTGATAATCAAAATGATTAAAGATAAATGCAGTCAGTTAGTAAATATGTTATGTTAGCTATGTACGCTAAACTGACTACATGCCAAGAAAATGCGTCAAAAAGTGTTAACGCAGTTATTAACAGATGTGACGTACCTTAGGTGAAGATGTTGACAGAAAAGCTGTAAAATGTCCTCCTTGGTCTTTCACTAAATGGCTGCAACGTTCCACTCGTATAACTGCCGTCATATGAATCTATCGAAAGTTGGATCACTCCTAATAAGTAATTTTTTTGTCAGGATTAATTGGATCACCGCCGATAAATCACTTTTGCTGACGAGCCGTCAAACCAAAACCGCAAATTATAACAACAACATTCCTCCCCCCTTCTAGCCTGCGTGTAGACGTCTTCTATTTCCTAAGGTGACGTCTCCAACGCAGGCTACCCCCCTTCATGCTGTACAACATTTCTAATATGAAGGAGTCGACGAAACAGAAGAGAATAGTGGATGAGTCTTCCTATATTCCCTCAGAAAACAATAATTACACCTTTACAAATAGATGGAGGTCACCCTATGGGTTGCGCACAATAAATAGATTCGATTTTTTATTATTACGTTTGTAAAACAGAAATAACCTTTTATTTTACACTTGTATTTGCAATGCCTTTTAGGATATTTACCGATAAAGGACTCGCTTATTAAATCAGCACGAAAACAAAGTGCTTAACTTGCCGCCATTGTTCTGCTGCCACTAATTGACCTTTAATTGGTCAAGATTTGATCCTTTTAAGTAGTGTTTGTGTTGATCGCTGACTTAAGTATTATTTCTATAAAAAATTGTAATTATAAAGATCGATAACTCACGCAATGTTGGTGGCGTTTGTTATCCTCTCTTTGGAGCTTCCTTGAAACAAATCGACACCAAATATGACGTGCTTGTTAAACCTTTATCCCCTTTTCATGGTTTATTTTATCTGTAGTTTCGCACTCTCTTTCTCAGGTGCAGAGCCTCCGGCAAAAGTCGTTTTCGGGCGCTTAAATTAAGAATTTCAAGTTAACTAGCTGGTAGCATAATTTGGCGGGAATCGCTTTTCGCGCTTAAACACTAGTGCTCGGCCATGACTCTCTGTTGAATAATCCGAAAGAAATCACACGTATAAGATTTGTTTTCAATGTGTATTGTGCTCTATTTCTTACCTCGTTCCTACCCTATCGGTTGCTTTTTTAAATTGCGATTTGTGTGTGTGTGTTAATTATTCATCTTGTTATTTGGCGTAGATTTTGAAGTTTAATTTTATTTTTGGTTCAATTTTTATTTTCTTTTGTTTCATATTCATTATAATATACTAACATAAAAAAGAACAAAGGAAAGTGAAAATTGAGAACCAAGGATATAACTGAACCACAACATCGACACAAATTTGGCGCGTTAAAGAAAATAGGATAATTAAATAAATTCCGAGTAAGCCGCTCCGCGGTTCGTACTTTCTCTTTAAAAATCAGTTCTGTGGTTTATCGCTGTGACAGGTCTGACCACGTGGTTTTTTTTTGTGCATTGAAGAGGTTTAATAAGAGCGTATATTAAGTGCTTTTATGACACGACTCATTCACTCTATGGTATTGGCGGTATTTAAGAAGCAATTTAGTCCATTATGACTGCCTGAGCACTAAGTGGGCGTGACTTCTTTTGCATTTTCGATGCAATTGATTGAAGTACCTCGGCTTCTTATATTCTTATTTAATGGTAACAAAGATTGTTGTAGACTTTCGTATCTGTAAGCCTCTCTCTTCGGATGCTTATGGTTAAAAGATGCTAACAAAAAATTTCTTACTGCTAATAAGTCGCTTCGTGGGGGTGTTAAGATTCTTTGAAAAACACATTATACTAAAACCACACAATTAATTTGACAGTTAACATTGACCCCTCAACCTTCCAAGTTTTTACAAGTTCTTTATTTACTTTCTCGAAGAGCAACGGAGCAGAAGAATGTATATATACCCTTGAAACGTGTAAATAAAATGCCAGATGGGGGAGTGATCGAGCTACCCTGTGCGTACATCACTATACTGTGAATAAAAATTATCAAACACAATCAATCTAATCGGTAGAGTTTTTTCCCTTAATTTGTGTTAAGCTGGGAATCCACTATTTGAACAAGCGAGGCCCAAACTGTGACTGAATTATTTCTCAGCTTATAAACTACGTCTTTCTTGATTCATGGCAACAATAAATCACATGGATTGTCAAAGCAAAGAACATATGGAAATTTTCTTTTAGGGTGACAAGTAGTCTCTTGCGCTGATCCATCGTATAAATTCGCGGCCCATTGCTTTTAAGGAATGCCGCGTGGTTTACCAAAATTGATAAAATATTCGATGGCGCATGCCAGTGTTAATTTTATCAGCTCAGACCATAGTGCGCTTGGTATTTTCAATAGTTTGTAGAATGTTACGGAATATTTTTATTGGTTAACTACGTCACATTAATTTAGTAATTCTTTAAAAGCAATGGCCATGAATTTTTATGATTTATTGGCACATTAAAAAACTACTTGATCACGTGTTATATAAAGACTCTAAAGCTTGACGCCCTTCAACAAAATTTCCACATGTTCTTTGGGTTGACAATGCGAGTGATTTAACTGTGAACGACTACGTAAACCAAAAATGACGTAGTCTACAGATTAAGAATTAATGTTCAAATAGTGCATTCCTAGCGGAGCTCCATGGTTTTTGCGGCGGTCTGAACACTATTTCCCAGGGAAAACACCCGTGTTCAGATCTCGATCGAGCCATGATGGACAAATTTGTCACGTGATAAGAGATCAGTACTAAAAACTATTACAAATATCGTATTCAAGATCGTGTGGCGTAGCAGTTGGTCCGGATTCGATTTTTTTAAGCCTTTCACGACCATATAAGCCATTTTTAACGACCTTAATGAAAGTATTTTCAGAAATTAGTAAGTGCCAGCGGAAAAAAAATATATTTGCCGGAGCTCCGCTTTTAGCTAGGCTTGGCTAAATCCGTATATTAGCTTAACACAAATTAAAGGACAAAACCCCATGAAGTAGATTGATTTTGCTTCAAAGAATCTTTAACACCCCCGCACAAGCGAGTATTGACAGTGATACAATTTTTGCTAGCATCATTCAATCACAAGCATTCTGAAGATAAAGTCTCACAGATACAAAAGTCTACAATAACCTTTACGATTATATAATAATAACAAGCCGAAAAACTTCAATCAAATGCATTTAAGATACGGCTTACTCGGAATTTATTTAATTATCGTCTTTCTTTAAAGCGTGGAATTTGAGTCACTATCAAGCAAAAGCTGAATAGATCATACAAAAAGTAACAACAAGGTAGGAACGAGATTTTAAAGAAATACAGCACAGTCAGTATACGTTGAAAACAATTGAAAACTTATCCGTGTGCTTTATAGACGGCGAAGCATTAGTGTACATGTTTGAGCACAAAAAAGCTATTCCCGCCAAATTATGCTACTGAATTAAGTCAAGACTTTTACCTGGAGCTCTGCATTTGAGGAAAGATATGCGATAAGATAGAGGGATTGAATCATGAAACTGGGATAGAGAATTTTAAAACAAGAACGTCATATTTGGCGTAGGTGTGTTTCAAGGATACCCCGTGAGTATCGATCTATATAATCAAAATTATACTTCAGCACAGTCGCCTCATATAACAGTGTGTAACCAATTTTTTTTCGCTCTGAAATACAGTTCATTAAAACCACACTTGAATAATTAACATAATTAACATAATTCAAACACCCATAAGTCCTTGCGCCGTACCACTCCAATCCTCCATTTTCTGTGATTTTTATAGAAATAATAGTTAAGTCAGCGATCAACATAAGCCCAAATCAAAAGGAGCAAATCTTGATCAATTAAAGGTCAATTAGTGGCAGCAGAACAATGGCGGCAAGCACTTTGTTTTCATGGTTTCGTGCCGATTTAATAAGTGAGTCCTTTATTGGTAAAAATGCTTTATCTTAAAAGGCGTTGCAAAATACAAGCGTAAAAACAAAGAGCTATTTTTTTCTGCGAGATAAAAATAAAAAACCGAATCTATTAATTGTGCGCAACCCATCGGGTGACCGCCATCTATCTATAAAAGTGTAATTATTGTTTTCTGAGGGATTATAAGAAGATTTTCATCTACTATCGTCTTCTGTTTCGTTATATTGGAAATGTTGTACAACATGAGGGGGAAGAAATGTTGTTGACATGATTTTGCGGTTTTGGTTTGACTGATTGATGAGGTTCGTCAATAGCCATCAGAAGCGATTGATTGACGATGATCCAATTAACTCCGACAAAAAATGACTTATTAGCAGTTATCCAAACTATGACAGATTCATATAGCGGTAGCCTTATGAGTAAAAAGCGAAAGCCATTTAGTTCAAGAGCAAGGACAACACTTGACAACTTTCGGCCACAACTGGTAATAACTGTGCTAAGATTGTCTTGACATGTAGCCAGTTTATCTTTTAATACTGGAAAATGATGAACTGACATCCTGTTCACTAACTAACAATATTTATCCATAAACAGTTTAATGCTCGGAGATCAAGATAACGATCACTTGTTCTGATAACTTAATTTGGCCTACTTAAACCTAAGTTTGGGTTTTTCTTTTTCACATTATCGGAAGTGCTCTTGCCATACATGTCATGGTGCCAGTGCAGTTTAAAAGATGTAAATTTCAAACCTTCCTCTTGTCCTCACACAAACCCATATAATAGCTAAACAACTTTTGGGCACTCTAAGCTATTTCAAAGAAGCTGACAAATGAGGACCACTAAAATTGAAAGCATTGATTAAATTCTCCCTCTTGATTAATGAATTTGTAGTGTTCTCATTGGTTCACCGCACACCGAATTCTACTTTCTGCCTTTATACAAGGAAATTGAGCACCATGTCAAGGGACGCTGCGTTCAAAGCTTTCACGGTCTCAAGACAAACGCATGAAATACGGCCACAAAAAAAAGAAAAGAATAACAAAGCTGAAAATCCAATAAAACTATTATTCAACTCACAAGCCCTTGCTAGTTCTCAGAGGTAATTATAGCAAACTCGGAGGGGAGTAACGATAGAATGTGGCGACACCTATAAATCAGTGAGAAGTAACAACCCCTTTTTGCATCCAAGAGCAAACAGGAGCGAGCTTTATTCATTCGGAGGTGTCCCTCACATTAACATGGAAAAACTATCCATTTTGTTGATTTCCCACACGCTTGGGACAGGGACAACAACGGTTTTACCGGGGAGTCAAAAAAGGGAGGGGGATTTAAAAACTCAGCCTGACATTTGGGACAGACTCATCAAGTCACAGATCACGTGACTTCGCCACACATTGTGATAAAGATTCTAGTCTTGATCACAATCTATTTGACCTCGTGTACTCTTCTAAAAGTTCACTTTCAATTCTAAACAGTATTTTTAGTCGCTCAATCAATCAGTGTGTCCCGTGAGAGGTTGTAACAAGGATTCTGCGTGTGACTACTGGCAAGAGTTGAGCTACTGTGATTCAGCTAAAGGCTATTAGGAAGGCTGAAGACTTGGGTACGAACGCTTAAGACTGGGCTCTCCACCTTACAAAGGAGAATATTTCCAACACGCTCCTTACAGTGGTGCTGGAGAAAACACTTTCCTCTCAAAGAAACGTAATCATGGTGATCTGCACGGAGGCAGTTGAGGACTGCTAACTATACTTTATTGTATAGATATAAGAAAATACCTAAGCCATGTTTCGGGCTTGAAAAATTGTTAAAATTGGATGGCAGTTCTAAAATGGAGGAACCAACAATTTTTTAACACCAAAAAGATAGGCTTATAAATCTAAAGCAGCAAGTCATTTCTATACATTCATAGTCTATAGTGGCATTCCAATCTGTAAAATGGCCGCGTTAAGTTCGATCTGTCCACTTGTTTATAGAACCGGTTCAAGTCGGCTAATGGCAACTTCGGCGTCTGAATAGGGCCACATTGCCTGGGGTAAAGCAGGAAATATGGGGTCGTTCATATTCGGTGACCAGAACCGTTTTAGAACCACTCAGCAATTAAATCCTGGATTAAAATCAAGTGCAACGGTCTACGAACCAGGCGCTTGTGCTGTGCAGACTGGCACCATTCTCCGACTACAAGGTTCCTGTACCAAATCCCCTTGCACCATGCTCATTCGGCACGGAAATTAGCAAAAAAGGCGATATTTACGTTAACGCCCACCAGGCACGGCGCTCGGGCACCATGTGTAAGCGCTCCCCAAGCCCTGCGTTTTTCAGGGAAAACAAAAAAATCAAAGCGTGTTTAATTTTTCATTAGCATGGAAGTAGAAAGAAATAAATTCTGAGTGCCGATGGGGCCTCGAATTGGTCTTTTGTACACATTTCGATCGTTTTTCGACTGACCTAAAGGTAGACTAGAGCATTGTGCCGTGAACGTTCATTTCAATTGACATAGCATGGGTTCTTGGATCATCAACTATCAATTTCAAGGCCATGCTGTAGCTGCTAGTCCAGTACATCTAAACATACCGCGTGTAAAGTAAATGCCGCTTGTTTGCTTGTTTATTGATATTATAAACCCGTATACATTCACGCGCTATCTCTGCTATTAATATTGTACATAAAATTGGCAGTCTGCAGCCTCGTATTTTCCCTAACGTTAGAAGTGCTAGAGCTAAGGTCATTAAAAGTGGTGAAAACTGATTGAAGTCTGCTATTTTAAAGGTTCAGTACAAACAAATAATCTTTGATAGTAAATAGTCGTTTCTCCATTTTCAAAGTTTTATCGCCGATACCGACCCTTTTCACAGGTCTTAATTTTATTAGTATTATTGCTATTATTATTATTATTATTATTATTATTATTATTATTATTATTATTATTATTATTATTATTATTATTATCATCTTGGGTATCTTGGGGAGGGTGAAATTCTGAGACATTTTCATTCTGGGTCGAGCCCATTTGCTCCGGCCCTATTGCAAGAATTGACGTTGTCGATTTGCTACTGTTTAGGAGAAAAACACTGGGTATGTTGGAGAAAACTACATATGCTTACAGTTAGTTAAAAATTTCACAAGTCTGTCCCCTAAGGATTTTATCGGCTCAGCCAAATGTTACCTGTAAAAGGAGTGTTCCAACGCCTTCCTACCAGTTCAGCACAGTTGTTGTTTCCAATCGTAACGTAGAGTATAATGCGAGAACACTGTTCCCAAGTTGTCATCTTATAATGTTACTTATATTAGTCCTTGTTAGAAATGATAATATTTATCACAAACATGCATCTTCTCGTCGCCGAATAAAACCACGTAGCGTAGTTTTTGGCGTCGAGGTATAGTGAATTGTCTGTTGAACATTCATTCGGTATTCAGCTATTGTGTACAGATAGTTCACATAGTTGACTCAAACTATGTTAAGTTTTGGTTGAACGGCGGTTCTAATTTTGATACAGTCGTCATTGACATGGTTGCAACGAGAGATCAGAGTTCAATAGTGTGCGATCAGTTTCTCAAATCATTACAGACCCTTCGATGGCAAATTACTGGATTCTTTGTTAGATCAAAAATGGGGTTATGCATGCTACTAGAGATCTATTGGGCATGAGTTTGCTTAGTTCCACTCTGTTGGCGTTGGTAAACTCGCGTTACACTTCCTGCATCGTGTGTACGTCCATGTAAGTGGAATCGGCTGAGCATGGCAAAATATTCAAGACTACATCTGTCTCAAATCTGAGCGCGTATTCTAATAATAAATGACACATTCCTTATGACATAAATTAAATTTCCATTTCAAAACGTAATTGCCTTGACCGTAATGCTCAAATTCATGTACCTCAAACCCTTTAGAAACTTCACTTACTCGGTTGTGTTTCAGAACAGGACAAACTCTCAGCCGTGAAGAAAACACGGATGAAGTCCTCGAATGCAGATTTCGTAACTTGAAATTTTCTCCTTCCACCAAAAAGACAACTCAGTATTCTTTTTTCTTTCCATTTAGAGATATTAGACGTTTTTTCTCAAGTTTAAAACTTCAGTACTGTAGAACAATCGTTTCGCTAATTAAGCTTAAGCTTCTAAAGAAACCTCTTTTTCAATAGCAATGATGGTCATGCAATTGCCCTCCAAGTAAAACGCCGGTTGCCCAAACGCACGCGCGATTTCCCACCAAGAAAAAAACGGCATTCTCCACCCCGCGTCGGTTTGCTTTGGGACTCCCCACCCCCTCTCCCAGAGTCCGTACGGGTGGGCATACGCTGACGTCACAACCAAAATTTCTCGCATCGATAGGTTATCAAATTCCCTTACCCATGGTGCTTCGCTCTAAATTGTTGCAACTGCTATCACCTTTTTGTTTTTATTTTTGCTTTTGTTTGAATACCTCACCACTAAAATGGTGTTTTGCAAGCAAAAATGAAATTGTCATTGTAAAAGGTACAATATCCGCAACCCAATACATGCAAACATAATTTCTCTGCCCTCATTTTTGTACTGATATTACAACACTAATATGGTATTCTATATCTTCTCTTGGTAAAGAATGAATATTGTTCTATCGGCAAAGGATGAAAGAAACCGAAAAACCAAAGATTAACCCTTAGAAGCTTCAAGAATTAAGGGCTGAACATCACTGGCGTGTATTGTGGAAATTTTGATTTACGTGTTTTGTAATGTTTGTAAAGATGCTTTTTCTTAAAAGCGATTGGAAAAATTGCTACGCTGGTCTTTTATAATTATGATGTCGCCAGAGTACCGACCTCATTAATTGAAACAATACGTACCAGAATCGAAGGAAAATTAAGTATCAATATCTCTAGCTATATCAATATCAGTTTAATTGGGATTGATTATACTTGCTCAACCCATTACTTGTAAGTGTAAAATGTCTCGCTAATAAATCGATTTGGATCATGACAATTTACAGTTACCCGAATGTCATTTGTTGTTCATCGATTTGTAAAGACCACTTCAAACTGTATGATATTGCTTCCCTTAAACTAGCGTCGCATTATATTTGTCATTTATTTTTCTCTCTAAGAGAACAACAAATGGAGTCTCTCGTTTGAAGCGTGCCAGTGTATAAGATCAATCATTTTTGAGCTGAATTGTGTGGTAACGTGCGTATTAAAAAAAATTCTGTCCGTGATATAGTAGAAGTACTCGTCGGCTGGTCGATGAAGCAGGAATTCGGGAGTGTATGCGGCTTGAAGATTTTGATTGGCTTATCTCCGTAGCTGCGGAATTAGGGTACACAGCTGCGTAGTTATAATTTCGATTGGAGATACTTCTACTGGTTTCCACGGCTCTCACTAAGCCGCTTTTAAACAACATCTTCTACTTTTTTTCAACTTTCACATGAAATAGTGACCAAGAAAGTTTCGAGGAGAAAGCAATTTACAGTGGAGATAGAAGGCGCAAAGACTGCTTTACATTCGCCATATACACAAAAACTTTAAATTGTGGTCGGTATTATTGGTATGACACTTAGACTCACCGTTTTAGTATTGCAATTTTGTAAATTCGAACTCGATACTAACTTTTCTTCGGCGAGCCGTATAGCAAAATCACAGGAAGCAATATAACTAAAAGAAACCCCTTTATTTTCCCAAATTTCGATACATGTAGCTAACTCCTGCTCGATTTACTCAAATGTTTGTCGAAAGGGAAGAGGCGATTTACATTGTACAACCTTCGGTATTTTAACAAGAAATTTTGGAAAGAAAGTTTTTAACGACAATGTACAAAAAATTTCAGAATTCTAAGTTTCGGAGAACGTTTTAAAGATTTTAAAGGTTTTAAAAACCCATTACAAATTTTTTGTTATTGACGTTCCGTTGACCGCGGTCAAGATCGGAAAATTGCGCCCGCTCCCGGAACCAATCAGATTGCAGGATTTGGTTCATCTTGCCCGCTCACGCGCTGAGAAAAAAATAAATATTATTAATTTTGACAATGACTAATAAAGGTTACAGTATAACATGACAAGTTGTGAACTGTAGACGTTGCATACTGTTCTTAAGTAGCATCTTATAATCTTATAATGATTTCAGTAAGGCCTTAAGCTACTGTATTGGTTTATTGGTTCGAGCTTTCGCCGATCCGCGGCATCATCAAGGAATGAGAAAATATTCCGCAGTACGAAATTTTATAATAAAGTTGTAGCGTAGGTGACACGAATAATTATCTGGCGATACTGAATGAACAATAAATAATTAGTAGGTATAAATAATGGCGATAGATTTGAAAATTGATAGCCCATCGTATCGTCCAAGAACCCATGCTATGTCAATGGAAATGAAAGTTTACGGCACAATGGCTTTATTCATCAGCTGAACGCCAAGACTCTACCTTTACGCTTTAAAAGCGTACGAAATGTGTGCAAAAGGCCAATTCGAGTCCCGTCGGCACTCAGGATTTCTTTCTTTCTACTCCCACGCTAATAAAAATTTTTAAACACGCTTTGAATTTTTTTTCCTGAAAACGCCTTATTATGTGGTCAGGGCTTGGGTAGCGTTTACACTAAGGTGTCCGAGCACTGGGCCTGGTGGGCATTAACCCTTTCACTCCCAAGCTTTTACCAAAAAGTCGCCATTTTTAACCGTTAAATCAGTTTTTAGGCTGCCATGATGCAAAATGGGCCTTAGTTTTGCTGAAAAACCTATTTTTTACCAAATAGGTAGATTTCCCCAAGATTAGGTACAAAAATGTAGAATATTTTAATTTGGTGCATGCGCATAAGCCAAAATTTGGACTTCTTTTTTTTTTTTTTTTGCCATTACCCTTTTTGAACCTTTTTATTGCCCTTTTCCTTTCGTTTCTCTCGGCCCTTTTACTCTCACTACCTTTTGCCCTTCATATTCTTTCTGGCTGCCGTAAAAAGTTGGGTGTTGATTTATGGGCAAAGCCTGGAAATAGGCTTGATCAATTATAGGTATGATTGGCCATTTTACCACCATTTTTGCACCAAAACTGACAACGTTGTTTTTCAATTTGCTATGTCAGAATGTGGTCAATATCCAAAACCGACTATTGTGCGGATAGATCTATCCTAGCTCTATCATTTGCTTATAAGAATATCTGCTGACATTTAAATTGATGACGTCACAAGTGTTACAATGAGCACGACCATTAAGTGGCCTTATATGGCTACTTGGGCGTGAAAAGGTTAATGTAAATATCGACTTTGTAAATATCCGTGTCGAATCAAAATTGAATCGAACGTGGTGCTGGGGGATTGGGTACAGGATTTTTTGAAGCCTTGTAGTTGGAGACCTGTACAGTCCCCGAAATGATCCACAACCGCGAAATGATCCCCAAATCGACCCTGAAATGATCCCGACCCCGAACTGATCCCCAAGTAATTGTCGGAGCGGAATAGCGTACGGTACTTGACAACTCGAACAATGTTGACATTTTTTCTACATATTTTCCGAATGCTTTCGTCATAAATCATTCTTAACAAATTTTTAACCTCCAATGATAATCGAAAGCCGAAAACTTGCTTGGGAGTTGTGTTCAACAACATTGAAAATCAGCCTTCCTACGTACTTTCCGGCGCGCCCATTACGCATAAAAATAACTGTTGTGATGGCAAAGTGACAGAAGAATTTTGCCTAAGGTGCAAAAAAAAAAAAATTCGGGTGTCTCTGCAGGAGTTTATGCCAGTGAAAATGGCGCAGTACAGTACTACAGCGAGGACTATTAACTTAAGCTTCACATGAGCTAAGTTGAGCAGGTTCTATAAACAAGTGGACAGATCTTAACGCGACCATATGCATTTCAAAGAAATTCCATTATAGGGTACGCATAGGTTGTTTGTTCTTTCATACTAGAAGCCATCCAGTTTGAACGAATTTTCATGCCCGAAACAAAGCTTAAAAGGTGTTTTTTAATATCTAAAAAATAAAGTGTAGTTACCAGTCCTCAACTGCCTCCGCGCATGATCCTAGTTCACCATTAAGTTTCTTTGCGAGGAAAATGTTTTCTCCAGTTCCACTGTCAGGAGCGTGTTGGAAAATATCCTCCTTTGCATGGTGGAGAGCCCTTCTCAGCTGTCAAATGCGAAAAACAACGTCACTTCCGGTTTTTCAGAGCCTTGAAGCTGGAATCAGTTCAGACTTTTACGAGCGCGAAGTTCGTATGAAAACGATACATAAAATGTCCCGATCAACCAAATTTTGCGCCGACAAAACTTGTGGATACCAGTTACTTCACTCTGAACACATTCTCAAAGGAAAAAGCTGAAGTGTTCAGAAATGGCGCTAAGTTTTGCGGTTAAAGTGAAACATTCGACATATGTCTTTATTTTCGTTTCGCTGTGAAGGAGAGCCCAGTCTGTAGCATTTACAGCCAGCAGTTCGGCCCCGTGCATTTCACGCTTAGAATTATGGGCTTCAAGGCACTCTTGGATGATCACAGTAAAATAGTATAAAGGAAAATATAAAATTTTTATATATAGGGAATACTCGACTCGACTTGTAGTGTGCATCAAGTCGACCTGATATTATCACTGCCAATATACAATATTCAACTTATGGCTGAAGCTAAACAGTAAAACAGTGCTTATTCCTAAATACTAAACCGTTGCCTAACCAGAAAAGCATACGAAAGTTTAAAGTAATGCCAAACGCAATTGGCGCCATCTTGAAGTGGGTGTAAAAAGAAAATTTTCCAGGGTCGGCTGTTATCTTCGGTTTCTGTAGCACGAAACAACGATGGGTATTACTACACCCCTCCCCCCTCCCCTGGAGAAAACTATAGTCTATCGCAGGGTACCCCAACATTTTATTCTACCGTAACCATTTAAACACCTGGGCCCGGTTGTTCGAAGCGGGCTTAAGGCTAACCCATGATTAGCGTCAATTTTGAATTCATTCTTATGGTCACGTGACGAGGATTCGTGTAAATCCTTTTTGCCCTATATTTTGACATTGGTTGCTTTCAAAAAAACCAATTGGAATTTGCTAAGAAAAAATGTTTTCAATAAGAGAAACAGGACCCTAGGTTAAATTTTAATCCCAAGTTAGCATTTTCCAGCATTTGAACAACCAGACCCTATAATCTTCGTCATTACACTTTCACATTTCTTTAATTGCCAACGGAAATTATTGGAAAACCCTGCCCCCATGTACAATGTTGATTTTTCCATCCAAAAGCAGTTTACCCTTTACACAACATTGCTTAAGGGTGTTAAGGGGTTGAGGGTCATTTAAACTCCGGTTATGGCGTAATTGAGTTGTAAAAGTTGAATTCATGTAAAATAGGCCGGTTTTATTAAGGTGTCCCAAAAATTGTTGACGAAGGTTGTAGGTACCGTGAGAGACCCTGAATGTGGGGTAAGGTTTCTTGTCTAAGGAAACAACAAGACACGTTGGACTGACCAACCTCGAGCCATCGAGCTCGAAATTCCGATGGAAATCCCAAAGCACTAATCACTTCACCACCGAGCTTCCGCGCTTTCCATTAAACCAGTTAAATAGCGGAATGATTCGCCAGTACGAATTTCTGAATTTTGGCGGCAACTTATTTTACGCATGTAATATTCCACTGGAACTTCATACTGGTGTTCTCTCTTGAGTATAGGCGTCTTTCCTTTTGCAGGAAGACGATTACTGATACTTGTCTAGTGAACCATGTACCGGAATTAATTGGTTTTGTCCAATATGCATTATTCTTCTTTACGCTGAAAAACTCACATCGTGTAGCTTTTGTCTGTCAACTCTTAGCAATGCTCTGTTTTGTGGAAGCCGACCATTTTAGCTTGGACTGGGTTGTTTTAAATACAATAAGTAGAATTTTGATTTTTTTATTATTTTTAAACCTGTTCCAGTCACAGCAAAATATATTGCGTGCGTTGCGAGAGTGAAAAGGAAGTTTTCATTTTCGGTTTAATTAATTGCAATGCAAGTTATAATTATCCAGATAAAGCTTCTATAGAATACTTAAAAAACATTGCCTGTACGTGTGTACCTTATTTCACGTTTATACGCATAAAATTAATTTCAATTGATAAATAAATACTGGCAATATACAAGGAAGACCACCATCTATTTTGGTGGCCGAGAAATTTTTGTTCACTGTCAAATCTGAGCTGCTATTGAGAGAACCCTTTAAGTCTTCAGGATATTTTTCTTCAAATTATCAAAGCTGAAATCGCAAACGCTAATTGAATAATTGCCACCCGCTAGTTTATGTAAGACACGCAAGGACAATCAACAAATTCTTGAAATAATATCAATCCAAAAAGTATGTATGAAAGTTATTTTTATTTGAACCAAAAGCGCTTCAGCGCTGTTATAGCTTAATACTGAAGAAGATTTATTTTAAAAGTCAATACAAATAAAATTTCAATAAAAACCAGCTAAAAGGATGTTTATGGTTCTGCCTTCCTGATTTGAGGGACATCTTTTAAACTATGATTGCACAAATGTGGCAAGCATAAAAGGGCCGTCAAATTAGACACAAGACTTCCGCCTAAATATATATTTTAAGTATAATAAATCGAATCATATTCAGAGAATTGATTTATTTGACTCCGATAATAGTAATTATAAATAGCACTGGCAATCAGTTCGTCGCTTTGTAGCATCTTTGCACATTTGATTCTTATACCACAAGGTCTAAAGGCGTAATAAAAAAGAACGCATTAGCATTCAGTTTCATTTTATTCAAAATTTTAGTTAACATGTATATATTTTTTAACCTTAAAAATATTCTTAAATACTGCACCGGCTAACGAACTCTTTGCATTCCATGAGCATGCTTTATTGTCCGGCCTGAAAAAGTAGCCATTTAAAACGGCGTGCGGAATATTGTAAACCACTTATAGATATAACAAGCAAAACATAAAAATGTAAACAGTGAAAGTGGTTTTTATATCCATTTCGGCTAATTTAAAACTTCATTTTGGTTATAGGTTAGCGTGCGCACAAGCAAAAAACCTTGTCGCCAAAGTTGCGTGCGAGACATTCGATTGAGATTCGTTTATCACAGTGCTCTTTGCTTGGTCGTTTAAGCTTCCTAAACTCTTTTGCTGCGACATCCTGTAGCTTTTCTACCGATCTCTAAAAGAAGGTAGGTGTTTTAAAATCACTTGCCACAGAGAAGACTTCCGAATCTAATCCCTGAACCATATTCATGGTTTTTTAGAAAGTTACATCGAGGCTTCACAAAACGTACAATTTTAGTCTTTAATAATCTTTTAGTTTTTCTGTCACATTAATTTAGATTTAAATGAAAATTTTCATCGCAAAACACATATTCGAGTGTTTCTTTGACAATCATGTAAGGTCAAGGCGTGCCATAAGCATGCAGATAAGGCAAGTTTTTCCACAACGAATCTTCAAAACGGTTAAATAGGTTTTTCTCTTTAAATTACTAACTAATAATCGGCTTGGATGCCATTTCTTTTAACATTTCGTCGAAACATTTCTTTTAACATTTCGGGTAATGATGCCGACTGAGGTAAATTTGTGGTTGACATTTTACATGGCAATTTCAAGATGGATATTTTCACTTAACCTGAAGGTGGGTTAATTTTTCCTTGAAAGGACCAATATAGAACACAGTGTTATTGTAATCAGCTACTTTTAATGGAAAAACGTTTGGAATTTTTCTTTTGTTTCCTCCCTTGTTATATCGCGTTCGCTACTCTGTATATCGTTCACACGCGATTATTTACGAAGTATCCAGCGTTGAAACAGAAAAGTGAGGCCCGAGATAAGCTTCAAAACTATGCGCTAGGTGCGCGGTTATTAAGAAACATTTCCATTTTTTGACCATGGTGTGTTATTGGTTTACACAGGGTCAAATTAAAGCACATTTTCGGAAAATAAATATTTCTCTTTAAGTTAGATAAGTAAGAAGAAATGTTGTTCTTGGATAAAACTATTTTTTTTTTGTAGTTTCTTGTGGATGTGGTAATGATTGCAAAGTACATTCTCAAGAGAGATAAAGAAAGAATGTTCTCCTTAAAAAAGGCAATAACATTGTTTCCCAGCATCTGCAGCAGGTGCTGGGATATCGATTGCGGCGATAAAGATATCAATAAAATCGCAACTTAGTTTTAGCATGATGGTTTTATCAGTTGTGGTTATCTTTGATCCTTTGAACTATTAAAAAAGTACACAGGAATAAGTCGGCAAATTTAAAAGTCAGCTTTTTGGTGTGACCTTGTGTGCACTCAGAGGAGTAATCTTGCTACCTTGAGGAAATGTACTGATTTATATCAATTTGTCTCCTTTCAGTGCGTGATTTAGGCCGTGATGAAATCTTTTTGTATAACAGATAATTTTTGTCATGGCTTCAGTGCAACCAATAATATTTAGTCACGGCGTTTCCCCTGGAATGATCTAATTCGTTCTCCTTGTAGGAAAAACGCGATGCTATTTAAACCAGTCAATGTTTTGGTATGTTTTTAAAGATCACCGTTAAGAATACATGTCAGCCAAGGATTAAAGTGGACATTAAAGTCCCCAATATCTTTTAAATGACATTAGCCTCATTGCTTGGCCTCTGAGCTGTGGTGGGGAACACACAATGTGCGTGTAAGTTCGTTTTGTGATTTCTTCTACTTCCGTGTAGTAGTCTATTTGAATAACTAATAGCTAAGTAATAGCGACAACCAATGCCTTGAGCATGATGATGAACCAAAGCCACCACTAGACAAATCGGTGCTTTTTCTTATCTTATTTCCATTCGGCGGCCAAGTTTTTCTCTGAAAGAAAAACAAGAGAAAAGGGAGTAGGCTTATATGACAGATGGCTTTTAAAAACAAATGGTTAAGTATTGATCGGAAATTCCATCTAGGAGTCATTTTGTAGCCAGGTTAGTCCTCAGTTAAGTGAAAAATGCTGTAACATTTCTCGGACGAATATCAATACAAATTCGACCAGGCTCGTGACCTGTCTTCAGAGCAACCAAGAACAACAACTACTGTAAGGAATCTGATGGTCTTGGTGTAAATTCGCAGCAATTCATGAAAAAAAAAATGAATGTCCATGCGAGGAAAAATCAAGGCTGTACTTGGGGCTGAAACAAAAAGGCAACGTTTTCAGTGACGGGCCGTTCAAATAACAGGTTGTTTTACCATAACATGACATAAAGCGTACAGAATTCAAGGTGAAATTACATTAGCCTTGTTTGACTTCTGTGGTTTACAGTGATGAACGTATTCGCTTCAAATCAAAAGACCGCGACCTTGTAATTAAAACGCCTTATCCTATCGCAGCTCTTCATTTTAATTAAAAGTGGTCTTATTCTCTCGATTAACATGATTAATATTCTCATCTCAGTTTTAATTTTATCTTTAGTTATCAAAGCAGCTAGCTGAGTAAAAGACGTTGTTGAAGAACTTGCACAGTTTGTTTGTTTGGTTTTATGTATTTTTGTTCTCAACCAAAATACTTTAATTGTAATTTGTCGAAGTATAGCATGATCTCGAATACCTACAGTTGATCGCGACTGAATTCGGATAAAAATTTAGCACTTTTCATTCATTTAAAGAAGAAAAATGCTTCTAGCTTTTGATTATGTCGATGGAATCCGGAATTGTTACCATTCTTGTGAAAATATTGAGCAATATATATATTTCTGTGCTCATTTTCCCAATCTTTCTAACTAAAAAATATCTTAAGATCGATATGATGATGTGTTTTGGCTTTTCAGGAGTCAAAAAAAAAAAAAGAGGAAAAATCTTGCAAAGCGATTTGAATCTACACCAGTTCAAAAACCCCGAGATCCTTTAACTGGTATACATGATCCTTGATACATGCTGTGTACATACATACATGATCCTTGATACATACATACTTGATACATGCTGTGTACATACATGCTTTGTTCTTCATTAATGCACTTAACTCCTTCACTTGCTTCTTTTCTTTGTCCACCCAGAGGTGTAATGGGTCATGAATGATTGTTTGAGAGAGCTAGCAACTAAATTAAGGCTTGGGTAACAGGAGGAGAAGTAATACTGTTCATTGTTTCATCTAACCAACAAATACCCATGTTTAGAAAAAAAATAACAAAAATCGAATTTGGAAGCTGTGTTATGTTTCCTATAATTATCAATAAAACACACCAAGGAAAATTGATTACGGAAGTTTTCAGGATTTTTACGAGAACACTTTATAATCTCGTGATGAATAAATTACACAACTGTATGCCATTTATAGTAATGCTTCGTCAACAAGGGTTGTGTTTTGCCTATCTATTTCCTGTAAGCTACGTGAAAATCGAACGACCCTTATCAACGTCACGCCTTGAGAGTCTTAGAGAGAAATTTTCTTATCAAAAGTGGACATACATGTGTGGAACTCCTACGGCTTAATTAAGATCATCAATTGCAAATTGATACCTTGAGCGCCAACGAATATTATTTTAGGGTCTATTCATTACAAATCTCTTCAAATAAAAACAAAATCATCAGAGTTAACTTTGAACATTAATGTATGAAATTCATATATTTGAACTGCGGATAAAGATAGAATTATGTGAAGATCATCGCAGTGAAGGTGTTTCAACCTAAGCGGTTGAAAAGAAGAAACCTGAAAAAAATTCAGGCTAACTTTGGTCGGAAAAGTTAACGGAACGTACTACGTAGCTTACATAAGGGAGTACCCCCTGGGGGGGGGGGGGGGTGTGACATATTAATAATGTTAAGCAAATCTCTCCGCTCCTAAAGGAAAGGACATACCTTATCGTACAGTCATATCATTATTTGGTGTATGTTTGTTGGTCATTTTGGCAACAGTGGCTATTGAAAAGCTTCATTTATCTCAGAAATATATGTTTTATTTGTGAATGTTATGATGGAAAAGTGGAAGTGGCAAATAAATTAAAAGTTCGAGACATCTTGAGAACAATCAAGAAATGAGGGTTTACTATCGAAGGATCAGTTTGGTTGTCTTGAATGCTCTTCTGTAGATAATTTTCACGGTCCAATCTAAAACCACGCCTCCCATCGACTGGAATTTCAATATGTTACAAAATGAAATTTGATGGTTGTTCGATAACGACAAAACGCGTGGAAAATGCATATGATATCATCTTATCGTTATTTCACTTATCGTCACTTCATCCAGATATAAACAACATCTCCCAATGCGTTTTGTATTACTTAATTGCAATGATTTTCCTTTACGAATTACCCGCTGCAAAGCAAAAAGCTCCTTGCTTAGCAATATTCTGTTAGCCTAATTATGCTAGACAGTTATCCTTTTCTACCAGCTTCAATGATTGTATAGCTTCTGGCTGAGACACACAAAGGAACAAAACATAGAGGAATTCAAACACGTGCACTCAACTTTTGTTACTCATTTTCAAGACAAATACGTTCTTGAAAGTGGAAAACGCTTAAGTCTCTGATCGCAACGGGCCACGCACTGATTTACTCTGCTGTGCGTGTGTAAGTCTTTGTCAATGACATTTTATTTTGCTTCAAACTCCCTTATATTGTTGTGTAGCTAGGAAAGAAGAAAGGGTAAGTAAGAGAAAATGAAAACAAAACAATGGCTCCACCCTTTGGACTTTTGTTCGGCACTCTGAGATCGCTTCACTGTCCTAAAATCTACACTTTAAGTGAGCATGAATTAAAAAATAAAGGGGATTTCTCTCTTTTTCTAGATGGCATCGAAGATGGTACCAGTTTTCCTTGTTGTGGTGATGTCCTTCGTGTGTGAGAGCCGCCTTCATAAAGCTTTGGCTCCACCTTCTCCTCCTCATGACTTCTGGGCAGCAGTCGCTAAAAGAGGCTGTAAGTCTGTTATTGATGAGTTATTTTCTATGGATTTGCCTTGAAATCCCAACGACAGAACTTAAACTTGGTTTTTTTCAAAGGGATTGTCTGGGGTATCTGCTGTTCGTAATTTTTCAACAGTGTAACCTTCCCTTATGATAAAATGACAATCTCTTGCTCCTTAAGCCAGTCACAACTTAACAGCAAACCAAAACGGACACAAACACATGGGGACAGTGGTAAAAGTAAGAAAACACGTCTAAAATGTATGCAGACCGAGCCCGAGATTTTGTCCACAATACTACTAGCAATCGTGATTCTGAACAAACTTAGCCCTTCATGATCAAACACCACACCTTATCTCTCTTCGTCAACTCCTGCTTACTAAACACTGTTAGTAAGTGTCTTAGTACCGGAGGAGGTTACAACCAATTTCTAACAATTGTCCTTGTCTTTTGCTACTCTGTCGGGTCTGCTGAATTTCGGTGGGCCCAGCTGGACAGAGCAAATTATCTTAATATAGTGGTAATATAGATCTTTTCCAAGAAACCTGTCCAAACACGTTCAATATTTTTAGCTTCGCGATCAATCGCTTAACACTTTATTTGTGTCTTAACTAGTGTGTCCCGAGGGAGGAGGTGACAAAGAATCTAGCTGTGGCTATTGGAAGAAGTTAAAATTCTGTGAACCAGCCCAAGGCTATGCTGATTTCATGCGGGAGACATGCCCGGCCTCGTGTGGAGTATGTCAAGGTGTGTTTCTTATGCGTTTCCGTACTTTTTACCTTCCACATTGTTCTTCATCTCACATTTAATGGGTAGGGTTATGTCATGCATAAATGGATTGATAGCGTCAGCCAGAGGCGCCCTTGGAAGCTGACATCCGATCTCATTTTTAACGTTCATTGTCCTAAAACAGATATGATTGTCTGTCTGTTGTTTCGCCACATTCCATTCCATTCTATTCCAGTCCATACCTTTCCTTTCCATTCCTTTTTATTCCATTCCATTCTATTACATTAAATAGTTTGGGAAGTGGGGAAAAGTGTCACATGAAGTCATATGCTTCCAAAATCTGCTTTGGGCCCAAAATTCTGAAAACAATTCTGGTCAAAATTCTGGAGTAACCTTTTAACATAAAAAATCATCTTTTATGGTCAATAATAATGTGGTTTAAAATTAAAATACATCCTTTGAATATTTGTGTAACTGATGACAAGGACGATCATATTTTGTATGCAGTCCCTCGGTTACTAGTAATATCAAGAGAGGGTGAAGGAAGAGAGCGAATCCCCCGTACATGGGCCTCTTCCGATGAAAATGATTTGAAATCAATTCGTAGTTATTTTAAGGACGACACCTCATTGGTCAGTTAAAATGCCGCCGTGTAATTTTAGATTGTTGACATGGGAACAACAGATAAAAATAACCTTTTTTTAGTTTGCAGCATGGATGCGAACTAACAACAAATTTCAAATAATTATCATGTGGCACGGGGATTCACTCTCTTACTTCATCCTCTCTGGTAATATTTATTGTCCGTTATTTACTTTTCAGCTCGTCCTACGGCGACTCCTAAACCCCGAACTGTAAAAGGTAATATCAGAATGCGTATTTCCTGATATCAAGTGAAATGTCTTGATAAAGACCCAATTTTGTAGCTTTCAGTAAACTTTAACTTAACGGACGTCTCACTGAGGAGTAGGTCACTAATAAACTTATCCCTGATAACAAACTCTTCTTCCTTCAATGTGTAGACCTCATTTACTCACATTTTCGTTGGTTAAAGTTCTCGCGATTTTCGCGACATAGAACGAAGCCAGAAAGTAAAGGCCATACTGTTGCAAAACTGATTTAACTGAAACCTTACATTGCTTCCTGTAATCACGAAAAAAAAAAAAAAGAGTTCGAAGTTAAAGGGTGACTACCTTATTGGGGAAAGATGGGTACGGTGGGGGGTGGGGGATATGCACAGGGGCTATTTTCCTAGATAAACTATAAGCTGTGTAGGTGCTGTCCCAAAGGGTAACACTTCTTTAGCTCGTTTCGTCTGAAACAGGGCATAGATTTTTGCAGTTGTTTTGTCCTGAAAGAGATAACTCTTTTTCGAACTACCTTACGCCCAAAATATGGTAATTTAAAAGGTTGTATGTTTTTGTCTCAGAAGAAGTTACGCAAATTTCCGCTAAGTGTCCCTACCATGCTCGCGGTAACTTGACCTTTTAGTCTATCTTGTTTTAATGCTGCATGAGAGTTTCCAAAGGAGTACACTTGAGTTAAGCCTATCCTAAGCATGTTCCTGTATAGGTAAAAGCAATTCCTTTCAATCAAGAACCTTTTTTTAATGGGTTGATTAGATTATCAGTTTACTTGATCATTAAGAAAACTCTCGTTCTCATATTGCACTGTGTTATTAATGTAGCTTTCTTCAAAATTTATAGTCAACATACGAGAGTGCCTTAGGGCCCATAATTCTAGGCGTGTTTTGCATGGAGCAAGACCACTGACCTGGGATGCGTCACTAGCTAAAAAGGCTCAAGCCTGGGCTGTTCACCTCGCAAACAAGAATAAGATGGAACATGCACCATGGAGAGGAGCCGGTGAGAATCTTTACTATGCAGGAACAAGCAGCGGAAGATTGGCAACGTGCAAGGAGGCTGTGGATGCTTGGTAACTTTATTTTTGTCGTTTTTGATAAATGAATTATTTCTATTTATCTTAGGAATCTTGTGGTTTAGTCATGGATATAAAATCCTAAGCGCGACCATTCAGCTGTAGTTTGGCTAGCTACACTGGATACTTGATAAATTATTCAAATAAAATGACACCGTGCATTACAATACTACAATAACTTCTTGTAAGTTGATGAATTCACCGGTAACAAAACTGATTTGGCCATTTTTATCAATTTATTTTTTAATGTAGCTTGCAGAAACCCTTTCAAAGGTAACTTAATTTAATATGTAATTGCATACGTGTTCTTCCTTAAAGGACAAGTCAATTATCATTATTATTAATAAATATTTTGTCTTAGGTATGGTGAAGTGGCCGACTATCCTTTCTGGAAACCTCCAAATTCTATTTTCGACGTCCCTGGTAAACAAATAGGACATTTTACTCAGGTATAAGATGCTAGCTTATAATTTTAGCTAATAAATAACTCAAGGACGTCGCTTCTTACACCAACTGTTTTAGGTGAGGTCGTATTACTAGTTAAGTGATATTGTAAAGTATGATCTTAAGCTTTAGCTTCCGTAGCATGAAACGACTAACAATAATGCTGCTACAGCCACTCTCTGTATGGGATACTTTATTCTATTGCACATTTTTTCACCGGTGTATCCTTTTTTCACCTGAGTCGAGAGAACAAGTGTGCTGTTGTTACCTTGGACCGGCTTGTGTATGGAACGATTTTCTTCTAGTTGTCTAAGAACATCCCGTTAGAGGAAAAAAAATGCCCTTGTTTCACAAAACACCCGTACTGACCTAAGTGATGGTCCCATGTGCCCTGGAGGACAAGAATGGCACACTGATGAGAACACTCAACCCATTATCAACATGGGCCGAGTGCGAATCCCAGAGTTGACGCTATATTGTCCAGAACGTTTTTCAAGGTTTTCTTCCTTAAACAAACCCGTTTCGTTTTACTTAATATTTAGACTTTTTCTTCACTCCCCTTTCTTGGAGTTCTGTGACACAAAGACAGCGACAGAAATTCAGGAAGGCCTGGGCTTCGAACAAAAGCGCTTTCCCCTTGCAATTGACAGTGCAGACCCCTTGATCAACCTGCCAGTGTGTTGCACGGTGCAAAGATGTGTTTGTTTTTGGATCATCAGGTTGTGTGGAAGTCCACAAGAAACGTAGGTGTTGGAATTGCAGCTATTAAGCGTGGCTTCTGGACCAAAACTTACATAGTAGCACGTTACACACCTCCAGGAAACTATAGGGGACAATTTAAAAAACAAGTGGGAAATAGCATATTGGCTCTTAAGTGAAACGGTGAGTGGGCATCTAAGTATTACAAATTAAATATTTTATGATATACGTTGCCACGCTTTTTAAGGGACACGGTCTTTATCACCCTATATAGTCGGAAAGCGAGTTTTCTTCATTAGTCGGTAGGAGTTATTTTCAGTAAATTTTGGGTTTACGTTTTGCTGGGACTTCAACTACTTTTGGTAACAACTAATTCCGTAATAGAGAGACGTGTGCAAGGCAAATTTAGACTTTATTGGGAACGAATTGTTAGCCCTAAAGCTCCGGCTAAACGATCAAACATTTTCGTCCAACATCGTGTTGGAAGGACATCTTTTATCGTTTAGCCGCCTCTCTCAACTTTACATTGAAATGGTTTCCCATGGTTGATCGAGATCAAATATTTTCACCCAACATTTTGCCTTACGAAAAAATGTTTGATCGTTTAGCCAGTCTCGTCAACAAGGCTTGAACGAGCGGGAGAATGCAACCAGTCAGAAACGGGATTTGTGGTAAAGTCGACGAAGTTTTTCTGCGGAAATACGCAAAAATTAGTTTTTGGCCTCACTTGGTCTGATGTTCGGCCGAACATTGTTTTTCCGTTTAGCCAACGAACGTTTCAGTCTGACAAACACGGTCATGTTGGACGAAATGTTTGATGGTTTAGTGGGAAGTGGTGTTCTGAACCTGATGTACCATTGAGTTATGAAATCATTGCATTACCAGCTACAGTACCTTCACCTCCCCCCACCTCAGGTGTCCAGGTTTCCTTTACATTTATTTTCCACGTGAAAGATGGAATAAAGAGTCTGAATGGGGGGGGGGGGGGGGTCCACATGTCCTTTGTCAGTTAAAATTTCATTACTTTGTCGGTTGTCAATTGAAATTTTTGATCTTTGTCGATTGTCGGTAAATCCATACAAAGTGTAAAACTTGTCATAATACATTATCTGATTGCACTTGAACCTCATCAACTCTGGTTTGTTTGAGCAACGTGATCGTTTATTCCACCTTTGTTTGCAAATCTAGTACCGATAAAATCACCAAAGCTTTCATTCTAAATGTGATTTTTTTCCCTGTCGATTACAGGGCACCGAAGTAATCAAGAGAGTTTAATTGGACAGAGAGGAAAACGCCCACTCTTTGGGATACGTAAATTATTTTTTCGAAATTCCACAGAAAGCCTCTCCTAAACCTCGTAAAAGTGTTCCATGTTCGTTCAGAGATGTCAAACGATTGGTTTTTCAGTTGACGAATTGGCTCACCATAACTTCGCCATCATCCCGGCACTTAGGAAATTTCTGCTCAGACGGCCGGGCACGGTCTCAAATGGACTAAGTGTCCTGCAGTCGGAAATTTGTATCATTTGGAATCGTTTGTCATTTCTGAACGAACATCGAATACTTTTACGAGGTTTAGGAGAGACTTTCTGTGGAATTTCTTTCTAAATTTCCGACTGCCGGGCATTTAGTCCATTTGAGACCGTGCCCGGCATAATCTGGGCAGAAATTCTCTAAGTGTCAATTACACAACAAATTTATTGCGAGTCCAGGCTCAGATATTTCTTCAACTAAAATACCAACAAGATTTTTGGAATCGCTTGAAATTTCTATTAGAACATCTAATACTCTCAAGCCGTTTGTATGAGCTTAGCAGGAAATTCTTTAACACTTTCCGACTGCGAGAACTACTGCGGATCACTTCACCTTTTCGAAAGAAACTTACGATGACTTTTATAATCCCACTCATGGCTGGACCGCATGAATGAACAACACGCAGCCGGTAAAAATTCTACAGCAGGACGTCTCGTGGGCTCGATTACCAGCCGCTGTTCTGGAAATGAACCCCCGCTCCTCTCCGAAAAGGATGAACTCGGGGCCATACAGTAATTTGATGACAGGAAATTCTATAATTAACTAAATTTGGAATTTAATGTCAGTTACCTCTTGTGAAATAGAGCCCACCAAAGAATCTGGACATTTCCCAAGCTAGAAACAAATACAAAATGCCGTTCTTTCTGAATACAGACAACAGTACAATGTCGGACCGTGTCGGTTGTCGGTTAGTATTTACTGTCGCTAATCGGTAATTTTTTTCTTGTTTTGTTGGCAGTCAGTTATATTTTTCGCCCTTTGTCGCTAGTCGGTTAACCCCATTCAGACCCTCGGAGTAGGGAGCGGAAATTGAAGGAGAAATTGTAAACCCTACCCCAACAGTTCTCAAATACTGGCCAGCTGAAACTAGCCAAACTCATCAATACAGTGGTTAAGTTTTGCTTCGCAGCGTAAACGTTGGAATCCGGGGCACCTGACACGCCATTCGATTTCCTTATAAGGCAATTCAAAACACGGATTATTCACTAATAACCTTTGTGTGGTGAACCAGTGAGACAGCCAGCGTTTCAAAAACGGAGATCCAGAATTTATTTCATTTTTTTTCTCTTTCTTCTTGCAGTATCCAATCCTGTGTCAGAGTCTGCTCAGATTATGTGAACGACAATTCTAAGTTGCAAGATACTTTAATTTCCGAAGACCTTTCTTTTTTGCACTGCAAGTTGCACCCTTTCATTGCTGGACGTCAATAGGACGTCACGAGGAAGAGACAGTAAAAGAGAGGAAAATAGAGTCTTTTTTCAGGCCACTTTTTGTTCTTTTCTTTGGGTTCCACGTTCCCTGAAATTTCGATGGTGTAAAATCAAGTAAGATTAATCATTATAACAAAAGACGGATAATGTGAATTAACTATTGTTTGTATGTTTGTTAGTTAGTTTGCTTTAAGCAGATACAATTTTGACTGGCTGAAATAAACATCGTTCATGCTATAATTTGTGGTTTCTCAGTGTCTGTGAACTAAAATGAACTTTTCTGCTAGTATGTCACAGTATTCAAAAGGTCATATATAGCTTTACAAAACACAAGAAGCACTCAGGCCCTGAACACACAAATCAAGATTTCGAAACCACAACTCTTTATGTATTTGCTTTGGCCTGTCGTCCACGTTCAAATTCCGCAGGGGTGGGGGAGGGGACTCCCGTATATGGCCTATACGGGCCCTGCCGCTGCTCAGGATATGGTTTTTAGCCCCTTATCCTGAATAGGGTATATAATTTTATGCAACTCTGTCTTAAACAGGGTCTGAACTTGTCCTAGACAGGGTGTGGTTGGACGATTGTCATCGTTAAATATGGCTTAGACAGTATTCAGCAATCCAAGATCAGAGAAGTTTGCCGTTCTTAAAAACACTTAAAATTGTGTGAAACAAGAAAGTGTGTGTGTGTGTGTGTGATTTTTTTTTCATTTTTCCTAAACAGGGACCTAAAATGGAGAGCGCTGTCCTAAACAGGGTTGGTATTTTTGAGCTCTATTTTGTCCTGAACAGGGGTCAGGGTTTAAGACCGTCAGCGGTACCCTTACACCCAAACATGGGTCAAGTGCCTTCCCCCACCCCCTTAAATGCCGTTTTCGGGCACCGAAATCGGATCTATTCGATAACGCTTTTGATAGTGGAAGCCGTCTGCCCGTTTCATGCGGGTGGTGAAAATGAATCTTTTCGAAAACGCTTACGTAAATTAGTCCCAGTTTTCCATGACCAGTATTATCCAATTCGTTGTGGACAATGATGCTGTTTTATCAAATTTGATTGCCTGTCAGGAATTAAATTGTCTTGCATAATCTCCAAGCAACACTCTTAAGTAAACGTCGCAGTACACAGAATACGCTCATAGGTTCTGTTGGACGTCCTTCCGCCTCGGTGAACCCAACTGAATTACAAAACACGGATACGACAATTTCGGACAAAACCTGGAAGAGCCAATGCGAGGTGGGACAAGCTTCTGTAGAAAGGATCAGTAATTGTCCAAACCCTATTACTTTTAGTTAACCCTATTACTTTCTTTCCAGAATTCTGGACATGCTCAATCCAAATGTACGTTTACCATTTCTCAATCGTTTTAGCGTCTTCGTGTGAACAGCGAAAGCCATTGGAAAACGACAATGTGGACGGATTGCTTTTTAAGCGTTTTCGAAGCGATGCCGTCGTCTTTGAAGTTTATCCAGATTAGTGTGAACAGTGCCTGAGAGAAAACTGACCGAAGTGTTTACCATGCATGTGAACACGAATGACCAATGAGAATTTGCTGTGAAGTGAATGAACAAGCATTTTAAGGCTGGACATAAATAGAACGTGACGAAGAATAGACAGTAAAACAGAGGAAAATAAAGTCTTTTTTAGGCCACTTTTTGTTCTTTTTTTTTCTGGGTTTCTCGTTCCCTAATATTTCGAGGGTGTGAAAATCTAGTTAGATTATTATAAGAAAGGATGGATAATGTGAGTTAGCTATTGTTTGCCTCTCCCAGCCAGCCATTCAGCTTACTCACTCAGTAACGTAATGCTCATAAAAAGCGGACAATACAAGATAACGTCTTATTCATTGATTCTCACTCTTAATTAATTTAACTTACAAATTGTGTTAGGATTACTAGTTGCTTATTTCTAACAGTTTACTGACGTGTTTAGCATTATAATGTTAATTAAAACTAACAAGTATGATTAGATCCAGGCACGTCCAAAGGCTGAGACTCCTTTGGCTTGCATTCCTAGAATTAAAAAAAAAAAGAAACAAACACAAAAGAATCAATGAAAAGCGATTGTCTATTGCAAGAAGTGACTCGGAATAATCTAAATCTGCCTAGATATTAATGCCCTGTACTATCCTCTCTATGCTCCAATACTTTTCAGGTTTACCTAATTAGTTTACACTAGTAGCCGATGACATAGCGGAATGGCGAGGAAATGCGCGGTAGTGAGTTCTGCGCGGACAGAACATTAGAGCAGAGATATTTTTAGAAAATAAAATTGTACTATATTTTTGACCCTCGGTGCCATCTCCACCGTGCTACAAGGGGGAGTTGAACCCCCCTTGAGTTTTCTCTGTGTTACAATATTTCGAAAATACTTTACCTTTTGGTAGAAAGATTGTAGGGCCTGTGACGTCATCTTAGATGGCCGCCATTGTGGAATTTACCCCCAAATAAGCAATTTTTAAAAAACGGTGGAAACTGAAAATTTTGGATGCTAAATAGAACAATTTGTTGCTCTTTGTCAACATTTTATTCTTTTTCTCATAAAAAGATAAAAACACGCATTTTTATTCTAAAATTAATTGACCACCTGCTCCTTATGACTTTATATCTCGTAACCATAGCAACCGATTGTTACCAAATTCATGTCAAAATGTGTGTAAGAGATAAAGTAAAGTAAAGTTTAGTAAAGTTTATTATTATTCACTTCTATAAGTAAAATAAAAAGGACTGCACTATCCCGCAAATAGCAATAGCTAGTCTGGGCGGGTAGTGTTTACATTAGTATAGAAGAAAAGAAGTCAAGTGACAAATATACATAATTATATAAATAAAGAAATTACAGAAAGCAAGTCAAATAATTAACATAAAAATATATATATACATATGTAAAAAAGAAAGAAATTACAATAAATAAATAAATAAATAAGGATGCATGGATAAGATATGCGCATAGCTAATGCACACAGCAGGTGCAGATAAAAAAATCGTCTTGGACAAATTAAAGAAAAACCTCAATGGGGGTGGCGTCTACCCCAACAACAACGTTTGTTATCTGTCATAAAAAATTTTTCTGTGTTCACTAATTATAAAAATGCGTTAGTGTCCAGATTTCAGTTTATTACTTATCATCTTGAAAGAAAGCATGTTATGGCTGTAGAATGACCGAACAAATGCGCTTAAAGATTTACGCACTTTTGTGACATAAGAGTTTGCCTATAAAGTTATTGTCTACCTCAACTAAGAGTTGCTCATTAAAAGCCTTAATATCTTCTTGGCCTTGCAACGTTGGCCGCAAAATGTCCAAGTATGTTCCCTTGCGGGGAATAGCGAGCCACTATGTAGGTCTCCGTCCATCCACCAGCTTTCTTTGTAGCAAGAGCCACTCCCACTTTTCTAGTGCCCTTCCACACAATCTGGAGAAAAATAATAAGACATAAGAAGGTATGCTCTATACAACAAGCATACGGAATCCCGGCTGCTGTGCTCAGTTTGTGGTTTCTGTAAAGAAGGCATCGTTCCAGCAGCAAAGCATGTTCTTTAAATCATTAGCATGACATTCTTCGCATGACAATGTATTCCCCCAGTTTTCTGGGGGCATGCCGATTAATGGGAAAACAAAGAAATATTCCATCCAAAAGTAGGGGAAAAACAAGGCATTTCTTTCGTTTTGGTGACCTTTGTCGAGACATTCATTTGTTTCTTACCAGCATAGAGGGGAAACATAACAAGCCTACTTGAATATATTAAAAAAAAAAACATACCTGTGTAAAATGTCCTATCATCTTTCCGGCATAAAATTCCTGATAAGTTTTTGGTGGATTGTTATACGGATAATCAGGTTCTTCTCCATACCTACAAAAAGAAATACATAGTATATAACATAAGTAGTTCAAGGTATTGTGAAAGAGGTTAAGAGGTGGTGGCTATGGCAGTGTTACTGTAAGCAGTAGATTGTTGAAGTTACTTATCGAATGATGTAAATAAAGATCGCACTGTTTTGCAATACCAATCTGATATTTTATAATGTGATTTGATCCCCCCCCCCCCGTCCCCCACCATGCTGCAGTTTTCACTTACCAAGATTTCACTGCTTCTACACAAGTGGCGACCTTTGAACCCTTATACCAGTACAAATTTTCCCCTTCTCCAGTGTCGCGAGCATGTTCCATTTCTCCCCGTCTGACCAGTACTTCAGCCCACTCTTTGGCATGGCGAGCCAATGTAGCATCCCATACAAGAGGTGCCGCTCCATGAAGAGATCGCTTGGCATTATGGGCTTGAAGGCATGTGTTTATTTCCACTTCGTGTTCATGAACGCAAAACAATAAAAGATTTTTACAATTAATTGCAAAAAAAAGGCAAAAAAATGGCACACAATGTACAATTATATTCACTGCATGGCCAATGCCAGTCTGGTGTTGCATGTGGTTGTACTCTTAGAAACAAATATCAGGGTTCTAATAACTCGGTTTGTGCAACAGTTGTTTTGCTATAGAGTGTTGCGTTTCAACCTCAGGGGTTAGAATTGTTTGCAAAAAGAGTTTTTTAATAATACAATTTCCTTTGATCCTTTTCCTTTGGTCCTTGTAGCCATCCATGTTCTTGGCTTCTTGCATGATGTTTTTGGAGTTTACCATTCTGAAGATCGTTTGTACTTGCATTCTGCCTCTTGCAGCTCAGAGACATTTCACAGGTTTAATATCACAGCAAAAAGTGATCGACTTACAAACTTACCTTTCGGGGGTGGCGTAGGTGGCACTAGAAGAAAGCAAATGTAAAAAAAAGCACTTTTTGATAACACGGTCTTTTGCAACCTAAGATACTAACTAAGGGCATTATTTGTATACGTATGGTTTACAGGCCCTATTATGCTTATTAACAGTTTAGTCTAAATTCCTTTCTCTTTTAATAAAGCCATGGCACAACGACCTTTTATCAACTGTTATTACACTCGAACCCTGCCAACGACTGCATCTCCCCATCAGCCATGTCTTTATGTCCCAACGGCAAAGTCATTCATTCATATCATGTTTTGAAACCTTCCTCTAGAACGCCCTTATCACTAAGATGAACTTTTTAAACTTCTTCCGACGTTGATCATTGTGAACAGGTTCAACCGCAATTATACCTAATACACTTTCACTTCGAATACTTGGGACCTTTGTTTTTCAAGCATAGAAATTCATAATCAAAAGCTTCGTTATTTCGTTCTACTTTCTTAATCACTGCAAACGCTTACAAATATTAATAATCAAAAATGTTTACACACACAACAATAAAACTAGCTGTTAAAGAGGCTCGAAAGGGTTTTTAGCTGCTAGCGCATAGCCCACACACGACCTGGCTAGAATGCTCGAGTGAATTGAAAATTCTAGTGAATGATTCTTTGTCATACCGCCAAAGAAGTTAAAAAATTTACGGAGTTTTCTAAAAACGCATTAAAAAGGGTAGGTTACCAACTTAGTTTTCCAAATAATTGGCAAAAACTGAGATTTGAAGGTTTATTTTTGTGGACCTTTAGTGTTGCCCTGGTGACAGCTATAACGTCACAATCAGCCTTAAAGTAGTGTTCGACAAAAGAGGTTTTAAGACTTGCCCACATGGTCAGAGAAACTGTTTTTGTAATCTTTCCTCGTTTCTTAAAGGAGCTACGTCACGGATGACGCAACTTGAAAAAGCTGGCAAGTTTTTTCAAGTTTGTCATTCGTAATATGTCTTAATCTCCCTCAGTCGTAACCATCCTTGTTTAGTTTTGGTTAATTATTACTTCTTTGGTGTTTTTCTAACTTAGGAAACTATTATTTTGAGGTTTTCGTTAATGCGAAAATAATTTTGTCAGATCAGAAAAATGAATGAAAACGCCGTTCCTTTAAGGATTATAACAATTAAAATTTCTTCCGAGCCACCTTAAGCTTCGAAGAACCTGTGGGTTTCTTAACGACAAATATGTGGAGCTGTACTTTCATAATTGTTTTATTAGTGTGATGTTCTTGTCGTTGAGGTTTTGCCCTTTTAACATCTGTTGGGGAGCAAGGTTTAACGTTCGCAAAAATTTTGCACCCGAAAATTCTATTATATAGTGCTATTGCAGCTGTTAAAATCCTGTGGGTTTCTTAACAACAAATATGTGGAGCTGTACTTTCATAATTGTTTTATTAGTGTGATGTTAAATATAGCTGTAATAGCACTATATAATAGAATTTTCGGGTGCAAAATTTTTGCGAACGTTAAACCTTGCTCCCCCAACAGATGTTAAAAGGGCAAAACCTCAACGACAAGAACGGCAACAGTAATTGCCTCGTATGCAGCTCATTAATAATAACCTCTCACTCAAAATAAAGCTTACTTGCACAGTTGCCACAAGTAGCGTAACAGTTCTCTTGCATCCAATTGTAGTACTTGCTTCTCTCAGAACAGTAATTCTGCGCCTCAAAGTATGCACAGGATTTATACTTGTCGTACTGCGCAGGAGTGCAACTTGCAGCTGTTAATAATTATAAGCCACGTGAAATGGTGGTGAGCATTTGGTTCAAATTGAATGTTATTGCGGTTCCTCAACGCAAGCCCAGCTTGTTAACTGAGAAATCATTCAAACAACCGCAACAGCAACGATACCAATAGCAGCAGCGACAACAAATCCACGGAAAAAAATAACTTAAAAAATCTAGTAAAAAACTGATAGAAATATTAACTCTCTCCTCATACTTTAAATGGAAGAAGGGGGGGAGGGGTGGTTGGAAATGGTTATAATTGCATTATTGGCTTAAAATTATGTGGCTCTCTCTCTCTCTCTCCTATATAAAATGTTCTTTCTAGGTACTGTTCTAAAGAGGTGATATTTTTTTACTTCGAAAGTAGCAAAATTGAAATTAGTTTAGCTCTTTTATACCTTTCGATGTTCACTTTGTGAAATTTAGTTACACAAAGTTGTGCCTCCCCTCTTGGCGTATTGATTAAGACGGCACCATATTGGTTTGTCGCTAAGGTTGTGCTAGTTTAGGGCATAAATAGCAGCGCAACAATATTCTCGTATGAATTCAATGTAAGCACTCAAGGGAGGCTATTCTCTTGGCTGCAGAAGCACAAATTTGATTCTCCGCAAATATAGGGCCTTTAACTCCGGTAACGTTTTGAGTTGAAGGCTATTCTACTTCCATGACATTCCTTTAAAGTTGAAAGCGTTGTTTGGCAAGATAAGAAATAGGCATGAGAAGGATTAATTAATTATGTCTGTAAATATCGAGGCTACAATACTACATTAGTACTAATATTGAAGGATGCAATGCTTACTTCGTTTTTCCGCTCGATATTCCTTTAAGAAGTCGACTGGAAGACGAGGCCGCGGGAAAGCGTGGCCGGGGGCGCCGTAGCAAGCGGCTTGAAATGCCACCAGAAACAGGCCAATGGAAATGCCGTACATTGTATTTCCTTGGTATGTCACTTCTAAAGGCTAGTCTGAAAATATGACGTTAAAAGAATACGTTAGAGAAATGAATTGCGATTCTGGTTCTTTCCTGGGCTTCGTCTCTGAAAAAAAGTTACAAGGGCATTCTCTCAGAAGTATTTAAAAATTGTGTAGCTATTGTCAGGACTTGGCATAGTAGTAGTGGTATTGATTGCAACGAGTAACGCTTTGCTCTGCTGCTTTGAGGTTTGTGACAACAACAGCAACGTATGCGCGCATGCAGTTTCTTTTCCCCTTAAAACGGTACCACACGAGACCCTTTCAATAACCTTCATGTAGAAATTAAAGTTGGTGTACGTACGGTGTTTTTTTAGATGTACATTTTTTATTTACAATCTAACAAAAAAAAAAAACATTTACAATCACTATAATCTAAATTAAATATACTAAGTACTGTGTATGAACAAAAAAATAATAATAAATACGTCCGGTGTTTAGCTAAAATCTTGAAGTAAAGTAAAAGACGATAATACCGAAATATTGGTAAATTACCACAAATTACGAATACTCAGCTTATCCACGTACTGCAGTCCTGTGTTTCATCGGTGCAAGACTGAAGTGTTACCCGTAAAAAAGTCTCCGAGGGCGCTCTTCCCAGTTCAGCACTGCTACTATCCCCAAACGTACCAAGTAAAGTCTATATCACGTTAAGTCTATATCTAGTCTTTTGGCGGTCTATATCAGTGAATATGACTTGAAATTCGAGATAACACTGGCCTTTAAAATGCCACATTGAACTACAAGTTGTCAAAAACGTTGCATACTGTACGAGAGCATAATATTCTTTGGATGTAAAGAGAGTTCTCGATATATGTTTGGCTGACTTGAAATTCAAGATAACACTGATTTATAAAAATCAATGCCACACTGAACTTCAAGTTGTCAATAATATGGCTTCTGAGAGCATAATTTGGTAGTTTGGATGCAAAGAGATGCTCGATATGTTTGACTGACAAATTGATGAACGCCCGGTTAAGTACTAAGCGAAAGACAAAGGGCACAACTACAGTCGGTAACTCAGAGTTTTTCCATATAGTCCTATTCCTGTGGCATACTGATTACAGTCTACTTGGTACATTTCTGACCTTCTAATCTTTGGGATTAAATCTCGCACCTTAGGTAAACATGTAAGCCCTGCTGGTACATATGATTAACAGTCATCTTAAAAACTAACAGAAGTACCGCATTAACAATTTATCATTTTAAAGTTACCCAAAAAAGTAGTAGTTATTGTAACAAGTAACGCTTGCCTGTTGTTTTGAAGTTTGTGGCAACAAAAGGAACGCATGCGCGTAGTTTTTTGGCCTTGAAATGGAACCTCAGGAACACCCTTTCAACAACCTTAATTCCACATGTAGAAAGTTGGTGTACGCATGGTGTTAAGATAAAATCTAGAAAAATAAAGTGGTGAAAGACGACAATAACGAAACATTAGTAAATTGGCATAAATTACAAATACTCGACTTATTCACTGCAGTTTGAATTTTTACAAGTCTTGTGTTCTAAATATTTCACCGGCGCAAGCGTTACCTGAAAAAAAGTCTCTGAGGGCGCTCCTCCCAGTTCAGCACTGCCCAAACGTGGCAAGTAAAGTCTGTATCAAGTTAAGTCTATATCTGGTCATTTGGTGGTCTTATCAATGTCTTGAAATTCGAGATAACACTGGTCTTTAAAACATTGAATTACAAGTTGTAAAAAATGTGGCGTATGAGAGCACAATTTTATTTTGAAGACAAAGAGGTTATCGATATGGTTGGCTGGACAACATCGGTTTTTTTCTGAATGCCACATTGAATTTGAAGTTGTCAAAAATGTGGCATGCATATGATAGTATAATTTTCTTTGGATACAAAGAGATTCTCGGTATATTTGACTGACAAATTGATGAGCGCCGGGTTAAGTACTAAGCGTAAGGCAAATGGCATGACTACAGTCGGTCACTCAGAGTTTTTCTTGATTACAGTCTACTTGGTACACTTCTGATCTTCTATCTCTTCATCTGATTGTAAACGTCCAGTGGAAAGAAGCAATGTAGACTTAAGTTAATTTCTTTCAGTTTAAAGGCCATTTGAAGTTCGAGTACTTGTACTATCTATTATCCATTTGAGGACTATCCTTGATTGTAACCGCTAGACAACTGCATCTGCCTAGTTCAGTTAGCGTTATTATTAACCTATAGTAAGTTGTTGACACTCGCGCGGTGTAATTCCTGCGATATTGTCCTTGGGATTAAGTCTCGCACCTAGGTATACATGTAAGCCGTGCTAGTGCATAGGACCTGGTTAATGATCTTACAAACAAACAAAAGTACCTCATTAACCATTTTACATTTTAAAGTTAGCGAATAAAGAAGAAGTTATTGTAACGAGTAACGCTTGCTCTGTTGTTTTGAGGTTTGTGGCAACAACGGGAACGTATGTCATTTTGTTTTTTTTTCCTTATTTAAAAATGATACCTCAGGAAAATCCTTTCAACAACCTTAATTCCACATGAAGAAAGTTGGTGTACGCACGGTGTTTATCGCAGCTTTTCCACTGCAGTCTTAATTTGTTTGCTAAGTATTTCACCGGCGTAAGCAAATGTTACCTGTAATAAAGTCTCTGAGGGCGCTCTTCCCAGTTCAGCACTGTTGCTGCGCATGCCTCCAAACGTAGCAAGTAAAGTCCAAAACATTCCATGTTTATATGTTGTAACGTAACTTATATTATAATCCTGGTAAAGTATGATAACATTTATCACAGACTTGCATCTTCTCGCTACCTAATAAAACTGCGTAAGTGTACATGTAGTGTTCGGCGTCGAGGTATGGTAAATCGTTTGTTGTCTTGTGATAATAGAACATGCTATTGTGGCATACATTTTGTGTCAGAAATGAGGCGGTTTTGCATCTGTTTAGTCTTACTAACATAAAGTACTCCCAAATTTTCTACGCTGTGAGAAGATTTGGTTGAGTTGTGTTGATTTAAATCTAGTTATAATGAGAATGGAAGGAACGAGGTATAGGAGTGTATAGGGGATTAAGAATTAGTGGGGTGGGATCGGGAATCATAGGCGTCGGGCATCTGAAATCAGAAACCATGACCCAGCCCCACAGTGGGAAAAATTATCAGAACTTTTTGCTAAATCATGGATTAAAATGTGCAAAATTTGTACGATAAGGGATCAAAATAATACCACAATTTTAGGATGTAAGGGATTAAAATTGACAGGCCAAAAAAAAAAAGTTAGCTGAGTGTAACTTGTTGAGATGAGATGGCATGTTGTTGATGTTGTTTTAGCTTAAAAGATAAGAAAAGTTACTGCTATCGAAGCTTCTGGGCGAATGCAATCGATATAAAATTGGTAAATACTTATCCGTTCAATACCAATAGGAAGACAGTACTTTCAGTTTTGAAAGCTATAATTAGCTGTTATACAGAGAAGCCTTCATATCGCTTCCTGTAGATTTAGGTATAATAACAATAAATAAATTTAAAGTTGTCACAATAAAAAAATTCAAGTTCTCAGAAATGTTGCGTATGAGAGCATAATTTTCTTTGGATGCAAATAAATTCTCGATATGTTTGCCAAGGGCGCGATTAGAGTCGGTAACTCAGAGTTTTTCTCTATAGTCCTATTCCTGTGGCAAACTGATTACCGTCTACTTGGTACATTTCTGATCTTCTATCTCTTTATCAATAGCACACTTCTAGTGGATAGAAGCAGTGTGGACTTAAGTTAATTTCAGCTTCAGTTCAAAGGACATTGAAGCACGAGTGCTTGGACCATATGCTATCGATTTCAGGGCTATCCTCGCCTTGTTACTGAAAATAGTTGTTAATACCCGGTCTGGGCAATCCATAAAAATCGATATCGAAAAACTGTTCGATATATCGATAACTATCGATATCAATACCATATCGTAATTTCACAATTTGGTGTACACATGTTGTTTTGCCATATTTAGAAATTAAGTGAAAGACGGTATTACTAAAATATTTGGAAAATTGGAATAAATTACGACTACTCAACTTATCGACTGCGGTTTGAGTTATTACAAATCTTGTGATATAAATATTTCACCGGTGCAAGCAAGCGTTACCTGTAAAAAAAAAAGTCCCTGTGGGCGCTCTTCCCTGCAGTTTAGCACTGCTACTGTCTCCAAAGGTAGCAAGTAAAGTCTATATCAAGTAAAGTCGAATTTAAAGATAGAAAACTGTAAGACAGTTACTCGAGTTTCACGCACGAAGTGATCATCAGACTGTGCCGTTGGCGGTCGTAGAAGTAAAATTTAAATTAAAATTGTGGAGGGCAGTTGGAGCGACCATGCCGCTGATTGGCTGCATAAAACTTAACAAGAGGTGTGAATTGATTACCAAGTGCCGACACGAAAACAAATTTTATGCAGCCAATCAGAGGCAGGGTCGCTCCAGCCGCCCTCCATAATTTTAATTTAAATCTTATTTCTACCGCCACCAACGGCACAGTCTGGTGATCACAAGTGCGTGAATTCGAGTAACTTCCTTACAGTTTTCTATCTAAAAATTCCTATTCGCTCCATATGTATTTGTATTGAGCACTCCTACGACTCAGTGAGACATTATCTTTTGTTTGTTTATCTGGTAAAGTCTATATTGACCTATATCTAGTATTTTGCGGTCTGTATTAGTGACTTGACATTCAAGATAACACCGATTTATAAAAAACCACATTAAATTTTAAGTTGTCAAAGATGTTGTATAAATTGAGAGCATAATTTTCTTTGGAGGCCAAGAGATTCTCGATATTCTCGATATGTTTGGCTGCGCGACTACAGTCGGTAACTCAGAGTTTTCTGGTTAACTATAAAATGACAAAATGGTTAATGAGGTACTTCTGTCAGTCTTTCAAGATGATTAATTATCATTACCCAGGTACGAAGTTTGATTCCAAGGACAATATCGCAAGAATGATGCGTTATTAACATCTTTGAGTAAACAAGGCTTAAAATATTTCTTACCGCTAGGTCAATAAGTATATGTTATCAAATAGCGAAGAGTGAAATGAAAAAGAAACATTTTCAGGCGCGTTTTGTCAAAATTCTCATTATATCCCGAGCTCCTAATTTCACGAGTATACCATTTGACTACCAATGACATGTTATATCATGGGTGACAAATTACGCTCACAATCGTGGGGTTTTGACTTGTTTATCGCATCGAGAACTCCAAGCATTGAAAAGTCTAAAGCATACAGTTTGGCTACTGAAAGTTCACAATTTCTCTTAGTCCGAGTGGAGTAATGAAAAAACATTGTGGGAAGTTTTTACCACGCTTTGACGATTTCCTGTATTTGTAACCGACAGCAAAATACACCAGACTCTGAATGTTTACTTGAAAAGTACCAAAACAAATCGCTCGGCAAAGGTTAAACGCGTTTTAAAAAATACTGATCCGGCAAATTCATTGAATCGAGCACCACCCTGTTCCATCGAGCAAGGCTTCACAAATGCGTCCAAAATACGCTAAGCAAACTTGCTTTAACGAAAGTAAACTTCTGAAGCGAATTTGTGTTTAGAAACTGACCTTTATTCTGTTCGAAGAAGTTCCCAAATCCACTGAATTACTTCTCTGAGTTCGCGGTCAATCACTCGATCAGCAACTGCCGGCTCGCTGTTCAAAAATTTTCGCTGTCATACTATTACACTCTTCTTTATGCCTCGCAGTTGGTTTCTGAGAATTTCAGTCAATTAAAAGTCAAAATTTACAGATTACCGATTGTGTCCTCAATGAATATTTCCACTGAGAATTGCTGTAATTCTGCACAAAACATCTTCACCCTTTGTCCTCGACGCCATCTTGGCACTGATAAATTAACGCTTACATTTCGCGCCAAAATTAAGGAGTAATTCGTCACCCATGATTTTATATGGCTAACTATTGTAGGCAGATGCGGTGGTCTAACGACTACAAGTGAGGCTACTGAGGATAGCCCTGAAATCACTAGTTGATGGTACAATTACTCGTAGTTCAAATGGCCTTTGAAAAGATATTAGCTAATAAAAAGATAGAAGATCACAAATGTAGTAAGCAGTTTGCCACGGTAGTTGGACAATATAGAGAAACTTGTAATTCGAATAAGGCTTGCTTTGTTGATTCGAAGTTCGGGCCACAACGACAATGTACGCAGTTGCGTAGCTTTTTCCTTAAACTTAATTCCACGTGTAGAAATCAGGTCATTAAAAATACTAAATACCAAAGTATTAGGTAAATTAACACAAATTACGGATACTCAGCTCACCCATTGTAGTATGAATTTTTACAAGTCTTGTGTTATTAATATTTCGCCGGCGTAAGCAAGCGCTTTACCTGTAAAAAAAGTCTCCGAGGGCGCTCTCAATCCCAGTTCAGTACTGCTGCTGCCTCCAAACGTAACAAGTAAAGTCCAAACAATTCCACGTTTATATGTTGTAATGTAACTTATATTAATCCTGGTAAAGTATGATAATATTTATCATAGACTTGTATCTTCTCACCGGCCGCCGAATGAAACCGCGTAGCGTCGTTTCCGGCGACGTCGAGGTATAGTGAATCGTCTGTTGTTTTATGATAGAGCATTGTAGTGCATATTTTGTGTCCGAAATAAGGCGGTTTTGCATATGGTTATTCGTTCTGACATAAGGTAATTCCAAATTTTCTACGTCGTTGAGCTGTGTTGATTTTAATGTAGTTATTATTAGAATGGATGAAACGAGGTATAGGACTGTATAGGGGATTAAGGATCAGTGGGGTGGGATCAGGAACCATAGGCGTCGGGTATAAACTATTTGTTGAATCATGGATTAAAATGTGCAAATTTGGTACGATCCGGGATAAAAAAAATTACTGGAATTGCACGATTTTAGGAAGTAAGGGATTAGAATTTAAGCCCAAGAAAGTTATGTGAGTGTAACTTGCTGAAATGAGATGGCATGTTGTTGATGTTGTTTTAGCTTAGAAGTTGTTGCTTTCGAAGCTTCTGGGGGAATGCAAACAATATATTATTGGTAAATACTAATAGGTTCAATACCAATAGGAAAACAGTGCTTACAGTTACAGAGAGGTGTTAATTCATATCGTTTCCTGTACATTTTGGCATAATCACTATAAATAAATCAATATGTGGTTTTATTCAATATGGGCTGAACTTCCATTGCTTGCACAATCAAAGGCCAAAAAACGTCGTTAATATAGCGTCCTCTGTAGCAAAGCTATGGAGATACTCAACATGCGTCCAGCAGTGTTTGTAAAGTAAAACGGACTTTGCGCCAAACAATGCAATTTGTTTTCCTCGAAAATATATTATAGCTCATTACTTCGTCTAAAAGTTGAACCCTTAGGTGATGTGGCATGATAAGATTCTCTAATGAAATAATTAAAAATATCATTCTTTGATTTCAGATGAAAATTCAATTCTTCTTTCTCATAAAAAGAGATCAATAAAGAGCTATTTATTGAAACGAATATGCCCTTTTCATACACAATAACTAGTTCGTTTGTCTTCGTCCTGAAGGGAAACTACTCCCGATGTTTTTGTCATCTGGTTGACAGTTAAAACAACTAAAGTCGTTTTCTGGAAATAAATCGTGGTATCTTAGAAATATTATTACGCTATTTACAAGTGTCAATAGATCGACGTTCTAAAGAGCTCACCAGAGAGTTGGTTACAATTTTGATTCGGATCTGGCGGTGTTGACTGAATTCGTCTAAAGCGTGTGGCACAGCTCAAAATATTTCATTTCAATTGACCTTAAGGCTTGATGCAGCGAAAATGATAAGCTGAATTAAACATTCTCTATTTCGGATGGAAAAATATAGTCTTCTTTCTCATAAAAGAGGAATAGTGATCAGGGCTGTTTGTTGCATATTCGAATACGAATGAGCCCATATTTCTCAAACAATTAAGCCGTTTTGAAGAAGAAGTTGCTTTTTGAGGAAAGTACGTCTTTCCTTTTACGAAATAAATCGTGGCATCAAGAAAATCACTGCCCGCTATTTGCATTTTCTCCACAAGACTGACGTTCAGAAGGGCCCACCAGAGATAAAGTCACAGTTACGGAACTGTCAATGATGATAAGCCGTGTCGCTCCAGCCATCTAAACCCTTAATTCCGACCAACGTTTAGGCATATCATAGGGAACTGGGGGACTGAGACATACCAATAAACCGTATCGTACTGACAATATATCAAGGAAAAAATACAGACATTTTTCTTAGTGATCAGTTCCTTTACTCGTGAACTGTATATGTTTGATCAAGTAGTGATGTTGTTAGGAAAAGTTAGATGTTTGTCATTAATAGGACTTAGCAGGGTTAAACACACTGACAAAAAAGTAAATACAGCCAAACATACTGAGAAGGAACATATAAACAGCGATATTAGAAACCTAGGGCATTTTTTGCGTTCGATGAATACCAAGCAGTATCATTTCGGTACAGCTCCGTAATGGACTCGCCTTGGGTGTTTTTACTCGACTGTGTCTCGCCAAAGACACTAACCACGGAATACAGAAAAAAATCGATTTTGCTCGAACACAATAAACAGTTCCACGAGAAAGGACAGCTGACAGCTTTCATTTGAACGATCTCACTTCACGGTTTCACCCACAACTCAAAAGTAACAGACTTCTATAGCTTCGGTAACACAGAACCACGAAAGAATCTGCTCGGTAGTTTTTAGGATTTAATCCACAGGCTCAAATGTTAAAACAAAATTGATTGACTCAAGGCTTAACTCTTGAAAAAGGGCAAATGATAAGAACATATTGTTTTTTTTTTAAGGGGGAGGGGGCGGGGAGATGGTTGTTCTAGTATTTGCCAGCTCATAGTTTACGAAATAAGATGCAATGTCATACAACATATAACTTATACATGACAAACAAACTGTGAGTAACATTAAAGAATATAACTGTAAAATGTTATGATACAAAGCGATTCAGCACGATGTTTTATAATCTCAATTTGTTTACCAAAACTTACTGATCCTAATTAAGCCGAAATAGATTTAGAAACGGGTGAGATATTGACAACTGTGCTAGGTTCACTTTGATGTCGATTTACTTAATAAAATTGTTTGTGTAGTTGTTTCTATTTTTGTTTGGTCCATACTCGAGCAACTTTAAGATAAATGATTTAAACGATAGTCCAACGTTCTGGGTTTTCTCTAGTCATCTGTACGAGAAAAAAATCTTCATAGAAATTAAGAAAACGTGTGCAAGCAGACAACCTTAAACAATGAAACCCTATTGGTTTCGAAAATACCTTGCGATATTTAGTTTAATATTAAGACCTCCTCAAAGCTTGTGCGGTTCCTTTAAAGCTTCTCCCGCCAATATGACTATTTGTACACTATCTTTGTTTTCAACTTTCATAGCTAGCAGTATTGTTCGCGGAAAGGCATGCTTCCCGCGCATACAGCGGCGCCGCAAAAACTAGGAAGAACGAAGATAACTTCCTTCCGTATGGTTAGGACCTCTTGAAAGCGGCGCCCAATTTTATTATCCTTGATCTAATTAAGTCATTCAGGGAGAACGCGTAAAGAATAACTCGAAATGGATTAGCGCTAGCTTTTTATTTGTAACTCACCTGAGTGCCTTAGTATATCAAATGAAGAATGATCCTTGCAGTGATGTACACGATTAAAGAAAATTTCAAGGCTTTGGACGGGATTTCAACTCATGTCCTTCACACTGCTAGTGTCAGTGATGCTCTAACTGACCTACTGAGGCCTCATATGTTGGGACTGGTTAATTGTGAGTTCAAATACTCTGTAAAGTGAACAAATGAAATGAAAACGAATACATGATAAATCATAACATATGAACTGCGGAAATGAAAGCAATTGAAGAATGAAGGCTCACAGTAATGTACGCAATTAAAGGCTTTTGTAGTATTTTCCACATCATAGTTTACGAAATAAGGAGCAATATCATACAATATAAAGCTTAAACATGTCAGCTAGACTGTGAGTAACTGTTATGATACAAAGCGATTTTCAGTGAGAGGTCTTATAATCTCGATTTGGTTACCGAAAATCATTGATCTTACCTAAGCCGAAATTGATATAGCGGCGGGTTGAGATATAGGGAATTGCGCTAGGTTCATTTTTATGTCGATGTACTTTATATGGTTGTTTCTATTTTTGTTTGGTCCGTGCGCGAGCGTTTAAGATTAATCAGTGATTTAAGGAGGCTCGCAACAGTTTTTTGACCTTGGAGTGTATAATTTGAAATCAAAATTTTGCATAGAAGATGAACTTCGATTTTCTTTGATACTACACCACCTTTTCAACATTTGACCAAAGTTTATTTCCTCATTGGTTTCCTAGCAACAGCTGTCACAATAGCAACAGCAATGGACAACCCCTCATTTTAAATAATGTCGAATATCTCGAAAACTATTCAGACAGTTTATGACGAAACTTGAACTATTTGAACTACTCAACCTATACTAGAAATACGTGACTCGCAGAACCTCGCGAAGCTCGGGCAAGGGTGCACCACGAGGGGTGGGGAAGGGATAGAATTTCGGTTTAACTGGAGGTGTGGATGAGTGGCCACAGTGGTCCCGAATTGGGAGTTTAGATCGACATTCTGGTTCCCAGTCACTTCCATGTAACTTGCATCCAATCCCCTGTCATCCTAAAATCTATTGCATAGGAACTGGGTATGAGTTTCCGGGTGTAATTTGAGCTAACTGTTGTATTCTGACATAAGGTAAATTGCTGTTGTCCAAGACAATATGTAGTGGTGTTTCTGTTTATTTTGGTTGGGTGAGAGTAGGTTTATCAGAAATGCAGTTCAAATTCCAACTTGGAGCCGCACGCATGTTACCTCCAACATTAACCCGTCCATTTCCTTTAGATGCTGTTGTTCAGTTTTTATTCTGTTTACTGGGTATTGACAAGTGTCAATAGCTAAAACAATTCATTATTTCCCTTGAATGGTTGACATAGCAGGAGTCTACTTCTGCTGAAAAGTGATGCGGCGCATTAAAAAAATTATTCGTTTACAGCCAAAAATTGAAAATGAGACTAAACCAGAATAATGGCAAACTAAGCACAGAGTTTCATATTGATGTGGTAGCAAGTTTATTCATTCCCCCCAACATACTATAAAAATTGGATTAGATAACTGTCACAATGAATTAACCCTTGAAGCCCCAGTGATCAGTATCTCTCTACAATAATAATGCTTTAATTTGGTCATCAGAATTAAGGAATTGATCACCAAACATGAATAGTGTTAATGTTAGTAGAAAGAACTTCTCTGCACTAGTACTACAAGAAATGTATGAAGACCAGTAAGGAGAATTTGTAGGTTTACATTGGGGCTTAAAGAGTCAATTGGTATGGAAAGCAAGTTATTTAGCCAATGAAGGGAAAGGGTGAATGTAGATTACAGCATGTGGAACCTTCAGAAGTAAGTAAACTTTCACATAGACAAATCATGTTGAAGGTGATCAGGATCTCAATTCTCATGAACTCGGTGCTTGCTTGTACATTGCGAGCAGAGCTGTGATGCTGGTCACTGTATGTAGCATGAAATTATTATCAATAATTAATATTAAGAAGTAATTTTTGTTTCACATCAAATACATATTGATTACATGTATGTTCCTATCCCCACTACACATTAAGTGGTAATTGCTAGGAGCATAGCAAGTGCATTTCTATCCAAATTGTGAACAGACATTTTCCTTTCTGAACCATCTGAATATTATTATTTTTTTAACTATTAACAGGGTCAATATCCAAAACGGAAAACATAAACTCTTATAAATTCTTACTGATCCAATATGAATTATTTCTTAAAAACATTTCCTCGGGAACGTCCTAAACTTAAAAATCAAGTTCTTTTTACTGCTCATACACAAATATGCACTGTTTGGGGAATTGAAACCTACTTTGTGAAATAATTTACGAGTAATTTCTCTTGTGTAATTTGTGGTTTTGAACATACTTGGAAAAATAATTATATGTTGATTATTACTGGTACATCAAGAGTAAAGATAATGGTAGAGAGAGGAAATAATTGAATCTGTTCAGTCACCATCCGTTGGAAAGGTATTCTAGCAAAAGTATTTTGATGATCGTGTATTTTTGTCGCCTCTCGTTAACTCTCACAAAATCATTTTGTCGAAGCACTTGATAGTAGGTGTCGCCGGTCCTGATCGGTTTTAGCACACATTTTCTCGAAGAGTTTAATTTGTAGCCAATGAGTTCATTCTCACTATTCAATCGGTGTGACTGAGTTATAATTTCGAAGACCTTGTATCGATTCTCGCGTTGTTGGGGAATCTCGTTTTGTAGTAGCGCTGTGCTATTAAGCTAAATCTAAACTAACTTGTCTACGTTCTAAGATTTCTCGCCTGTGATATTCCAGTCTCCTGTTTGTCCTGCTGATGGCTTTAGTCAATTTATCCTTCGCTAGGTTATTAGCGGTAAACGATGTTCGCTAACCGTTTGTCGCCGACTCTTTCGCCTTCGTTGTACGCGTTGAATTTCAAGTCGGCGACGGTTCACGTTGAGTTTCAGTTGTAAATCTCCTCCGGAATGGATTTCCAGCCACTTGTTAAATCAGGGGTTGCTGTCTTCGCTTGGTCCCTCGTTTACATCAGAAATTGGTCCAGTAACTTATTCACAGACGATGAATAAACATGTCAGCACGCAAATGTTCGCAGCGAAGCAAGCAAGAAATGAAGAAACATGAGAGTGCGCAACTGTTAGCGGTCGCGATTTGGCTTTGTTGCTAGGCAACTGTGCGGACACCTTCGAAAAATATATGGGCAGATCGAGATTTGACCGCCCTTTAGCAATCCTCGCGCGATCCCCACGCGACAAATTTATAAACCTCGCTACGCTCGGAGGGCCTTCGGCCCTCCGAGCTTCGCGAGGAACAACTTGTATGCGAAATTAGAGAAAAATCTGTAAGGCCGTTTTCAAGTAAATCGTGATTCATTTTTTACTGGCTGATTTTGGTCATTCCTGCAATCTTCTCCAATATTTCAAGAAAGAAAAACTTAACACTCTCTCTTTTCAGTTGAAATATCTTTTATGATAGCAAAACATTCTTAATGTACATTGAGCTTCCTAGGTGGCTGCGATTATAAGATATTTATATTTAAAAACTGCTAAAAATGCAGCAAAAGTCAGTCAAAGAGTTCGTAATTTGCATAAATATAAATATTTCTAAGCTGGCTTACAGATTTTTCTCTTAAATTGATTGCCGTTAGAATTAAATTCTTTTTGATGTTCCAGCAAGTTTTAGGCTGAATAAACATTTCGTTTATTAGATAAGAAGGCAGAATCTCCGTCAGGTTTCCGTCGTTATTAACTTTCAACGAGCAACATTTTTATTTTGTTTCTCCTGGTCTATTTCACGGTTATTCACGTGCAATGAATATTTATACACGCTGCGCTTGTGTCCTCTCGTGCATTTGTAATTCCTTCTCATAATAATAAAACATGTTCGTCTGCTGGGCTTCTTCCTGTAGACTCTTTTCCATTAGTCTTGACGTTTTAGCATTTTTAATTACGGGTTGCACACATGTTAACGCCCACGATGGCATTACACTGGGGCCGAAAAATAACCAGAAACAAGCTCAGGAGACAAATAATTTTGTTTTATTATGAGAAGGAATTATAAACGCACGAGAGGACACAAGCGCAGTGTGTATAACTTTTCATTGCACGTGAACAACCGTGAAATAGACCAGGAAAAATAAAACAAAACTGTTGCCCATTGAAAGTTAATAACGACTGAAACTTGATCGAGATTCGGCCTTCTTATCTAAGAAACGAAATGTCAGTATTCAGCCTAAAACTCCCTGGAACATCAAAAAGAATTATTATTCTAACGACAATCAATTTAAGAGGAAAATCTGTAGGGGCAGTTTAGAAATATTTATATTTATACAAATTACGAACTTTTTGACCGACTTTTGCTACATTTTAGCAGTTTTTAAATATAAATATCTTAAAATCACAGCCACCTAGGAATCTCAATGTACATTGAGAATGTTTTGCTATCATATAAGAACTTTCAACTGAAAAGAGAAAGTGTTAAGTTTTATCTTTCTTGAAATATTGGAGAAGATTGCAGGAATGACCAAAATCATCTCGTTAAAAATGAATCTTGATTAACTTGAAAACTGTCTCTCTCTAATTTCGCATACAAGTTGTGTAGATTAAGTAGTTCAAATAGTTCAAGTTTCGTCATAAAGTGTCTGACTAGTTTTCGAGATATTTGACATTATTTAAAATGAGGGGTTGTCCATTACTGTTGCTATGGTGACAGGTGTTGCTAGGAAACCAATGAGAAAATAAACTTTGGTCATGTTTTGAAAGGTCAAAAAAACTGTTGCGAGCCTCCTTAATCGATAGTAAAACGTTCTGGTTTCTTCTAGCCATCTCTATGAGAAACAAAGTGTTTATGCCCAAGTAGACAATCTTGAACAACGAAATAACCATTGGTTTCGAATATATCTTGCGATATTTAGTTTAATATTCGAGGCTTCCTCAAAGCTCGTGCAGTTCCTTTAAGACTTCTCCCGAAGATATGGCTATTTGTATATTATTTTTATTTTAAGCTTTCGTAGCTGGCAGTATTTTCGCGAGAAGACATACTTCCCACATATACGTTAATCAACGGAGCCAGGAAACGAAGAACGAAAATATCTTCCTTCCAAAAGGTTTGAGCCTCTCAAATGCCGCCCAATTTTATCACCCTAAATAAGCCACGATCAGTCAGGGAGAATGCGTAACGCAAAACTCAAAATGGATGAGCGCTAGCTACTTATTCGTACCTCAACTTGACACCTTTTTAGAGTTCATAACAAACACAAAAGCATTTTTCACGCAACAGGTTCCATAAGTAGACTACTGAAGAGTAAGTGCCTTTAAGGGCCGATGCTGAGACGGTACGATTTTTGCTTATGACTGTCGTATGCAACTTTCGTAGCACGCGCTGCTAGCGTCAGGAAAAGATTGTACACAACTCGATCGTCATTCTAGCATTGTGATTGTGGCCGCGACTGCCGTAGGGTTTTAAAACAGGATTCAAAATCCCACGACATTTATCGTGTTGTGTGTGCAACGCTCATGAAGATGTTGCACGTCTCTGATTTAGACAACACGATTTGTGTTGCAGACATGACGTGAGCAAGTCGCATACAACAGTTGTAAGCAAAAAACTTACCGTCTACATCGGCCATAAGACCTACACGAGCAGGAACAGAATCAGCTGTCCTTTAGAAGGAGAACTCTACAGCTAGGTGGGAAATGGGGATTTAGGGAAGGGAGGGGGTATTGGAAAGGCTGCTGCGCCTGCCTCTTTGGCAATTAGTAAGAAATGCATCACTTGCAGGGTCTCTCTTCTTCCTGCCTTGTGAAGAGAAGGCTGTTTAAAGGGAGACATTAGGCAAACAGGTTGCAAATTTCTCTCTTTACAATCTTCAATTTCCACATTTAAACAAAAGAGTTCTTCTGTCGAAGGCACTATCGTGGGATAGGTTGCCCGAGAAAATTTGATGTTCACAACATTAAAGTTTGAACATCAAATTTCCGAGGGAACCTATCACACATAGGGCCTGAGACATCAGAAGGACTTTATTGTTTTTATTGTACAACGACACATTTTGAGCAAAAATTGTCAAAAACGGGCACTATGCACTGATAGGCGCCCGCTGAGGAGGGACACTATTGGGTCACGTGATCGATTTGGACCAATGGGAGCACGTCAAAATTTAGTGTTCTACTATACATTCCGTTAGAGCATACCCCAGAGTCTCTTAAAAAGCCGCACCTAAGTAGCATTGTTCTTATATACCTGTCCAGCTCTAATTTGCCCTCGTTTTTATCAACAGTTATTCAGTCCGCTGTCACTGAAGTGAATACTCATAAGGTTATAATCTATAGATTTAGCTATGCCTAAAAGCGGAGCTCCAAATCTCTCTTTCATGCTTATTGGCCCGTTAAATACATTAAATTTTAGTTATGCAGTTATTCGCCAAGAGGTGAAAAACAGCAAGGGAAAACATGCGGACCGCTGAGGAAACAGTACGTTAGATTATTTTTTTTCAAACAGAAGACTTCAGCACGACTTTCACTGACAGCTCTTCTTGTAGCATTCTTTCGAAAGCTAGCTTTTTAAGTTCAAGAAGAGGTCTTGTAAAACTACAATTGCTAAAAAATACCCACTTAAGTTGCTCCCGGTAGCGACTCGACAGACTTTTCCATGCAAATACACATTTCTCACTGATTCCAATGCATCCCTCTGGCTGTTTAGTTCTGTTAACCACGAAACATTTCTCGAAATCTATCTTGCTAAAATAAATAATATTTTCCCGGCATCAAACCGTTTATTGACAAAAATTACCCAAAAAATGTTTTCGGAAACTTTCAAGCACACGTATAATTATCAAGAGAAAATGGCACAAGTTTTTCACCCGCGAAGTCTTAATCAAGCGCTTTCAAGAACACACCCTGAACTAATTTTAGGAAGCTTTTAGAGTCTCATTTCAGACAAAATAGTCTTAAGCCGAGAAATGCTTTGCTTATAGTTTCTTAAATACAGATTTCATTTCGATCTGCAACTAAAGACACACTGAATTGGCTTAGCAGTTAAAAACAAAACGAACAAGAAAACATGTCACACTGAACTCATTCACTGAAACGGTGATTCTAAGTTTAGTCGCTAAATTGGGACAGAAATGTCATTCACTTCAAAATAATGAAGAAACCAAAAAAATAATAATATAAGGAAGATAAAATATTCCACAACTGAACTAAAAACATATGGAGCTTTACACTAAGGCTATAAACTTAATAAAAAATATTGACGACAGAGCGACTCTTCAGGTGTTCAGTACTAATTTTATTTACGAATTAGTCTAGACAACCCAATCTGCGGTGCCGAAGAAAAACAAGCTAGATTGAAAAAACAGAGACTCAGTCTAGAAGAGTTACGATTTCTATTTTTCGAATAAAATACACTAGAGTTGCTCAAATAAAAATATTGAAAATTACGTACTAAAGTTCAAAAGGAAATTGAGCTTAAGCCTAAATATCAGATTGCTCACTAATGAAAATTCCTGTAATGAATTAACACAGAAAAAGGGACAAGAAACCTTTAAAACATAAAAGGTCATTCACATAAGAAGCACTTGTTTGCCTAGGAAAGCAAAATGCATTCAATTTTCCCCTCGAGTAAAGTTGCTCGCACGCCGGCAAACGGGAACTTAACAAGGTAATTCTTATATACAGCTGTATTAAACAAGTTTTTAAAACATTTCAAGAAAATTACCGAAATTTACTAAACATGTAAAGTCGCTCAATTAAACAATTTTTACAATGTAAAACCACAATCAAATCTGTAATTTACTTTACCATTGAAGTGAAAGAAGTACTTGAAAATCTAAACGAAAGTCTCCGGGTTCTTTCCAGGTCTCCTTAGCTTTGAAAAAAAAACTATGTCCTTGAACAAGGATTTCTCGCCTTCAAGCTCTCCAATATCTTCTATATGCGCCATCGAGATTAAAGCAATCCTTTTCCTTTTCATGATGAACTGTTACAAGTCTTCATTCCAAGAACGTATTACAATTATCGTATTGAAAATCGAGCGTACGAGGAACCAACCGCCATATTCTTTACTTCAGGTACAAGAAAAGATGGCATTCCACCTCCCCCGGTCGGGTTGTCTTGGGACTTCCCTCACCCTTCTCCAGAGTCTTTACCTACAGACGGACGAGACGGACATACGTACGCTGACGTCAGAACCAAAATTTTTCGGATCAACAGGTTACCGCGCAAGTGCATAGCCAAAAGATACTTCACTATCTTATCAGTGGGAATGCACTAACTCCAGACGACCGCTGCTTCTTTCGGAACTGAATAGGAAATGTCATCCCGAGTTTGAGCGGCCATTCAAAGCGCGGCAAAAGCGAGCTCTTAAGCTCTTGTGCTCTTGTGTTTAAGAGATCGTGAGCGCGCGAAAACTTCATTCACTTGTGTGGTTTATATACCAAAATAATTTTTCTACCCCTAAATAAGAGTTTAACGTACTGTACGGATCGCGTGTCATCACAAATCGTGCGCGTTGTCTATGCATTTAAAGTTTTAGGAATACCCTTCCCCTCCCCGCATGTAATATAACAAGTCTAGTTTCTTCCAACAACCTACAGTCGTGGCCACCACCAATTCTTGGTAAACCTTACAAAATCGGGCCATAAATCAGAATTGTAACACCACTCTATAGAAGCACTTCGAATAACTTGTTTCTTCAATTATTCCACACTGTTTGAACCCCCTCCCTGCCCCTGCCCAATGTTGACAGCGGAACTCACTGACATGACTCCCCTGCCCCCTCCCAGTCACTGTTGGCAGCGGTGGATGTACAGCTATTTCAACTAACTTGTCGGAAAGCCTACGCGACAAGACTGCAAGGTGCTATGGGTAATTTTTAAATCAAATTACCAAACTTATATTAGGCTATGGCTCGCCCCTACAAAAAATAAATCACGAAGGCAAATGTTTATGGTACTTTCACCCATCCTGTGGCAATGACAGTCGTGAAATTAAAGCCGAATCACAAAAGATATACAGCTACCCATACTAACTTTCGGTCTTGTCGCGTAAGCTCGAGGCTTTAAAATCCGACAACGTTAATTGAAATAGCTGTATGTCAGGTTTTAAACCAAGCTCGACATGAATATTTGAAGGGGGAAGGGGCGACACCCCGCCTGCAGTGTAAGATTTTGTGTAAGAGTCCCAGGATTAATGGCCACGACTGTATTTGTTGTTGTTTTGTTGTTGTTTCGTTGTTGTCGTGTTTGTTTATTTATTTGTTTGCCTTTTCAACTGTCTCTGGTGTTGGAAATACTCTTGGAGTTTGATATATTACCTGACAAACCGCCCCTTATTTCAGGACTGACACACAAGAAACAAAGCTTTTGATAGAAGATTGTGTAAAGAAATTTATTGTATAACTTGGTTACAGCAACGACAAAGAAAGTTGACAAAAAAACTCTGCTACTCAAATCAGCCAGCCATTCAGCTAGAGAGTCTGTTGTTGAATCGTTATTCTTATATAAAGGGATAAATACAAAGGATAGGTGAAAGTTTGGAGTCTATCATATAGAGAATCATGGTGCTATGAGCAAGCAATGTAACCGAGCGCTGTGATCCCCCCCCCCCCCCCTGCTAACAGGCTGTAGGCTCATATCCTGCAAGGTAGAGACGTCTAACGATGTTGTACTTTGTAATTAAACATGTAAGTGATGACTGTAAGTAGTACGCATTGTAATTTTTGTGCTTGTTCTTTTCCTCAACAAAGGATTGTATTAATAAAAATTAAAGAAAAAAAGAGAGAGACTTCCAACGAAATAGATGGCGAAAACATAACTCTTTTAACAGAAGAAAGTTTTGTTGGTAATTTAATGACGTTTAACCAGGTAGGGGCTATCTGTATAAAACAATTATTCCACAAAATCGAGTGTTACACGGAACTAGGTATGAACTCATATAGGGATGTTTTTTTTCCAATATTAGTAAAACGGCTAACGAAAGGGACTGATATGAGTACCAACGTGATGTTAAAAAGTAGCGCTAACATAACAAGTTTTTTGTACCAGATTATTCTGATTTTTAAGCTGTACTCTTTGCCCACTAAGAGACGACATAAGTACACTTTCGCTTGATATTCACACCTACTAACTGTTTTATACTAAAATGAAGATATCAACAAATCAATCTACTGGCGCGATACAAAATACTACAAACTTTGGCTATTCCCGATGTAATGCTTGAAAATCCCTTTGCTGCAATTGAGTTCCTAAAAAGAAAAAAAAATAGGCTGAATGACGCGTACCAATTAGCTCATATCACCATTTCCAGTGCCATGAAATAAGGGAGTGTTCATTATTTATCCTTTGGGGGGCCCGGCATTTTTTACGGCTTCACTTTCAATATCTTTAAGACCCCCCCTCGGGCAAAAGCAAAACTTAAATGACCCCCCCCCCCCAAGAGAAACGTCAAAACTTATGTGACCCCCTCCCCCATCCTTTATATAAGTGCAAACAATTTAAACAATGCAATTGTTTTGGAAGAAACATACAGGCCCTTGGCCTCATGATCACTGTTCTTCCAAAACTGGTGCTTGAAGCAGTACTGGGCATAGTAACATCTATAAGCTCACTTTCATTGTCGGTTGATTCACTGTCAAGATAACTGTCTGTTGAGTCATTACCACTGTCAACTTCTACTAAAACCACTTCCTCCTCAATTTCCAGGCACTCACATCTGTGCCCAGTTGTTCAAAACAGGATTAAGCCAACCCAGGATTAGTGTCAATTTTAAATTCAGTTTTACAGCCAAGCGACGAGGATTCTTGAAAATCTTTTCTGCCTTACGTTTTGACTTTGGTTGCTTTCAAGCGGTCAGTTAAATCTGGCCTTGAAAACCTTTTTTTTTTAACAAGAAAAACAGGAACCTTGGTTGACTTTTAATCCCGGGTTAGCGTTTGACCATCTTTCGAACAACCGGGTCCTGGTGGACAACACTTCAAACCTGGAATTTTATTAACAGGCACCGATATACATGTAGAAAACGTTGATTTTGTGAATCACAAACAACTTAAAAAAGGCCTGTCTAGACTCATTGAAGTAGACGCACTGTCATATGGATGTGCCTGTGAGTGAAGGAACACCTTCTCAAGGTCAACCCAAATATGTTTTCCGAGTGACATAATGATTAAAAGAAATTGGAATTGTGAAAAAATTAAACTCCACCAACATAGTTGGTTTGCCATTGATATTAAGGAAGGTCTCTTTGATAGAACTATGCTTTGAATAAATGCTTGACCCATTCCGTACTGATAGGAACACACTGCTTTAGTTTAATTAACTGTTCCTTTAGTCACGCTTATGTAAAGATTTGTTTGTTTCTTTGTGTATTTGTTTACAATTAAGCTGGTTAGTTAGTTTGCTAGTTTGCTAGTATTGAGTACACAAGTTTCCAGATTTACTCAGCTATAAACAGCAGGCGTTAACCTCCAAGGAAAATGAAATCTGTAAGGCTTAAACTTTTGAGACAGTCAAGTTAGTGTTCCTTCAGCTCATAGGCACATCCATATGACAGTGTGTATGGGTAGAGTAGTTCTTCACCTTTGATTCCAGCCTTCAAATGCTCAAGTGTTGTAAAATACATTATTATTATTATTATTGTTATTATTATTATTATTATTATTATTATTGTTGTTGTTGTTGTTGTTATTATTATAGGTTTGCTATCTAGGATTTGACCTATGGTCATTCTGCTTGATATGAAAAGGCTGTTTGATGGTATTTCAATGAAGTTCCTGGTAAAATAGCCGTTATAGCAGTTGTGTCCACGTGACATGAGAAAACTTTCATGACCCCCCACTAACTATCTTGAAACTCTAATGACCCCCCTAAGGAAGCACCTCAAACTTTTCTGCCCCCCCCCCATGATTTAGCCGCCCCCCCCCCCCAAAAAAAAAGAGTATAAATAATGAACACTCCGTAAATAGACACTTTGGCTATCCAAACACAACCTGAGGCACTTGTCAGTTACAATAAAAACCCAGTACGCCTGACAATCAGTTTGAAACATTTCAGATACTATGAGACACCTGCATGTCGGGAGGTATGCACTGTTATATGCAATTATTATCCTTTTCTTTTCTGGCACAACATCCTCTGCCTTCACCGGGCCGGCAGAACCACTGAGAATACCAAATAATGGAAAAAATTTAACAAGTAACATCGAAAAGAATGCAGTGCATTGCAAGAAAGAGCATTCTATTTGCAGTCGGCCTCAGACCCGGTGCAGGCGCAGAGAAAAACGTCTTAAGCTAGATTTGAGGAATGAAAAATTTTCCAATAGTAAACATTTTATTATGCGGAAAGCGTTGCGATTAGGTTAGCTATTTTGGGGAGTTTTCTTTAACTACATTCTTTTTCCATACAGGTTGAGAAAGGACTCGAACACCTAGAAGATGTATGTTAACAACTACCACATCCACAACCACTGCCAATAACACTATCACTAGGGGACCGTCACCACCATCGCCACCATTATTATTATTATTATTATTATTATTATTATTATTATTATTATTATTATTATTATCATTATTATTACTATTACTATTACTATTACTACTACTACTCAAAATAGCTGTTTATCTCAAATTAAGACCTACTTACAGAGCTTTCATTTTCCTGCCTTTGCAACGTTGTTCTCAAAAGCTCCCAGAAGGTTTCCTTGTGGTGAGTATCGCGCCACAATATAGGTATCGATCATACCATTATTTTCCTTTGTTGCAATAGCCACCCCCACCTTTTTAGTCCCCTTCCAAACAACCTGCAGTGAAAAAATAGAACGGTAAACTGTTAATCAAATTCATTTAGTTATTCAAAAGAGCATAAGCGTAAAACTTGTCTTCGCGAAATCGCGTAAGGAATTTTTCGAAGACAATGAAATTAATACTGCAAATTGAACATATAATTACACTTTTTTAGTGGTCTTCAGTGTGCAGGAAGCTAGCGAGCTAGCGTTCGAAAGAATAACGGCCACAAAGAAATGAAATATGGATACAATGCCGGCTATAACGTGAAATGTTTATATAATTCCAAGCATTGCAATAAAATTATTCCCCATTACGGGAAAGCACCGGCCGATATATGCCTGCACGCAAATTATCATTTTACAATTATAACTGTGAATATAGTCGCGCGCTGACTGCCTAAGAGCTATTCTCAATAGCAGTACAGGCAATAAAATGACGTCATATGCAATGCAACCCTGTCTGGGAACGTGGGTAAATTTTGCAAGTCCGTTGTCACTGCCCTGCCGGTTCTTAAAATTGAAGTGATAAAGCTAAGGTAATTCTGGAAATATTTATTGAGGACACAATCGGTAATCTGTAAATTTTGACTCTTAATTGCCTAAACTTCTTAGAAACCAACTGCGAGGGAAAAACAAGAGATATTTGTTACTTAAACAATAGAGTTCTTCTGTCGAAGGTATTATCGTGTTATAGATTGCCCGAGGAAACTAGATATTCACAAAAATATTAGCCCAAGAACGTACTTCGAGGGCTTATGTGAAGTTCGAACATCTTATTTCCGAGGGAACCTACAACACATATGGCCTGAGACAGAAGGACCCTATTGTTTTTATTGTACAACGCTAAATTTTGAGCAAAAATTACCGAAAACAGGCACTAGGCGCTGATAGGTACCCTCTGAGGAGAGACACTATCGCATCACGTGATCGATTTCGATCAATGGGAGCACGCCAAAATTTAGCTTTGTCAACGATAATTAAAAGTCTGAGAACAAAAATTTTTGAACGGTTAGGATCTGAAAGCCAAAGGAAGGAAAATGACTTTCCACGAACTCGGAGACGTAATTCAGTGGATTCTCAGGCCACTTCAGGCATGTTTGACGCCTAATTTGCATGAAATCTACTCAACTGATCAAACTTTGGGGACATTTCCTGAAAAGCTCTCAAACTGGTGGCCGTAAGTGCCTAACGCTAATGTCACGTGACCAATGAAGGACGATTAACGATTAAAATATTTAGAATAAAATGGGGAATATAAAATGAAACAGAATTTGTTTGGGTACTTTAGCTCATGTTATAATTCAGATTGTGGTAAATTTTGCTGTCGGTTTCAAATGCACAAAATAGTCAAAACGTGGTACTAACTTGCCCGTTAGATTTTTTCATTATTTTGCTGAGCGCTAAATTTATGCCGAGTTGTGTTTTTATTCAGCGCGCGTTTTCTTGAAAACACCCATGTTGAAAGTCTTATCAAAGCGTTGTATGCTCGCAATTTTCTTTGTTTTTGTAAAAGTCCGGTAAATTTTGCTGTCAGTTACAAATACACAAATTATCAAAGCGTGGCATAAACTTCCTGCAAGATTTGTTTATTTATTATTTCGCTCAGCGCTGAATTAATGCCGAGTCCAAGTTGTGTTTTTCATTCAGCGTGCGTTTTCTTGAAAACATTCAAGTTGCAAAGTTTTGAACATTTTATGTCGTCATTTTTACGACCAATAAGATTATATACAATGGAAAAGTGTGGTCAATTTGTGAAATAAAAAGGAAAATATACCTGGGAATAGTGACCAAACTGTTTTGGGGCGAAAAAGTCCTTCATAGTGTGCGGTGGGTGATTGTATGGGTAATCAGGTTCTTCTCCATACCTACAAAAGAAAGTAATAAATCAGTGGCAGTAGCAGCAGCATCAGTAATAAGTAAGCAGCAGCAGCAGCAGCAGCAGCAGTAGTAGTAGTAGTAGTAGTAGTAGCAGTAGTTAGTTAAGTATTAGCAGTTAAGTAGGTTAAGTAGTAGTAGTAGCAGTAGTAGTAGTAGTAGTAGCAGTAGTAGTAGTAGTGGTAGTAGTAGTGGTAGTAGTAAATTGCTTTTATATCGACCTAGTTCAATCATAAGATTGTGATTACTGATTCTAAACTTCACTACATTTCGTCTTTCATTAAAGTTTCTTAGCTGGTTTTAATAATCAGATGTAAAGTATTCATCTTTAAAAACTTTATAAAATTCTAATTTCTTTGAATGTTCAAAGCTGTGTCGCCACAGGGATATATATTTCTCTTTCATATTAGTTGTATATCGCCTAATTCTATTATTATCTAAAGATTCGGGATCTAAAGATTCAGGATTGTAGTTTTCTGATTAATTGGGATAATTAGTGGTAATCTTCCAAGTTCGGCTCTCCAATCTACGTTAGAGGCCTTATATGACTCCTCTGCGCCCTGTGGTAGTGGTAGTGGCAGTGGTAGTGGTAGTGGTAGTGGTAGTGGTAGTGGTAGTGGTAGTGGTAGTGGTAGTGGTAGTGGTAGTGGTAGTAGTAGTAGTAGGAGCAGCAGCAGCAGTGGTAGTAGTGGTACTGCGTAGTAGCAGCAGTGGTAGCAGTGGTGGTGGTGGTGGCGGTGGTATACACCTCAGTGTCGGTGATAAGTTGTATATATTTACCTCGCCGAATATTCACCGAAACTGAGGTGAATAATTGTTAATCATCCAAGTCACCCAAACCCGGAAAAGTTGAAAAACTCCGCTCAAGACCACATGACTTTAAAACGTCGTGTAGCTGCCGCCTGACAACCATGACATGTGAGCACTCGACGGCCGAAGACGATGAAACAAGTACATCGACAAATGATGGAAGCTAGCTTATACTTCTATATAGACGATATGACGATTCACAATTCGCTTGACTCTGATGATGACTTCCGCTCAGGTTGTCGAAACGTCAGTCAATGCCACCTCAAACAGTCCATCTCAGGATTACACTCACCCGGACGATCGTAATTTACCGACTTATGATATATAGCTGTTATACCTACCAGGCTTTCACTGCATCTTCACATGTGCCGGCATCTTTGCCACCCCTCTCAGACCAAAACAAATTTTCACCTTCACCCGGACCATGCGCGTGTTCCATATGTCCTATCTGAGCCAGGTGATCAGCCCACTTCTGCGCATGCGCTGCCAGAGTAGCATCCCAAGCCAGCGGTGGCGATCCATGACGAGCACGCAAGTCATTGTGGGCTTTCAAGCAAGCAGGGATGTTTACAGCGACGGTTGCTTGAAAGAAAATAAAAATAAGAAAGACATTCTTACGGCCACCAAGGCTTCAAACATATTTTTAATGCCATAAAACGGCATTATGTCTACTTTTTGTTTTTCAAATCTTTTGACATTCCAAAAGTTTCCGCAGAGAATTATAAGCTTTCTTTCAATCACCTTTTCAGTTTTGTTCCAGTTTATCTTCGAATTGTTTTTATATGCTTTGTAATCCTGATAAGGCGTGGTTTGTTTTAGCCAATCAGAAGACGTGTAGCTTCCAGTGTCTATTACAATGTCCTGTATTTACGTATACAGTGTTGGCTCGAGATGAGGGTGGAACCAAAAGATAAACATATTTCAGTGGAACACGGTGCAAAAAGAATAACGGGGTACATATTTTACTAACCACGTTTCTGCTGTTGATATCTCGTCCAGGGAAGATAGGCACGTGCGCGAAGTGTTCTGAAGTAGCCTGGGGCGCCATAACTGACAGCTAGAAATGCGCAGAGGAGCAGACCGACGACAAAGTTGTTCATTCTGCTTTGTCTGTGTAGAAAAGGTAAAAGCAGATTAACTAAAAAGTATAATAACTTTTATTATGAATTTATTTGACTTTTTTTAGTTCAATATTAGAAAAGATTTCGGCAAAAGATAAAGGAACAAAGGCAAGCTACTTAATATGAGTAGTATATATGTATATTTGTCACTTGACTTCTTTCGTTCTATATTAATGCAAACACTACCCGCCCAGACTAGCCACTGCTATTTGCGGGATAGTGTAGTCCTTTTTATTTTAATTATAAAATTGAATAATAAACTTTAAATAAACTTTGAATATGAGGGTCTCGACAATAGGGTGAAAAGAATTGCTTTTTGATAGTTGACTGGTTGAGTTTTAGGTATTTTTTACGTTTGGAGGAGCTCTATTGCAACAATTCTTTTCTTGATTTACAGCTACAGGTAATCGCTTGCGAGGATTCTTTGATTAATAGTATCTATAACAAAATGCTCCATCGTGATTGGTTCTCCGCGGCCTATTTGATACGTTATTGGACTGGGTGATCATGTGCGTGCCCAATCAAAGTTTTCCAATTTGAACTTTTTGTAACTGGATAGCTGCGATCGGACAACTACGCTGTACGCGCGTCAATCAGGTGCACTGAAATGGTTTCTTTTTATAGGTGTTTCTCCACTGTTTGCAAAACTGATAATTAAAAGTACATCCCTGAAAGGCACGTAGATTTTCTAATCTCGCATTTTTTTATAGATACAATTAATTAATTGGTAACTGGACTTTGTGTCGTACAATTCAGTGGTAATCGTGCTCGTAGTTTCAAATTGTCCTCGCGCTTAGTCGATTTCTTATTACTCGCCCCATTACTCCCTGAATTGTACTCCACTCAGTCCAATTACCATTACTAGTCAGAACTATTACAAAACTCTCGATTCTGATTGGCTAACACGAACTATGATTAAAAATCGTAATAGGAGTGGAGTCCAATTTGGTCTGTAATCTACTCGTGAGAGATTAAACAACGCGGTCGTCTGATTTGTTTAAATACAGCTGGTGATAGCCAATCAAATTGGAGAGTTTTGTTATAGATATAATTAGTGCATTAATGGGACAGTGTAACTGGACAACGTGCGGGTCATGCCTAAGTAATTGGACAGTATGTGAGAGTGCAGGCGCTGTAATGGGAAAATTGCACTTGTATTACTTCTTATTTTACAAATCTCGCAATTAAAACTATTGTCTTTGTTTTGCTCCCTTTTTTCTCGAATTTTGTTATAGATGTGATTAATTGGTAACAGGACTTCGTGTCGTCCAATTCGATGTGCAATCATAGTCTGCGGTGATTAAACAAATCGGACTCCCGCGATTTTGCTCATCACTCGTATGATACAGACCTAATTGGATTCCATTCAATACTATGACCATTGTGAATTTTGGGCATGGTTAAGAGAACATTTTTTCTCGAAACCTAACAACCTTTCACTCTGAAGACTGCACGGTTGTATGACTTAAGCAAAAAACGGGGCAATGTTGTTAAGCCATTTTCGACGGTCCGGGAACCAATAGTACAGTGGTTAATGAGTGCGTGCCTTCTAATAATCCTGCGCCCCCCCTCCCCCTTCCCTACTGACAATTTAAGGGGCCTTTGAGTAAACGAACTAACCAAAATTGTTCGTTTATCACCATAGAATCAGAGCTTGCAATCCATGAAACGGTGGTCTCACTACTAGACTATCTTAATGTCAGTTGAGAATTCAAACGATTAATCGAATATACCCACTAATACTATTTGGACTGATGGTAATTGTAATTGCAAAACCCAACCCGTAGCTTTTAATACATACAGTATACTCTCTAGTTTCCTGTCACCCGTAACAGTTGGCGGCCAAGGTTAGCGGTTGCAATTGCAAGGTGGCACCATTGCCGCCGGTTTAATGGGAAACAAATTATAGCACTGAGCCAATTACAATATATCACTGTTAACCAACCCGCAAAATTACCTTAACGATAAGGCTGGGTTTGGATAAGATTTTTTGACGTGATTACCCTTTCGTTTGTTGGTAGAGGGAATGTTTCCTGTCAGCCGTAACAGTTGGCGGCCAAGGTTAGCGGTTGCAATTGCAAGGTGGCACCATTGCCGCCGGTTTAATGGGAAACAAAGCATAGCACTGAGTCAATTACAATATACCATTGTTTACCAACCCGCAAAATTCCAAGGCTGAGTTTGAAAAAGATTTTTTTAACGTGATTACCCTTTCGTTTGTCGGTAGAGGGAATGTTTAATGAAACGGCAATGAAGCAAAAATGTTTCGGCTGACTGAGGATATGCTTAAATTATGCACATGTTATCAAGTAAAAATAAGCAGAGTGATTTTAGAAATTAAACTATTAATTTGGCACTCTTGTTTACCTTCGACTATAAATTAGTTTTAACAGAGACCATTTGATTCTCGTTCAAGGGTTTAGTAAATCGCTCTATTGAAAAAGACATGATAGCATGTATTATGCAGTTAGTGTACCGTAATCAGTTGTTTGCTTTTAGATTTCTATATTTGTCAGTGTCGAGCTAAGTTATTGTTGCACATAATTTTACATTCATCTTTAAAGTTTTAAATAAAATTTATGTCATTTGAGGCTGCATGACTTACCAAGCATAAACTTTCGCGCGCTTTTTACCAAAATGACTCAGGTAGCGGTTATTTCATAAAATCTTTGCCTTGCTGACTCTAAGTAACCTGAGGAGCTATAAATTGTTGTTGCTGTCGTTTTGGCAGGAATTGTCTTTGCTTATTACATTTATTTTTTGGTGCACGTTAAACAATCCATACCTGCTAAGTAAGAGAAAATGCTCAATGTTCAATTCTTGTTTTAGGAATACTAAAATATTTTTCCCTGCTCTGCTCGATCGATTTCCGGCATTTTTTGTCATCGTATTTTGATTGAATAAATTGTTGTTTCGAGATCACTGGCTTTGGCAAGAAAGACGTTATCTTAGATAATGTATGCTTCTTGGTTAAGATAATACTTAAAGTATTTAACACAGCGAGCTTGTTTGCTACTTGTTTGTGAACGAAAATATTGAGGAGGTGTCCTCTCTTATGCTACTTTCAAGCTAAAATAGATTTTAAAAATTGCCAAATTAATATATTTCTTTGTGAAACAACTGCAATAAAGTTTAACATGTCAATGAAGAAATATCAATAAATTTTAACTCAAAAGCTTAAAACTTTTCCGCAAACTTAATATAAAATAAACTTTTGAAGGGATCAAAGCTGAGATTCTGCATTATATCTGAGCCTGTGAATCTAGGTTGAGGTTTGGATGCACATTTTTTTTAAGGAAACTAATTTGCACGTGTCCGAATGTGCGTACGAAGCATTATACAAAGTTTTCATCAGAAATGAAACAATTACTAAGAAAAGTTTAAAAGTCTTACTGTTCTTGAATAAATTGTCGAGTAAAAAAAATAATCTCAAGTACTTTAAATTTGTCATGTTATCCTTACTAATTACCTCAAGTAGTAGCAAGTTCTTAGTTTTGGCGCGCACTTAACAATTGTTTGGGGTGATTATTATCATAAGGCAAAAAGTGTTATTCACATGAAGTAGAAGCACTACTAAATTACTTAAATTTCAAGTTATCTTGATTTTAGTTTACTTTTTTTTTCTTCCTAGACCTTATTTAGTTTATGTTTTCGAGTCCCTTAGTTTTGGCGGGAACCTTAATTTTTGCACACAGCTATATGTTGCAATATCTTGTTACAAAGCCACAAGAAAGAAAGAAGGAAAGAAAGAAAGAAAGAAAGAAGAAAAGAAAAAATTCGCTCAGCAACCCTACCTCAGATATTGTATTCTCGATTTCAAAGATCTTGTGAGGATTCTTTGATGTGCTGGCCGAAGGGGAAGGTTTTCGTTGACAACCTTTCACTTTGAAGACTGCTGTTGAATGACTAGAGTAGAAACGGCTCGCTCAGTATTTATAGGTGATTTTCGTGGGGCATTGTGTACACATGGAGGTCCATTGAAATAATTCCGTTTCCGGGAAATAACAAAAGCGCCTTTGATCCAGCTCTCCTATTGAACAATTTAAGAACTTTTGACAAAAGAAATCAAGCAGAATTGTTTATAATAGGACCAGTGCTTCTAATCCATTAATTGGCGGCGTCACTGATAGTTATTGTCAATAGACAACTGATTGACATATTAAGTACACGCCATATTGAATAGATTGTGGTGCCTCGACTGATTACACAACTTGTTAGAGCATTCCTCCTTTTTAAAAGAGGCTTTTGTGCGTCCCTTGTTGTGTCCGTACTCGTTGATGAAAAATATAGACTGAAACAATGTTTTCTTCGTTTTCTTTTTTTTTTGGGGGGGGGGGGTGTTGAGTTGATTGCTTTTGCAAGTTAAACCCTCAGTTAAATCAAGACTTCTACATTTGCTTATGTCAAGCTATTCTATTGTTTTGCATGTCTTGCGGGACATTTCGGTGCCATTGCCTGCTATTCCGAAGAGACACCACAGAATCTTAAAGTGGGACTTTCTTGGTCTTGATCTTTCTTTCTTGATACTCTTGATGCTTTCATCAGTAGGCATAGTGCGTAGGAGGTGCTTGTCCTTCAACACAGTCAGTTGGCGGGAAACATATTCAAGAGAATAGGATAGTTAAACGCTTCAGCGGGTTAAATACACTCTTTGTCCAAAACCGCCAGCAAAGACACTGATGGCCGCAAGTTTATCGTTGTCGTAAAAGTTATCAAGCACATCTTACCCCCATGTCAGACTAACCGTACTATAAATTGTCCTTATAATAAACAAAGGGATGCATTCAAGGTAACTTGTTAATCGGTGCACTTACATGTGTAGTTTATATATTGCTATTGTGTTGGGAGTTCAAAGGTTTTTGCAGGTTAAAAGCGGCGACTAGGTCAGGCTGGCTTTACAGATAGAGCAAAAACGTCAAGCAACTTTGTTTGTACAGAAGCTTTTGGGGTCTCACTACGGTATAAGCAACACTTCCTTCACAGAAACCATTAAATAATGTTTTCTTTTTTCCTTGCCGACGCCTTAGGGGTCTGACATAATTAAGGCAAATAAATATTGGTCGGTTCTGCTTTGATAAGTAGTATGCATTTAAGTGCAACGAAGCAAAAAGTCTGTGTTGTTTGCCATAATGTAGCCCGTAAAGCAGTGTGGATAGATTGACGATTCTTTCTTGAGCACAGGTGACAACAGGCGCTGCAAATAGTCAAGATAATCTTTAAAAATAGGCATTTTGGAAACTTTTTTCTTGCTCTTCAATACTTATTGGTGCTGCCAGTTTTGTGCACTTAACATAAAAGGTCACTGTAAGGTTTCTATATTTATTGTTATCAAGCAGTGCAATCGTGCCAAAACGTTTCGTCATTAAATCACTCCAAAATAAACTGAACAAAGTAGTTTTCGATGTCGTTTCTGCTAGCTCCAGCCGGAGCGGTTTTCTACACTTCGGTAACTGTCAGCAAGTATTAAGGCTGCATTTTGCACTGTAGGCAGTTCACTTTTCTATGACATCGATGTGGTTAGAGATACTAATAAAAGTATGACCATAATTCAATCAGTACCTTATAACTCTGGCGGGAAAGTTATTTCACCCGCGTAAATATTAATGTTCTAAATAATCCCGTTTGTTCGCGTGTGCACTCAGCCGAGACACCGGTAAGTCAATTGCTACATTTGTAGATATCAGGCAGAGCAGTAAATCAAAACAAAAATTATTTTGTCCTCCCCGCCCCTTCCCACCCAAAAAACTAAAACAGTCCCTATTGATGTTTTTTATGCAGCGCCATGTCACTCGCACTTACACTAAAGCACAGTGGAAAATACATAGCCTTTATGTTCTTCTAGTTTTCGGGTGTCAGTGATATAAATAGGCCTTGTTTGCTTAAGGACACGTTTTCATCTGTAGCTTACATGTAAGAGGCTCAAGTGAATTTGTTTTCATAATTTATTTTGGCGGGATAGTTGCTTAAGCGCGCAAAATTAACGATGCAAAGAGCACTATCATGGTTCTTGTCCTCTTCTAAAGTCGTTAATTATCCTTTCTTAGGCGGCCTTATGGATGACTCGCCGGGGGTGACGAGACTGAGTGAGTGTGAGTGAGTGAGTGAGTGAGTGAGTGAGTGAGTGAGTGAGTGAGTGAGTGAGTCTTATACGCAGTCTATGGTAATCTACAACAGTATTTCTGTTAAAGAAATAAATGTAAGAGCGAACAGTCCAATCGTTTTAGTAACAACCTTCGCAGCGACTACACCCTTTTGAACGTGTGGTTTTTTCTTTAGGTCTAGGTTTGGTTTGTGGCATTAGCAATTTTATAAGGGCATTCTATCAGAAATTCGAATGACCTTTTCATTTTAGCTTGTATAAACTAATCAGTTCTCGCGCAAGTTTGCCTAATAGAAGTTTACTATGTTTAACTGGAAATGTTTACAGTGAATGGAAACGTGTGCAAACCAAAACAGTCGGTACATCTTCTTGCTTCAGCCTGGCTCACAGTCCATTTACAGGCAGAAGCTGGAAGGCTCACTCAATTTTTTGCGAGAATTCATGGCGTAACCAGCTCAACCCATTCCCAGGAAATTGAGTACATGCCAGTGCAATTTTCGTTTCCAATGATACGAAGAAAATGCAGAGGAGTTATGCTAGCAAGGAAACAAATGTTTCTTTTTAATTCTTGGTAAATTAGCTCGCGCTCCTAAACGTGCGTCTTTCTTAAGCTCCTTGTAAGCTCCTCTGATAAAGCGCTAACTCGTCGGTGGCGACAAAAGTGACCTCTGTTAAGGAAGACGGATAGCTCCACGTTAAGTCGATGTTCAATATTTAGGCAAGGCGTTTACGTGCAGTCTGTAGGGTAGCTTCTTTCAAAAGCTACGAGTCAGTGGCTAGTTAAAATTCTTCTCAGGGGCCAATTACCTGGCAAATTTCAGCCCGGTTAGCCGGGGCTGAGATTTCAGCTCGGCTTCCTGAACAAATCTTTTGAAAAAGACGTTTGTGATATACATGAAGAGAGTTTCAGCCCGGTCAAACGAGCTGAAAAACCTCACGTAATCGCATACAAATTTTAGCCCGGGCTGACATTTGAATTTGGGCATGCGCACCTCTTTAGTTGTGCACAAAAAAGCATGTAAAATGCTTTTCTGCAAATTTTCCCGCCAATTTTTAACATTGCTCCCGAGCTGAAATTCGCCATGTAATCGCAACAAAACTTCAGCACGGTGGGCGGTCCGAAATTTCAGCCCGGGCCTCTATTCATATTTCTTTATTGACATGTTAGACTTTGTTGCAGTTGTTTCACAAAGAAACAGATTAATTTGGCAATTGGTATCTATTTTGGCTTGAGAGTAGCATAAGAGAGGACGCTTCCTTAATATTTTCTTTCACAAACAAGTAGCAAACAAGCTCGCTGTCTTAAATACTTTAAGTATTATCTTTACCATGAAGTATATATATTATCTAAGATAACGTCATTCATGCCAAAGCCAGTGATCTCGAAACAACAATTTCTTCAATCAACATATAATGACAAGAAAATGGAAATCGATTCTTTTGCTTTCAGTGGAAGAGTAGAAAACATGTTTTAGAATCCATAAAATAATAATTGAACACTAAGCAATTTCTAACCAGCAAGTACTAATCAGGGTCGACTTGCTTCACTGTCGCTCGCACAAAAACAGCCTTAACTCTAACCCTAACCCTAACCCTAACCCTAACCCGAGGTTAGCTTTTTGTCTAATGTCAAGACAAGATTTTTCGATTTAATTGCTAGCAAAGTCTTTTATTCGTTTTTATTTATCATTTTACGATATTTCTTGTTAAGGTCGACTTTAGAGCCTTAGTATAAAGCGCTCTAGAAATAATAAATTAGTAATTAGTATGGGGGATAGAGGGATTTGGATAATCGTTCAAAGTTAGACCGTTGGTGCAATCGTGTGTTTAAAAGTAAAATGAAATAAGCCAAGACAATTCCCGCCAAAAGTAAAGAACGATTGACAGTTCCTCGGGTTCCTTAGAGTCAACAAGGTGAAGATTTTATGAAACAACCATTGCCAAATTCATTTTGGTAAAAAGCGCTCGAAAGTTGGCGCTTCAGTAACTCATGCAGCCTTAAACGACATAAATTTAAATTTCTTTCAGTCTTTAATGATCATTGTAAATTATATGGAGCAATAGCTTAGGTTGACACTGACAAATATGCAAATCTAAAAGCAAACAATTGTGGTACATTAACTGTATCTGTCATATACTAACAACTGAAATAATTGGACGCTTGACTACGGCCGGCTCACGTTGTTTTCGAGGACTTTTTTGTAGAAGAAGCAACATTCACATAGACTAAAGTTTCGCGCTATAATCGTAACAGCTCTTGTAATCGCTTTGTTAGAGTGATTTTACAAAACCCTGTGTCAAAAGGTAAGCCTTTGAAAACAGTGGAATTAATTCGTGTCTTATGGTGCCAAATAATATAACTTCTAAAACCACTCTGATTATTTTTGCCTAACAACATGCACATGATTTCAGCATATCCTGAGTCAAACAAAACAGTTTTGCTTCACTGCCTTTTTAAAAAATCTACCGAGAAATGAAAGAGTGCATGGTCACGTCAACAAACATGTCTAATTCAACTCATCGCATTGTTAAGTTAATTTTGTGGGTTTGGTTAACAATGGTATGTTGTAATTGGTTCAGTGTTGTAATTTGTTTCCCATTAGCTTGCGGCAGTGGTACAAGCTTGCAACCTATTAAACCTTGGCCACTAACTGCCAAATTGTATACATGACAGTTCCTTTTGGTTTACTATTTGGCTCAATTATTCATTCATTTATTTGATTTTGACGTGCACAATTTATGTGTTTATATTTAAAATGAGCTAAGAAAAGTTTAAATACAATAAGTGATCGAAGAACTGAAAACGCATGATCCGTATTTAACAAACGGCCAAAATCGTAAAAGATTTTTCCGAAAGTGATCATCTTGGATAGGTTTAAAATCCATATATTACATGCAAGACCAAAACCTGACAAGGATGTCAAATGCCCCAGGTTCGTTCCGGAGGTAGGCAAATGCCCGCCCCCGGGCAGTGATAAGATTTCAAATGCTCCACCCCCGGGATTGAAACGAGAGCAAATGCCCGACTAATGCCCATGGGGGGGGGGGGGGATGGGCACCGCTGGAATTGACTGATGCATTACGGCTGACAAGAAAATAGAGAGCATAGGTATTAAACTATGGGTTGGGTTTGTAATTAAAACTACCATGTCCAAAATTTATCCAGCAGGTATACTTGAACTGGTGGAGTTCCGTTTATTTTACAGACACCCCTCCTCTCCTTCTCCTCTTTAAGCCTAATAGGCCATCTCCATGAAATGTTTCGTTTTCCATCGCCCTCTCTCTCGTAAATGTGGGTTGGTCGGTCAGTTAAAACTAACAACAATAATAATAATAATAAGGCCAAAGAAAGAAACATTAATTAATCAATTAATTAATGTCAAATTAATAAATAAATAGGTTCAAGCGAACCTCGATTATATCTTCCCCGTGGCTGCCATAATTTGTAACGAGCTGCTATCACTGTAAAATCTGTTCCAAGAAGTCGTGATAAGGGTTGATTAAAATGTCAAACTCACTTTAAGATGTGTACAAAGCTAACATTAAATTTGGAAATACACGGGAAAAGGGAATAGGCAATGAATTCAGATAGGCATTAAAATTTGTCTTTTAATTTAAAAAAAAAATTGCGTCGGTCTGGCGATGGGAAACGAAAAAATGGGTCTAAACGTCAAACGTCAAAAGAGGCAATTTATGCCAAAACCCATCAAAGGAAGTAGTCGTTATTAGTCATCAAGCTGTTTCAAATTAAATCTACCATTTTAGGAAGCCCTGTGTGGCTCTCTCAGAATGTTGGTAAATAGTTCATCATTGAGCACATTTTACATGTAGGTTACAAAAAGGTGTAGCTGAGGTTGATGGCTAAGTAAACGTAAAATTTTGAGAAGCAAAATTTAACTTCCTAGTTTTAAACGATTGACAACTCACAAGAATCAAACAACCCCAAAACACAATAACCATGGAAGGAGTTTTCTTTTAGGCAGTGTCTAGATACCTGGCAGCTGGGTACGGATGTTTCAAGACTAAATACCCTGCAGTGTGACATTTATTTTCGAAGGATTTCGGCGGAAAGGCTTATTCTAACGTTTTAAAAGCATTCGATATTTGTTTAGAATTGCCAAGTGATTCAGAAAAGTTTTTGGTTTGTAGTTGACAAGTTTTCCGAGCTTGTTCATACTAGAAAAACGCAATGTTTAATGCGACACTTTGAATTTTGTGGCTAGACCCCCAGTCAGAAACACACAGAATTTGGAGGGAATTTTTCATTCAAACGTCCTGGATCGTTTCGTAGTTCTAAACAAACTTCGAATACTCCCAGCACGTTTGATTGAAAACTCGTCCAAATTCTAAACGTTTCTGACTGGGGGTCTAACCACAAATAATTCAGTCCAAGTGTCGCAAACATTGCGATTTTCTAGTATGCACTAGCTCGGAAAACTCGTCAACTACAAAACCAAAACACTTTTCTGGATCGTTTGGCAATTCTAAACGAATATCGAACGCCTTTAGAACGTTAGAATAAGCCTTTTCGTCAAAATTTTTCGAAAATTTCAGAATCTTTTCACCATCATAATTAGCTTGTGTTCCTTTCAGATTTTTGCCAAAATAATTTATGAGGCCCCGTCCACACTAATGCGTTTTCGTTTGAAAACGTATACATTTCGATGCGTTTTGGCCTTCCGTCCACACTAAAACGATCTGAAAACGCTTTCGTTTTCATCGAAAACACATAAATTTGAAAACGCTCTCCAAATTGGAGGCATTTGAAAACACATCGTTTCAAATACGCATCGCTTTAAATGTGGACGGCGAAAACGGAGGCTTGTTCAATCACGTGAACTGAGATCCAGTTTCCTTGGAAGAGAGAGATCCAACATGGCAGACAACATGCTCGAAGTAGTGCTTTCCTTGCTTTCCAGCTTAATCGCTTGTCTAGAGTTTAACATCGCTCAATTTAATCTTTTATTGATCACCCAGAGAAGGAGAACGTCTTCTTTGAGAAATAAAGTGCTTTCAAACGCTAGATATCGTTGGCATCATTCTGTAACACCGTATGAAAGACATTTTTCCCTCCGATTTTACCATGCTTTTCTCTTGTATTTCGCGTAAACTGGCTACTGCTTCAGGGTTTGATTTGAAAATGACGGCTGGCGGGAAATGCCACCAACATCGAGAGCACGTCTGTTTGTTCCATGCGCATGCGCAGATGACTATTAAAGCGAAGCGTGATCTCGTATCACAGGCGTCCCAAACTCACGATTCGAGAAATCGATCGAATAAATGATTTATGTAAGCGTATGAATGATTTATGTAAGCGTATGAGTGATTTATGTAAGCGTATCGAGTGGGACGTGACTACTTGAAGTGCGCGGTGTTGTGTTACAATTTAGGCCGTTGGAAATTTGAGCGCTCTATAAGACTTTGTATGGAGTTTAAAATAACGTGGAATAAAAGCGCTCGACGAAATAAAATTTTACCTTCTTTTCAATAAAATAAAGAAAATGTACTCACCTTTCTTGATTTCTGTTGTCCTTTTGGGCTATTTCATCGTTTTTGGGGGGTTTTGAGGTTTTTGTCGTAGCCTTCATAAGACGAAGTCAAGGCTGGACAGAGCCATTTCGAACGAGCCGTGCCGCGAGGCCGTTTTCTCGCCAAAATTCGAATCCGCGGCTTGATTTTCCCTTCCGACGTAAAGAAGGAAAGTTCATTTTTCTCCTCGTCTAGTCAGCTTGGATAAAACTTCATCCTTTCCGCTCGAATTCGAACGATATATGCATCACTACTGGAGCTTTCAGCTTTCCTGAGCACCTTGTTCCCGTCTTTTCGACTACGGCACAGTTGGAAATCAAACTTTGCGACCGCTCCAGCGTGACAAACTGCGACTGACCGGACGGGTGCACAGTCAAAATTTCCCATTAAAAATCTTACTCTTTCCCGACGACCCCACGGGAGCATTTTGACGCCCCTTTGTAATGTAAGATCAATCGCGTGACAGATAAAGCGAAAACAAGAAAATCGAATTCAAAAACCGTTTCTTTGCGCTCGGCATGTAATTCCTTTATGCGTCATGCTTTCGAAGATGAAGAGATTAGCTGATATGGATTGCTACATAGCTTCTGGTACGGGACGAAGCTGTAGAAACTCCCCAACCAAGATAATTTGTTTTCCGCCGAATGGCTTGGTTTTGTCCCCATTTTCGCTGAGACGGTGGTGAATACAATTTTACAATTTCATTTACAATTTCTAGCATCCGTTGACTGGACATGCTGGCTTCGTCCCAGATCAATACATCGCTTTCTGACACTCGTTTGACGACGACACTGTTGTTGGTAGACCTCTCGACAAGCTGCTTCCAAGGCAGATCAGCTACGCCAAGACCGTAGTGGGAATGCATGGTAGATGCTTTTCCAGGTTCATACACAGTACACGCAATTCCGCTTGAACATACCACTGCCACCTTCAAACCAACAGCATTAAGATTTGATATGATCTCTTCAACCACGGTCGACTTTCCAGTTCCAGCCTGGCCAGTAATTAGTAAGTTATGGCCTCTAGAAGCCACACTCACAATCTGTGCTTGACCCGGTGTTAAAACGCTCATTATATTGTAGTGTTGACCCTTACATTTCTCGACTACCACTGACAACCATTAAATAGAAATTAAAGACAAAATTTTCCCTGATCCGAAGTTTGTGTTCTGATTGCCACGAGAGTTTTAGTTTGGACCTAAATTTTTCTCACCTCTAATTGATGTAACCCGTTCTGATAACAATAGAGATTTATGATTTATACCATCGTAAAACGGCAAGTCGAAATACCAAAACAATTAACCATTTCCGGGAAGTTCCTGTGAAAAACTACCGACGCATTTTCCAAATAGAAAAAAAGACAAATGATGACAATTAATGTCGATATAAAGTGAGATACTGTATATCCATCGCAGAGTAATTACAAACACGGCGCAAAGAAACGGATATGAGTTGTCTGAGTTCGCGAGACGATTTTTCTCACCTTTAATTGATCTAAGCCGTTCAGATAATAATAAATCGCAAACAACGAGGCTTTAGAATCGTCAGCTTTCAAACAACCCTGTGAAAACTGCATAAAAAAGCAATTTCTAACGTTAATGCACAAAATGACAACGAGCCAGGGATTTCCACTGCGGCGTGCTAGCATCAATAATTACAACAGGCCGACGCATTTAGCAAATAAAACATGACAAAGCATGACAATGACAACTTATGTCCATTTAAACAGAAAATATTGCATATCCATTGCATGAAGAGTAGATTACAAACAATTTCCGAGCGCAAAGAAACGGTTTTTGAATTCGATTTTCTTGTTTTCGCTTTATCTGTCACGCGATTGATCTTACATTACAAAGGGGCGTCAAAATGCTCCCGTGGGGTCGTCGGGAAAGAGTAAGATTTTTAATGGGAAATTTTGACTGTGCACCCGTCCGGTCAGTCGCAGGTGTCACGCTAGAGCGGTCGCAAAGTTTGATTTCCAACTGTGCCGTAGTCGAAAAGACGGGAACAAGGTGCTCAGGAAAGCTGAAAGCTCCAGTAGTGATGCATAAATCGTTCGAATTGGAGCGGAAAGAATGAAGTTTTATCCAAGCTGACTGGACGAGGAGAAAAATGAACTTTCCTTCTTTACGTCGGAAGGGAAAATCAAGCCGCGGATTCGAATTTTGGCGAGAAAACGGCCTCGCGGCACGGCTCGTTCGAAATGGCTCTGTCCAGCCTTGACTTCGTCTTATGAATGAAGGCTACGACAAAAACCTCAAAACCCCCCAAAAACGATGAAATAGCCCAAAAGGACATCAGAAATCAAGAAAGGTGAGTACATTTTCTTTATTTTATTGAAAAGAAGGTAAAATTTTATTTCGTCGAGCGCTTTTATTCCACGTTATTTTAAACTCCATGCAAAGTCTTATAGAGCGCTCAAATTTCCAACGGCCTAAATTGTAACACAACACCGCGCACTTCAAGTAGTCACGTCCCACTCGATACGCTTAAATAAATCACTCATACGCTTACATAAATCATTCATACGCTTACATAAATCATTTATTCGATCGATCTCTCGAATCGTGAGTTTGGGACGCCTGTGCTCGTATCAGCGTATTCGAGCGTTTTAGTGTGGACGAGGAAAACGCTGCCAAAACGATAGTGTGGACGCGAAGCTTTTGATGCGTTTTCGGTGAAACGAAAACGCATTAGTGTAGACAGGGCCTCATAATAAAATCAGGGATTTGAAAAAGGAAAAATGAACAGCTTTGTCATTGGTCTCTTCCTCTGCGCATCGCTAGCTGTGAGTTACGGGGCACCAGGCTGTTTCAGAACTTTACGCGCACGTGCTTATCTTCCGCAGAAACTTGGTTAGTAAAATATTGTATTCCGTTACTCTTTGTTGTTGTTGTTTGCAAGTATGGTTGTTTGTTTGTGTCATTTTTTTTTTGAATTTTTCTTGCTCCGTGTTCCACTGTAAAAAAAAGAAAAAAAAACTCCTTCTTTTGGAAGCTGATATTTAAATGAAAAGTTCCACCACCAATGCAGGATATCATGACATAGACTATAATTTTCAGAAACTATAATTTTCAATGTAGAAAACGAAGGTTTGGAAAAAACTGAGTAAAGATATAAGGCTTGCAGAACTTATTCCATTTCTACATTAATTTCTCTCGCATTCTCAGATGCCCGATGTGTTTTATGTCAAAACATTCATGGTCTTATCTTTTTAATTGACAGTGTCTGGATGCCCGGCAGCCAGGCACGGATTTTTCAAGTCTAATTATAATTGCCCGGCAGTTCGAAGTTTTCAAAGGATTTTGACAAAAAAGCTTATTCAAACGTTCTGGAAGTATTTGCTATTTGTTTGGAATTTACAAGCGATTAAGAAAAGTATTTTGGTTTTGTAACTGAATCGTTTGGCAATTCTAAACAAATAATGAATACTTCCAGAACGTTTAAATACGCCTTTTTGTCAAAATCCTTTGAAAATTTCGAACTGTCTGTTGACCTTTCTGGTTCCGGTTGCATGAAACACCCATAGGCCTGACGTAAGTAGAGGTCTCATACAAAGAGGCACTGGATACCAAGTGCACAGCAGGAGTCGATTAACGAGTACATGAGACACCAAGGCAATCCCTGGCGTGCTTAAAAAGGTGTCATTGAACTCTCACCCAAATTACGGGTGTTTTATTTAACCTTTTTGTTTTTAGTATGTTCCTCAAAACCGGCTTAGTTTGCCATGTAATCGGCCCCTCAGATAGCTATTGTAATTTTGCAAAAAAAGGCAGTACGAATAATTACATTTTCCAAACGAGATGCACATTCCAGTCCTTTATTTTCACAATTAGGCCTAATTAAATTAATGGGTCTGGTTAGTATTCATACTGCCCTTTTCCTGTTTCAGTATCATCATAACTTACTACCTAAAGCCTTCGACAATTTCTTCTTAAGTATATCATCTAAACACAATTATAATACTAGGCTGGCATCAAAATCGACCTACTATATCAATCGTGTTAGAACTAATTATGGCAAATTTAATTTACACTTTTCTGGTCCTTCCATCTGGAATAACTTGGATGAAGAATTAAAAAGTCTATCTCTGTATTCATTTAAGCAAACTATGAATAAGTATGATTTAAGTAATTATGGTTAATGCTGGCTTAGTATTTTAATTTTCTTTTCGCTCATATTAAACTAATATAAACAAATTTTGGTTCAAACATTAACTGGTACTGTTTTCTTTTCTTTCTTTCTTTCCTTTCCTTTTTTTTCCCATGTCCCTTTTCTTTTTTTTTCTCCTTTTTTTTAATCTAAATTACTATTTATACATACTTAGTTACATTGTACTTAATTTTTTTTTAACATTGTACTTAATTACTTATTACCTGTCTTATTTCACTTTTGTCTTCTTTTATGTACAACCTAGTCAAAGCAATTTAATTTGTTTTGGAACTACTCAGCTCGTTTAGTTTATGTCGGTTCTGGGTAGTTTTTCTTTTGCCTATTTTAGTTAATTTAGTTTATAGTGTAATTTTTTCTATTTAATTTGGCAAAATAAAATGGTTGTTGTTGTTGTTGTTGTTGTTGTTGTTGTAGCCAGCCTTTGAAACTTGTGTGGTTCTACTGTGGCTTACTGTGACTCACAGAACCTGATACGTATATAGTCGTCAGTCTTACTGTTGAATCTTTGAATAACAACCTACTGGGTGAGTCCACTCAAATATACGCTATTGAGCAGCATTTTCCTGTGGTGCATTTGCTTATTATCGGGTTGTTTATTAGTCTTAATGTTTTTCATTCCAAGAGTTAGATCGTGATTTATGCAAGGTCGTCAGTCTAACTGTTGAAGCTTTGAATAAAGAGTCCTTCTCAGTATGACCATTCAAATGAATGTCATTGTGGTGTTGTTTGTTTCACTGTAAAGGGTGGTGCTCACTTATGAGACTGTCACGGTCACTAGATCAAAAGAAAGCTTTTGAGCGGCATATTCCTGTGATGTTGTTTATTATGATGTACGAGGTGGTTTTAACTTTTGAATCTGCGGTTGCACTCTTGCTAAGTGTGACCATTCAAATGAACGCTTCTAAGCAGTGCTTTCTTAAGATACACTTTATTACGCTGTTCAAGGGGTTGCTACCGTTTAAGCCCGTGGATAAAATCCCATACGGTGACCATTCAAATAAAAGTTGTCTAACATTACTTTCTGTTGTTACTGTTTATTTGTCACTATTTTATTTTTAAATGATGGGCTCCTGCTTTATAGAAATTTCCCGGCCCCATTAATAATAATAATAATAATAATAATAATAATAATGATAATAATATTTAAAACTTATATAGCGCAAATTAACATATAAATATGATCAAATGCACTTTACAACTGAGATATTAAAGCGAAAACGGTAAAAAATACAAATTATGTTATAAAAATTACAATAAAAAAGTACAATGAAAAGATAAAAATAATATCAACAATAATCTAATCTTGATAAAAACTACTAAATCTTATCCTACTTTACATTAAAGACAATTCTAAAAAGCAATTCTAAAAAGATGAGTTTTAAGGCTAGATTTAAAATTTATAAAATTGTCCATGTTCCGTAAATGTGCAGGAAGCTTGTTCCAAAGGGTAGGGGCAGCAGATGTGAGAGATCTGTCCCCTAGTGTCATTCGAAGTCGGGCGCTAGATTGGTGGAGCAGCAAGCCACCGTTGGATCTAAGACTGTATTTCGACCTCAAAATAAATAAATAAACAAATAAATGTCCTTTATTTACCTTCGCAAGTGATTAAAGCAAGGTGCTAGAAACAAGTATTTTAAACTGATCATAACAAGTTAAAAATCCCAACGGGCAGACCAGTTGGCTATTTACTGTGGTCGAGGAGTTGAACTTGGGTCGGCCGTGAAACAACTCCAGATAGCGGTCACAGCGAGACTTGAGCCCTGGACCCCCGGATTTCAAGTCCGGCGCCCTAACCACTCGGCTACTGCCTCAAACATTTTTGGACATACCATGTAACCTCGAAGTTTTGTTATCGTGATCTAGCTTCAATACTTTCGGAGTTAAGGACCCAGTCTCAGAACATCAAAAATCCCACGTTAAATAAATAGGGTTAATATCTTGAATAGCATTCCCTTAGTCATCAAGCGTTCAGCAACTTTGCTTTCTTTAAATGGAATACGAATTACGATGAATTATCACCGTCACCACTTTCGCTATCTATTTTGTTTACAAAACGAATGTTGGAATTGTCCAAACTGTACGTTTTTAGTGGTTATTTCTTAATACCTTACACAAAGCTACCCAAAATTTAAGTTAATCAAAAGGATTTGCGAAACCCTGTAAACCGTTAGGGTCTCTTTAGTCTTCCAAGCTTGTTAATTGAATAGTAAACTCTCGTGCATTGATTCATTTTAGTCTAACAATAACACGTGTCACAAAATGATTGTTTTGCGTCTTAAATCACAGAAAATTGTTTGCCTACAACGTGTTCAAAAGCTAAATTCCTTGTTTATAGTTGTTATGTTATTACAGTGGCAAAAATGATTGCTGGTTGTGATAACCCAGACTAAATATTTGTTTTCAGTAGTTTAATAACGTCATTCCAAGCGCTGTTTTTGACTATCTGCTTAGCAACTGCATAAAATGTCAAACATACCTAGAAATAAATACGTTGGGATTAAAAATGCAAATAAAATAATCCACAGAATTGAAGCTATCATCGGACCGCTTCAAACATTTTGAAGCAAAACATTTACATTTCAACGAACTCGTTTTCAATTCATTTTACACCCAGTTCACAATTTCAATAAAATAATAGTGCGATTATTGCTATGGCAACACAGTTGCTCTAGCCCAAATGGATAAGTATTATATATGCCAACCTGGTGTGGGCATATAAGATAGCATTTTAGACTATTAAGCTTATATTTTGTTTCCCCCGCATTGACGACATTATTAATTATCTACTGGCCGCTGACAACCATCACTGTTTGCTAACCCTGTGACGCGGTCAACAAAAGCTTCGCCAGGTGAAAATTTTCTGGCAAGGACTTTGAGACATTAATCATTTCACACAAAGGCAAAACATGTCAAAATTTGGAAATGACCAGAATGTTTCACATTTAACTTGGAAATAACGGAACATAAAAATATGACAGGTAAGGTAAAAGATCATGGTTAAGCATTTTTTTTTATTTTTCCTTTAAGTAGACGTTTACGGAAAACGTGTTCACTATAGACGGTTTTTGTGAGGCAAGTAAATTATGATTTATATTACTTACGTAACCGATTGAGAATAGGAAGTCTTAAAACCGATTCTTGATACGAAGTTCGGGTTTTGTTGCTAGTCGACGTTTTGATTAATTTATATATGGCAAAGCTTTTGAATTTTCGATTGCTTTTTGGTTTTCACACGCGAATATTGTATTCTGCAAAAATGTATGTTAATGTTTTGGATTATAGCCAGAATGTATTCCAGAAAAACATATACCGCCATTCAAAGCAGTTCACCTTTGTTAGTTACTATGCGACAAAACATGCTGACCAACTTCTGGCTTTAACTTGAATTTAGTATTTTTATTTTATCTTTCGATTGCAAAATTTTATTAAGTAGAGCGATTTGAAAATATATATCAATTGAAAATATTATGTTTGCAGTTGAGGCTTTTTCGATAGCGTTATTGTTTGCTATTTCACTAGTTTAACGGATAACTTCATGCCTAATTTTTTTACGTCCCGTGTTGAGTTAAATAAAACAATTTGGTAGTGTTAAGTCGACCTATTGTCAATCCTGTTTTGCTCCGGCGAATTCATGCAAGTAATTGTCACCGAGGTACCAGTCAAGAGAGACAGCGTACTTTGCTTCCTAATTATTCAAATTTTGACAAAATACTAGCATGGCAGTGTTGCAGCTGTTTCACTTTTCATGTCATTTTAACAAAAGATGATGTTTTTTGGCCCGGCTAATATATGCTGCATTCATTCGTTTTTGCAAGCCTGTAGTACTAGAGGCACGCCTTATGTGTGAAATTGATTTCCTCTCCAAAATTTGCAACAAAGCGTAATTCTCCATCCGTTAATCAATCTTTATGTAGCCTTTTTCCGTGAAACTTTGGGATTTGGGTTCACAGCTACAAAATTACTATACTATCCTGAAATACAGTAAACAGCTATTGAGCCGATAAGAGGGTCGTTGCTCAGTAGTTTTTGTAACTAGAGCATACATGATCATTCGATATGGGAAACTGATTGAGGTGTATGTACAATGATCAGGTAGCCATGGTCACGTTTGGAAGGTTCTTTCCCAGGACTTTTCCAAACTGCAATAAAACATTGTGAATTGTATCAGTACAATGGCGAATCCAGGATTTTTAAAGGGGGCGGTGAGCTGACCTCACAGAACGATATCGGAACAATCGGAGGCAACTTCTGCAGTGATAGGTCTGTTCCCTTTCTTAATTTCAAGCTTAAACGACCCCAAAAAGGGGATTGGCTAGCCACATAATCTACCCCCCCGGATCTGCCCCTGCGTTACTGCTGTATCCTATCAATAAACATACATATCCTTATGCCTTATCTACGGTCTCTGTTACTTCTAAATAATTAGAACGTCACACTAAAAACAAGTTGTTAAAAACCCTTTTCACCCGAAATAGATAACTAACTTTAACTTGTTGATGGTATTCTGAATCAGAAAGGGAACTAAAATACTCAATATTGTATGTCTTTGTTTATGGTTCTTCCAAAATTTGTAGCAAATCGTAGTTCTCGTAGAGCTTTGAAAATTGTTAGAAAACAATGGCGATTTAAAAGCTTTCAGATCACTCGTTCACAAAAATCTTATACTTCGTCATACATGAACTAATAATAAAAAGCAATTTATTGCAATCCTCAACTCCCTACAGGATACCTTAAGAGAGCTTCTTAAAAAATAACTTAATACGCATATTTGTATTTCAGAACGCTTGTTATAGAACAATATTGAACCTTTCCGCAAACGATGAGATCAAGAAGAATGCTTCGTTGTATATGGCTTCCTTGAGGCAAAACAATTTCCTGGTAAGGTGGAGACCTAAAGCTTTTCTTTGTTTACAACGAACGGATACTTTTCCTATAAAGAACAACTGGCTCAGTAGAGCCCTGGTACAAAGAACTGAAGACCAAAAGGGTGGTTTGGCCCGAACAGCTATGAGAAGCTAATATATTCCCAACTTTTTTCTATCTACCCAGATGGGTAAAGGACACCATGAAGATACCAACTCAATCAAATTCTAAGGGGAAGAGGAGGAAGAGAAGGGAGGGATCAGAGAAGGGGGGGGGGGGGGGGAGGGAGGGTGGCTAGCTAAAATCTTGATCTATATCATCTCATCACAGGGGGATATTTTCCGTTGGAATCTTATAATGATGTTAGAGTTGGCAATAACATTATTGAAAAAGAACCGCTTTGTTAGTCATTGTGCATCTCATCGTATTTTGTTATTTTATTTATCCGTTTATCTAGTTCTTATTTATTTATTTATTTACTTATCTATCTGTTCATTTTAGGAAACTTGTCAATTGTGTTGTTTGTTGGTAAATATTAGGGATGGTAGTGCGATGGAAGTGCAAGGATGAGAAGTTTTTCAAGTATACAATATTCGAAAGTGGGCAATGGTGGAATCAGTTTTTCCAAGTTACCAATGTATTGAATCATCTGCAAAATGTACATAACATGTTCAGTCGAAATTGTTTCATTTTCATGTTTCTCTCTTTTCATCAGAAATGGAGGGAAAATCGACTCCATGCTTTTCGAGGAGAAGAAGTTGGAACTTACGACAACACATCAACAAGGATTTTCTCCGATCATTTGCTGGGATCTTAAAATCTTCAGAGATGGTACGTATAAAATTATGTCGATAAACAAAATAAGGCAAGTAAAGTACATTCAAAGGTGATGCATCTTGCACGAGTACCAGCCGACACACATGGTCCACATTTTCAAACGCGTAGCCTTTAAGAGTTGTTCTGAGGTCCTCAGCCACTGATCCTGTTTGGCTTGTGCGCAGGAGCTGCTGAACCAACCTTGTCCCTTCTGGAGTAAACGACGAAGTCGATTAATGATGTGTCCATGAGACTCTGACGCTTGACATGCTTGGATATGACATGCTGATGAGCCCTACCCGCATGCACATGTGTAAGGTCCTGGCACATTCATAGAGTTGTGCTGAGCGATGTTTTTTTCAGATACCTTTGAACATATTCAGAAAATTTCACCATAATAACAAAATCGCGAATCTCTTATTGTCATTCATTTCCCTCGCCATTGTGAATGCAAACTGAATGGCCGTTAAACAACTGGCTTGGGATAAGGTTTGGTGTCTTATGGCTGGTTATTTCTTCTCGCAGGTGAGCCTTGCAACTGGTCTTGGCGCACTGCTACATTACGTCAAGTTGGTTGGCAACACAACGATAGCAGACATAATGTATATTGTCATTACGGGTGTGTCGTCCCTCCTCACACTGATTCTATTCCTTACACTTCTATTCAACCTTCAGCAGAAAATCACTAGATCCACCAAAAACTGGAATATTTTCGTAAGTAATGATAGCAGAACAATTTCCTTTCATCATCATCATCATCATCATCATCATCATCATCATCATCATCATCATTACTGGCAACGACAGCCTGAGAGTATAAAAACAGTTTTACGTCTCTGGTAGGTACTTATCAAGCTCAGAGACAGATCGCAATGTCACAACAATAATCGCATCAATCTATTAACAACAATGAAGTAAATAAATAAATAAACACTTGAATTACTTCCTCGATCAATCAATACCATCAATCTAGAGATTGTAGGAGTTAAGGACTTTTTTCTAACAGCATCGCTGAACAGCCTCCTTTCATCTTCACAAGGATTCAGTCTGGGAAAAGCCGTGGTAAACATCGTCCAGCTTCCCAGAAGTAATCTATTTATTATTATTGTTTTCACACAGATGGCCATTTACACGTTGATAACTGCTGTACTTTTGTTAATTTGTTCGAGCTTGCTCGTGAGGGAGGCTGTTAAACTGGGAGATGCTTATCATTCTGATTCGTCGAACCAAGCGAAGTGCATCAAGTGCAGCAAGATCAACGTTGCCACGGTAAGTTACAAAAGGACTGTTAACAAATCTTTAGCGTTTATGCGGCCCAACCAGTGATAATCAGTCCCGTATCCATAGGACAATTATACTTTACGTTATCTACCTCATTTTTGATACAAAGCACCAGTACTTTTTCAATAGAAGCTTTTGTAATGATCTCCAAGTACACCATAAGACAAACAAGGAGCTAACAAGGCGTGAAAAACAGAGCTCAAGTGACATTTCCTTAAACAATACTGAGCTTCCTTCATCGCCTACTCTGCTAAAGAACTCGTGATGCAGACTATACGCGAATGTTTTGCTTCCTAACAAGTAACTTATAAACTTTTTTTTCCCCCAGGTATTTGGTTTCTTGTCCTGGATTCTGCTCACTCTGGATTTATTTCTTTATATGAGACAATATGGGTTTCCTTTTTCAAAACGAAAGACGCGCAAAGTGACTGTGCAGCCCAAAGCTTCTATAGTATCAGAAAACGATCAAGAACAGGTCTCACAACCTCAAATTGACTAGGAACCTTTGCCTTTAGAACAGAGTTCGAAGTAAAATATGCTGGCTTACATGATCCTTCTATGGAAAGCATGTCATCGAGCAATTCACTGGTACTATGCATAGGCATAGGCTATTTGCTCGTCATTTTCTTTTTTGGTGAATGACAACCTCATACTCAACGTGGTTCTTGGACTCCTTTTTTTTCCTCAGGGAATAGGAACAGGGCTCGCTAAGTGATAGGGAAGTTCGGTTCAAAACACCAGGGACGTGATTGGTTAACGAATAATGAAAACTGATTTGGCTTCTCTCGTTAAGGCCCGTTTACACATGCGATTTTTGGTGCAATTTTTGCCGCCCTCTCCAATGCAACTTTTGTCGCAAGTGTAAACTAGCAGCGATTTCGCTTCGATTCCAGCGCGATATTTGCTGCAATCTCCCCCAAATCGCCGCCAAGTTGCATCAAGTTTCGAATATGTTCGAAACTTCTGCGAGTATCGCGGCAACAAATCGCACAGAAATCGCCGCTAGTTTACACTTGCAATTTTTATCGCGAGCTCGAGCGCGACAAAAATTGCACTGAAAAGTGCGACAAAAATTGCACAAACAATCGCATGTGTAAACGGGCCTTAACAATCCCGGTACAACAGGAAATATTGCTGGATGAAGCCTCAAAATTTTGAACTCAGAGTGATGAAATTTCGCTCCACGGTACATGTTGGAGCCATCGAGCTGACGTAAAAAGTTATTTTCAAGAAGGAACGACTAGCATTAAAACAGGTGTCATCAGTTGCAGATTAAGAGGGACGTCTCAGACAATTTTTGATATGTTCGCAGATAAAAAAAAATATTATGTAATAAAAAGAATATCATGGCCATTTCGATCTAAGACAAAGATAATGGTGCCATCTTAACAAAAGGAAAGGATCATTTGAACACATTCTGTGGTGTAAAGAAGATAAATTCAGGATCAACACTGTAATTAAACTCTGTTTTCAGCCGTTTTTGTAATTAAAAAAAATAGGACTGGAAATAAGTAATAAGTTGCTTTAAGTCATTTCTCAACCACAAACAAAAACTGAATTAACGTGATTTAAATAAATAAAAACCACAAGCCGACTAACAAATTTGTCTCACCTTGACCTTGAGTTTGCAATTACAGCATTAGAGTAACAGGTCTATCCTGTTTATATTGAATAGCTACTTGAACAAAAATGTTTACATCGGGAGCTTGTTTTAGGAATACTTAAACTAAATGTAAAGAAGATCCTCGCAGTTATTAACGCAACTTATGCAGTTGCGAAAAGAAAGCCTGAAAAAAAAATCAGGCTTGTCGGGATTCGAACCCTGACCTCTGCGATACCGGTGCAGCACTCTAACCAATTGAGCTAACAAGCCAACTGGGAGCTGGTCATTAAATTGGTTCGTAATATACCCGGGAAAGATGAAGATGAAATTATGAATATATGAAATTCATATATTTGAACTGCGGAATGAAGAAATAAATGTAAAGAAGATCCTCGCAGTTATTAACGCAACTTATGCAGTTGCGAAAAGAAAGCCTGAAAAAAAAATCAGGCTTGTCGGGATTCGAACCCTGACCTCTGCGATACCGGTGCAGCACTCTAACCAATTGAGCTAACAAGCCAACTGGGAGCTGGTCATTAAATTGGTTCGTAATATACCCGGGAAAGATGAAGATGAAATTATGAATATATGAATATTCATATATTTGAACTGCGGAATGAAGAAATAAATGTAAAGAAGATCCTCGCAGTTATTAACGCAACTTATGCAGTTGCGAAAAGAAAGCCTGAAAAAATCAGGCTTGCCGGGATTCGAACCCTGACCTCTGCGATACCGGTGCAGCGCTCTAACCAATTGAGCTAACAAGCCAACTGGGAGCTGGTCATTAAATTGGTTTGTAATATACCCGGGAAAGATGAAGATGAAATTATGAATATATGAAATTCATATATTTGAACTGCGGAATGAAGAAATAAATGTAAAGAAGATCCTCTCAATATTCTTTACATTTATTTCTTCATTCCGCAGTTCAAATATATGAATTTCATAATTTCAATACTTAGACTGCTTCACATGTTTGTTTGGTAAAGCAAAAATCGCCTCATTTGTTTCTTCTGACTCACAATTTTTCCCCTCTGAGTTCGAGTTGATGCTCAGTTGGTCCTTCAGCCATTCTCAATTCATTTACGCAAACCGCAAAAGGCATGAGAACTAGCGTCCAGTCCCTTTCGGTTTGAAGGAAGACAAAATGGCGTCCTTTGAGTCATGTTTTCATTGAACTGTCTTGCACGAGTTTTTACCTTAGGTTAATCGCCGTTACCTTGACGTTTTTAAGCATTTGATGTTTCTGTAGTAGCTAGTGAAAACGAATTTGACTTTGGCAGGATTTAATTGAACATGGACAACAGAAAAAGAAGAAAAAGAAGGTACGATAGCAACTCCAGTGACTCCAGTTCTAGCGATAAAGGAAAGTCAAGGAAAAGCTCAGAATCGCAACAAGTTGTGAAGAAGAAAAGAAAAAAGAAATCAAAGGATGAAAGAATGAATGAAAATGACAATACGTCTTCCGGTGATAGTGAATGCGAACATTTCGATAGCAGTGAGCACAGAAAAAGGAAGAAGAAAAGAAAAGATTCGCATAAAGATAAAGTAAGAAGAAAGAAAGAAAAACGAAAGAAAAAACGTAAGAAGAAGGAAAAGAAGAGTAAAAGGCGAAAAGAGAGAGAAGACAAGAAAATTGCTGACAATAGTAAGGAAAAGGATGTCTGCGCGAAAATCCCAGTTCAAGGTCAGCTCTATCATTTAAGCTTTTGCTAGTTCAAGTGGTTTATTAAAGTGATGACTTAATTTCAAAGGTGATAAGTTAGGGTTACAGGAATGTAAACTGTATGAAGGGCCCGGTGGAAAAAGGGCGTAAGTGATGATTGCAGGTTGAAAATCTTAATTGCTGCTATTTAGCTGAACGTTGGCACACAGGCTGGTTTTCCTGTAAGGAACATTGTTGTGCAGTTATTTCTTGACCTGAGAGCTTCAATTTGAAGAATTAGCGTATTACTTTTGTTTACAACTGACACAAAGAAAACAACAGGACCGCGGATTCTAGGTTGAATTCCTTTGTTTTAGTTCGGGCAGAGAACAAAAGAAATCTTTCACGCATCACTTGAGCGGGTTGAGTTCAACAAAACTTTTCACGCAAAAGTAATACGCTAATTCTTCAAATTTTAGATTTCAGGTCAAGAAATAAGTGCGCTACAGTGTTCCTCACATGAAAACCAGCCTGTGTGCCAATGTTCAGCTAAATAGGAGCAATTTCGAGTTTAACCTCAAATCATCACTTACACCCTTTTTCCACCGGGCCCTTCATATGATTATGACAGGTTGTCATGGTTTTCATTGACAGGCCTGCATCTCTCATTGTAGGCTTGACTGACTCCCAGTCTCATTTAATTACAGAACTCTTCAGAAATCGAACCTTATCATACTCAGTTTAACACATCTAAACAATTAGGTTTGGCTGGGTTTGGTATTCAAAACCAATAATATTGAACCAAGAAATTACATGTGTTCAATTCAATTCAATTTCTTCACCCAGTAAAAACTATCAAATAATCTTTTAACACACAGTTAAAGCTTTCGAAACCACACCGTTTTATAGTAATGGACAACTCTACCCTGTATTTACACATAGTGCAGTTCCAGAAAAATAACCATTCCCACCCCATGGATAGTAATATTATGCGCCGATCAATTCTAAACTTCAACATCCTCCCCCCGGGCAACCCCCCAGGCATTTGAACTTTTGATTAGGTTGGATCGTTCAAATTCCCTCCCCTTGGGGCAAAAAAGCTGTTCAAATGCCCCACCAATAATAGTACTGAAACACCTCTCCTGAAAGACAGCTTTTCACAGAGAGATATGCCGTGATCACACTCTCAAACTTCTTTTGAAGACCCTTTTGAAAGAGTTATTTACTAATAAGGGCGAAATTCTATCTTGTAAATCCATCAAACCCTGCAAAAAACCGAAAAAAAACTCAAGGGGATCATAATGCCAGAACAAGAGATAAATCTGGTTCAAATTCCCAACCCTTCAAAGGCAACATTCTAAATCCCCCCTTCCCGGGCACATTGCACAGTCAAATGCCCAGGGTATGCCTGGGAGGGGGGGATGTTGAAGTTTCAAATTGATCGGCGGGGGCAGGGGGGTCTGGAAAGTCAAAATTTTGAAAAAACAACACAATATTAGGTATGAAGTTAAACTGAAATTTCTAGAGGAATGGGGAATTCAAACCAAAAATCTGTCTGTGGGGGTAAGTGTATGGATATTTTCTGGGACAACACTTTCCTGTGAGTGGCCATTTTCATAAACAACCTGAGATTTTTCTGTTGTTTCCAAGATCCTGTAGACAAACACCCAAAAGGAACAATGTTTGGCTCCAGAGAATATCTATACCCCCTCCCACAGATGATTGGGTTTTGGGTTTGACACCCACCACTCAGGGAATTCCAGCTGTTTGTCTTTTGAGCTCCCCTCCCCCCAGATTTCCAATGACCATCTTTGGAGTTGGTATGGATATTTTTCTGGAACTGCACAGTTATATCGATCTCAATCTTACTTTAATCGATGAACTTCACACCACTGTTTGCCATGATGGCACTTGTAGAGTATCCTGTTAAAGCACACCCCTTTCATCAGATGGTGATTATGATGAGATTTTTGTGTTTGTATCAATGCTGTTTAGGCTGAGCAGTACAGGCTCCTGTTGTACTGGTTGGTTTGATTATTAGGACCTGGCACTGAGTCACAAGCATTGTCTGGGTTAGTGTGTTCTAGATGGGAGAGGGGGTTCTTTAGAGCTTTTTGTGAGACAATAGACCACTAACATGCTCTCTTTCGGCAGACCCTAGGATGTGGGGGAGGGTACTCCAATCCCTTAACTTCCTAAATAATTGAGTTGTGGATGCCATGAGGTATGCAAGGTCTCAAAGCTGTTTTTCTTGAACAAGAATTATCAAGTTCACTCTGGACAGCAATTCTAGACATGCTGGAAAAGAAAACCACTTACTTTATCTGAAAGCGATTTTTTGGAGTTTTTTTTAATATTTGAACAAACATGAATGCAAGTTCAAATTGGATCATTGGATCATCTTGTGGTCAACAAGATATTATCTTCAGATAAGAATTCAGTCGCTTTAGGTTCAAATTTGAAGAGGCTGTTAATCACCACTTAACTGTTTTGATTTTATTTTTATATGCAATAACTGATACTTTTAATCATCCAGTTTCAGCTGACCCTGGATTTGATGTAGCCACGAAAAAGAGGTAAGCTACCAACCTAACACCCTGGGCCTGGTTGTTCAAAAGAGGATTAAGCTAACCCAGGATTAGCATCAATTTTTACTTCGTTTTTATAGCCAAGCGATGTGGATTCCTGTAAATTCCTTTTCCCCTACATTTTGACTTTGGTTGTTTTCAAACGGTCACTTGTTATATGCTGTGAGAACTCTTTTGAACAACAGAAACAGGAACCTTGGTGAAATTTTAATCCCAGGTTAGTGTTAACCCTCTTTCGAACAACCCGACCCTGGGTGTGGGTGGGTTACTCCTTGCATTGGGCTATATGGGGACGCTATGCCCGAATGGGTGAACTCTTTTTGCACTTGGAGTATATGAAAGGATAGGGAAATTCAAGCTGTTAAAGGGTTGCCAAAATGCACCTGAAAGAAAAAGAGATAGCAGCCTAGTCTAAAAGCTATAGATGTCTGCAAACATTTTGGTTAAACTTGCTTTGCAAAAAGTATATGAAATGTAGGAGCCTTCAAGCAACTAAAATCCAACAATGATCTACTGTTTCTGTCTTATTTTTGAGGTATAAACGTGTAATTTCTGTGGAAGGGGTCCCATTTCAATAAAATTTGGTACATCGAACGGTAAGGGCTTGAACCTTGGGTTGAATTCTCCCTGTAAAACAAAAAATTAATCTATTGGCATGCAAGATGTCAGTGACGCTTAAGAGAAATCAAAAGATTTATTGGTGTGTATAGAAATTCGTGAAATCAGGTTGCATACAGTAGCATAATCCACCAGCAATTGTTGTGACAAGTCTGCATATAGTTTAATTGCATAACTCTTTCAGGAAGCGGTCTTTTCTTACAAAATATGACTTAATTGCTTTTTTTCTCCTTGTCTTAGGTTTGAAAATATAGCACTTTTTATCAATTGAAAATTGGTGTATTTTTAATTGTGAATTCATGGGAAACATGCTAGTAAGTCATGTTTATTCATGGTAGATGCAAAAGAAGAAGGCGGGTAATTGTAGTAATTATTACTGGAATTGCAAGGGGAGGGAATGGAGGGAGTTGGGGTATTTTTGTAGAGTTACTAACTAAAGAAGTTGACAAAAGTCCAGGTCCCTGTAGGATTGGTGAGACTTGTTAAAGGGTAATGCGATATGTTCTCCATAGATCCATGGTTCCGATGACGAAAGAAGAATACGAAAAACAACAAGCCCAAGTCAGGAGGGTGTACGACCCAGAAACTGGGCGACACAGGTAACAGAACTAGTAGTGACTGCAGCAATTTTCGCACGATGTCAGTTTGAAAGACACAATAATAACTTTACTATTTAGCACTGCAATGCTAACTGGGGACACTGTAAATAGGAGAAAGAAAAAGACGCATTTGCATCTAAAAAATAAATAAATAAAATAAAGCAAGGTCTCTGTCACATAGTCCACTTGACGTTTCAAGAATGCACTGTAGAACTAATAGATTGAACTTTAAATGTCTCAACAGGCTCTTGAAGGGGACTGGTGAGGTCTTGGAAGAGATCGTGAGTAGAGACAGACATAATGCAATCAACAAGGTGGGTCACAAATCAAAACTTAATCAAAGCATAAAAGGGCTGTGGCATAGATTCCAATCAAAGCTCGCCCGCTGTTTTCAATTTGAGACACAAAACGTGGGCACTATATTTTCGCGGGTTGGGGTATGGAGTCATCGATAACCCGAGAGGGTCATTAATTGTAATTGTCGTGGATACAAGAGAAGCTGGGAGATTTACCATTACATTGAAGTCCTAGAAATCAGGCAATGTTGGATTCAAGCTGCAAAACTTTTCTTGAGCTTGGTAATAGGTCTAGTGAGAAATACAGCTACAAGAGCATGTGTCATCTTGAGATGTTTACGATGGCAGTCTTACCGAGATGGGTGTACATATTGTTCTTAATGTTATAAACGTGCTTTACAAATTTTCGAGCTGTAGGGTTGTTAATACGGTTTGTTTTGAATGGTCAAAGTTTTGTGCAAAGAGAATAAAGCGCGTTATACGGGATTTTAAAGCTTATCTTTTTAAAGAGCAACATTGAAACTTAAGAGATTGTGAGGTGCGTCCTAATTAAAAGATCTGATGTGCAGGTCGAGTGCCAGTGGACGCAAAAATTATGCCATGAAGTCCTAAAATGCACATCTAAGGCGCGGGCCATACTAACGAGAGTTGACGAACGTTCCGCACACTTTGCGCATGGTCCGCATTTTTAATTAGAAACTTCTCAAACCCCTCAGCAACTCTTTTCTCGTTTTAGACGGCTACACAAGGCGATGGAGCGTTTTTTCAAGCAAATCTTGGTCTGAAGGATAAATGAGGCGGTTATGCAACATTGAGAGAAAGGGTATCGTCAACGTACAGTATGTACACGTGTGGCATCAACATTGGTTTGCCGAGACGAGAACTTTGGACACGATTTTTTTTTTCACAAGACATAAAATTACATCTACCTTTCCCAAATATGCAGTAGGTCGAAAGTTTTTAAAGCCATGTTAGCTCTGCAATGTTGGTGATCATTTGCGTAGCCAAGTCTTAAGAACTGAGGACCCACCTCGAATTATAAAGGTCGGGGCACAGACGACAGGGATCAGTGGCAGGTCACGCAGGGGGCAAGACACTTGCTCAGTGCACGCGAGGGTTTCTAAGAAGGGAATCCTAGATACGATGAGAGTATCTGGGAACTAGAATAAAAAAATGCTTTCTCGTTGTTCGATTTTTATTTGGTTGCGGAGGCAGGTCGCATGAACAGTGTACACGCGGCGACAATGAAACTTTGGGTGCATTTTGTCCCCTCGACCTGACGCACAAGTACAAACCTCTGCTTGAATTTGATGCAGCTTGTCGTGGGGTCAAACGTTTACTGCAACGACAGGGATTTTTCGTGAAAACGGGCATGGCACACGAACGGAATTGCGACTGCGCACCTGTTCCCGTGTCATATCCCTGCAACCTGCCGCCTCGTGTGCCCTGACCTTAATGGATGATCAGACAGCCTTGTAGTATACATGTAAAAGTACTCTTGAAGCAGTCACTTTTGCAAAACAGAGCAATGTACAGTAAATATGATTATGCATTTTATTATTCACATTTTACATTATTACTACGACTACACAGTATACTATACAGCCCAATTCCCCACTTGGGGACAAACGGAAACATGATGATGATGATGATGATGATGATGATGATGATGATGATGATGATGATGATGATGACGATGACGATGACGATGATGATGATGATGATGATGATACAATCCAGTTGGTTCAGTTGAAGTTCACCATTAAGCAAAATGATGAACAACCACTCCATGAGGAAACTAAGCTTTCAAGCATGTATGTACATTTTTTTTTACAAGCATTAGCTTATGTCTAACTGATTTTTACACGTAGTTCTTGCAAAGGAATTGAGACTTTAAATCAGATAAAATGTCCTACCAACAAACGAAACTACATGAGTAGTATGTTCATGTGCGGTATTTCAAAAGTAACGCGGCAATGGACTTTTGCCGTCACTCTTCTGGTCTTTACATGCAGTAGTAGTTCCAAGGAAGGCGAGATTTCGGTGAAAAATTTGTACTCTGAACCATTTGGCCTTCATAACAGTGGGTAGGTTTGGAGTCTTCCATCATCTCGTCATCGGTCCCATGCCGCTTCCCAGAAGAACATCATCCTAGTAAGCAGACAGATTTTTTAATGTAATGAAAATGGTTAAAATAAAACCTATCATTATCAGCGTCAGATCAGTGACTACATGTATTTACTAAAACCTCTACCGTTTGATATATCGATTATTTAAGAAGGTGAATTATAAAGAACAGACCATATTTGTTCAAGGAGGTTACATAAAGTTTGTAATAAACATTACAGATAAAAAAGATTCCGCCATGTGCAGTTAATTTATCAGTAGGCATTCTGAACAAGAATTCTGATTAAAACTCACTTTATATCCGCCGTTTCCTAAAGTACCTGGTGTGATTTGTATTGCGTTGCATTGCGTTGCATTGCGTTGCATTGCGTTGCATTGTATTACGTTGGAATGTTTCAGCAAGACAGTCGCAGGCATTACTTTTTTGGCAAAAACCGTTTTGCTTCCACATTTAGCTGTATTTCAGTACCATGAAAGGAAGAATAGAAGTCCAAATTATTCTGGAGGATCATGGTTGCTGTAGTTTGGATTCTAGTAAATGTAAGACAAATGGTATGTCTCACCAGTAGGTTGCTAAATACGGTATTCATGGCCTCTTCGTAGTGCTCTTTTTCAACCAGATACGTGTCTCCTATCACGCCCTGTTTTCGTTCCGTTCTGGTAAGGCTCTGCAGCACCACATCAGATATTAGCTTCCCTGAGGTTGTTTGAATTGCTTTTTTGTATCTTTCTGGTTTCCCAACTGATAAGAGTTCTTCATGGACCTGTGGAACAAAAAATAAACAAATAGATAAACAATTTCTTCAATCAAAAACGCTCAACTACGCTTATTTCTTCAACAAACACTCAACTTAGCTACAGCAATTAATGTATAGCAGTAATGAGGCTAACCCTGCGGTGGACTGGGATTCCAGCCAGAAAAGAGTAGTAATACTCTTATGCCCCATTCACACCAAAGCTTCAACATGTTTAAAAGCTCTTTAATTAAACAAGGTTTAAAATTGTTTTCTTTATAAAACTTGTTTGCTGATTTTCTTCTACTGCGAATTTAGTGCAAATGAAAAAACAGGTAAAAGCTCACTTGAATTCTTTGTTTAAACTAGTCATTCAGCTTTCTGTTGCTGAATTTCATTTTGTTAAACCTGGGTTAATTAAACGTGTTTTGTTTGTGTGAATGGAGCATTAGTTGCTTCATGGTACAGAAACTGGAACTAACCGCTGACCGTACGAGGTGCTTGTGACACGTGTGCGACTTCACCTTTTTATGAACACAGCTGTTTCGATTTAAAGGGACTATGTCACGCTATTTTAGTATCTGTTTAAAAAGCTAAAAAGTGTCTTGGCATCAATAGAATCCCAAGAATAATGGTCTAGCTTTGTTATTTAAGTCTATTTTTCGGCACTGCAACTGTTTCCTGTCGTCTTTTGCTACCGATGGCATGGATGGAAATGGATTGAAACTTGAAAAAATTGGCCAGTTTTGATGCTATTTTCTCAAAAATCACCCAAAAACTTATGATAGTTAGCTCTCCCTGATAAAATTCATTTGATATCTTCCTCGTAGTTTTATGGGAGCATTTTGTGTATGAGTAAAGGCACTAGGTTATGATTTTAGCACAGAATTGCCCTAAAATAGCAGAATCCACGTGACATAACCCCTTTAAGTTTTGCCAACTTTAAAATAAACGTGAAATGCACTTACTATATCAATTTTGTGTTAGTTGTTCAGAGAACACAGTCTGCTTATCTCCTTATCTTATTCACTACTGCTTATCTTATTTTTGTTAATTTTTGTTGTTGCCGTCGTCGCTTTTTTTTTTGGGGGGGGGGGCAAAAACTAGGCCCCAGTTGTTCAAAGGACGGATAACTTTATCCACTCGGTAAACAGCTATCCAGCGGATAAAATGTGCTCCAACCAATACATTTTATCCGCTGGGTAAATCAACTATCCAGTCTTTGACAGCTGGGGCCAGGTTGTTTCGTTTTTCGTATTGGATTGCACAAATGTGGGGACGGGCAGATACGGGTGATACCCAATGCAGGCACTAGACAGGTTTCTACTCACAGGTAATGGAATGCAGTCCTCTAAGGAGTAATGTGCATCCCAAAGACGTACTGCTACACAGGAAGCGCCCTACAAACACAACACCATCCATCTCATGAGTGACTTGTGAACTGTGTAAAATCATTTCATACCGTAAAAAAGAAAGTTTTAAGTGATACTTTCTGTGAACTCATCTAGAACGGTGGAACACGACACAAAAGGTACGGGCCTCAGGATTTGTTCTAACTGTTTCATTCCAAAAGTCTAACCTCTATTCTTATAGTCAGGTCATTTTAAAATCCGTTTTTATTTTCGTTTGTGATCCTTCGTATTTTTTAGCAATAAACTGCAGTTCCTGTTGCAAGACTGTAATTTCTAGCAAACTATTATGAATTATTTTATTCTAACGTCTGTGGACGAAACACCAATCAAGCAAACGCTTCCGAACATCATTTTTTTTTCGGGCTTAAGTACTTTTACACACGAGTTTCAGGAGTACTGCTTTGCTTTTACATGCACGTAATCCCAAGTTTTCGATTTGGGATAACGTTTCATGCCTCAATCTACGTTGATCTTATACACAACGTTATGACAGGCTTGAGGTTGGCAATGTATATAAGTCTGTCGTTGGAGCCTTTTTTCCCCTTGTAATTACCAGCAAACTGTGTATTTGTTGACTGACTGCTTCTCTCAAGCTGACATCCACTGGGTGACTGGATAAGAATTCCAAGAAGGTCTAAGAGGTAAAAAACAAAGATGTAATTCAGTCGAGCACATTCAACAAGTAACAGTTATTCAGAAAATTCCGACAGCAAATCGCTTTAGCTTGATGTACGACTTGCTTAACACAGCGCTATTGACGTTCAATAAAGAGTATAAATGAACTTCGACTAACTTACTGGACTTGGGGATCCTTCAAAGACGGGTAAGTAGTGCACTCCTGCATTCACGTACTCCCTGTACAATGTAAATAACAAAAAGCATATATCTGTATATTTTTCTATTCTCTACAGGTTAATGAGCCCTCTGATTGGTCAAAAGTCGCATCTTACATTTTTTTATGGAAACATTTTGACTTTCTATGGGTTGTTACTTTTTATAGGGAATAAAACGCTTAAATAGTTTTTATCTGTGTTTTTATTAACTTAATGTAAACACTCGTAGACGTTTAAATTGTAGTGATAACACTTCTTCTTACACTACAGTTTCTGTCCTCGATCTGCGAACTTTTGCTCGTCATTCTGTATTTCTCAAGCGATGTTCGCTGTTTACAGTCATCAACTCTTGTTATTCAGAATTGCCAACAGTAAGGCAAAAGAATTCGTTGGTTCAGCCAACAGGCCTTTGGTTGGCACATCAATATCAACAAAAGAAGGAATGCGAAACATCGCTATAGAAAGAAAACCATTGTAAGCTAACATCTGATTTGATTTAGTTGCTAGTGCCCCCCGCATGGAACTGCCTGAAATCTGAAAAGTCTGAGATGTTTTTTTGTTGTTTCCAAAACGGCCGACCGATCAGGTTCAATTAAAGGACGAATTACTGATAAAGCTAAAGGAAAGCTAATGTTTCACTATAGTTTGCCTTACTTTGAAAAGAGCTGAAGAACAGTCCATCCAAATGGTACTACGGTCAACACTTTGCCCTTGCTGACTGTAACAGAGCCTGGTGCAGCTCTGTCGGCACGGGGTGTGTACGTGGCATCAAGAGAGCACAGCCTGATTACCATAGTCGTCATGTCTGATATGTGGGGGTGAAACACCTACATTGAAGAGAATACATAATTACTGAATTACTGTACAACCTCATGAATAGTTGGGACGTGTTGTGCCTTGTGACTGACAGTCTGAATTCACTCACACGTCAGAAACCATTGTGTACAGGACTACGGACAATATTACTTCATGGATCAGGGATGGCGAAGTAGTGAGAGCACTCACTCGCTTCCCACCAATGTGGCCCGGGTTTGATTCCCGGACTCGGCGTCATATGTGGGGGGGGGGGAGATTTGTCGTTGGTTCTCGTCCTTGCTCAGAGAGGTTTTTTTTTCCGGGTACTCCGGTTTTCCCCTCTCCTCAAAAACCAACATTTCCAAATTCCAATTCGATCTGGATTTCAGTCTCCCCGATCAAGTGCTACAAGTTTGAAACTATAACAAGGTTATTTATTTATAACACCACCCACCAACTAGCGTGTCCTAAAATTGGACTTTGTTGACTTGAGCCGATATCATGTGTTTAGATATTCCTACAGTCAATTTCACCATTTCTAATCAAAATTACGCTTGCTGGTAAAAGGTTTACTCTTGTGACATGTCCAACGTTTGGAGTAGAAATCGGAACATTTCTTTGAGTTGAGGACTTCAGTAACCCGGTAAACGTGATAGTTTAAATAAAGAGGACATGAAGGGTTGGAATTTGCCCTCAGCAAAAATGTATCACCGGAAGAAACTACGGCTGTATCCCAGTTATGAACAGGGCAGAGAGGTCAATAAACGTTTTATCAGAGGGTTTACTTCGCATTCTGCATGGTTTGTAGTGCTTCCGCGATTTCCACTGCTTTCAAAAGGTTTTTTAAGACTTTAATCCTGACGTTAGGCATACCAGTTGCGAAATCACTCGCTTCGCTCGTGACTCCTTACTGTTTTGACAGTCCCTTGACGTCACAGCGTTATCTAAAAGGGTACAGGCTATAACGCAGTTATTATCAATTGAAAGCTTAAGATAAATAGCGAGAGTGTAGCCTGTGATTGACGTTTACAAACCGTGGGTGAGTCAGTCCACTTGGGAGATTTCTGGTAGCTGTTGAAGTCACGCTTTTTTACTAGTTCTTTCTCTTCACCACCATATCCTTCTTCGGTTTCTTGTTGATTTTGTACATCGTGTCCACGAGAAACATAAACAAGCACGTTTACAAACTGAATGTTTCCAACGAGGCCAAATGCCTGCTCAACCATCAGCGCTAGACCCTACAAAGAAAAAGAAGAATTTGTCGGTTTTTCAGTTCAAGTATCTGAAACCCCGGGACCTGAGCAAGTCGAGGACAAAGTTGACATCAAACTCAAACTGAAAATAATCATAAACAGTAAAATTGCACTTGCTTGTTTTTGTTCATACTGCACAACTTTTACTAGATCCGTCGGTTTGGCTGGCTGTCTCATCAGCAAATGTTTGCTTGTTCTCCGCCTGTACCACTGACTAACAGCTTGGTCATTTGTGAAGTCAAAGCCTTAAAAAAGAGACAGAATGCCTGAACTTACAGCTAGTAACACGATCTCCCTCTGATGCGGGACACAAACTATCAGTTTGTCTCGAAGGTACAGTAAACGTGACAGTTGTACAGGGTAGGTTCAACCCAAACCAAAACACAGTACTTTGTACTTAACCATTTAAGGGGCATGTTACAAGACTAGGCATTGCCACCTTTACTAAAAAATTTGCTCTCATGCACCTCAAATGACATATATTAAAAAATGAATAGTGTTAGTCGTGTATGACATTTACTTGCAAATTGGCAACGGCTTCACAGCCCAGCGGAAAAGTGTTGCACAAGGATTCCAAAAAATGTCAAGGGTTAAGTCCCTTACAAACCAGAACATCTTTTCTATTTGTTCACTACTCGTTCGTTCGTTTTTTCATAGTTCGTTCACCCTGTTTTGTTTTCTACATGTAAACATGGGACGTCATTTTTGGTGCAAACAGCTAACAAGATTTTTTACCGTCTTCATGATCTGCTTCTCCTTCTTTAACATCCCGTACAGCCTCTCTAACTGTTGGTGGGTAAACTCGATGATTCTGAAACCTTCTGAATATGCGCCACTCTGACTCATTTGGTTTACACTGATCACTGTAATAGTATCCACTAGAATAGCCAGGCGACTCTATGTACTCCTGTGGGAAGAAAAGTAAAACGAAATAACATAACAATAATAATGATGATCCCCAAAGACAGCTCTACGTTGAACAATTTGCATATCACTGATCAAAATCAAGTTGGCTCGTTGCAGTTGTCTGGCCACTTAACGAGCAAGTAAAGAAAAGGCCCGTCTCAAGGAAACCGCTCAAGGGGCACAGGAGAAGAGAACGACCAGTGTTTAGAGGTCTGTTTCGCCTACAGCAATGTTATCATCTCAGGCCAAAAGACCTGAAGAGACACTCGAGTGTGAAACATTCACCAAGGCTGTTTCGCCTACAGAAATGTTATCATCTCAGGCCAAAAGACCTGAAGACACACTCGAGTGCGAAACATTCACCAAGGCTGTTGCCTATCATGACACAAAGAGAACTGCAATGTCTCAATATTCGAGACACTTCTAACTGCGCGAAAACTTTAACCGTTAAAATTATTCAGTCGTTCCCCTTCTTCCCTTTATCAATGTTGTTTTGGTGCCGAAAAGAATCGAGGGGGAAAACGTGATTGAGGGGATGGGACAATATCTTGTCTATGTTTTCATTCACGAAATGAAGAAACACGAACGGAGTTTGCATTACGTGTCTCGACTAGTTTCCTCCACAATTAAGCTTTGTTTCAAAAAGCATGGGCTTTTGAGCTTTGGGCATACGATTCATGTCAGATGTAAAGAAACATATAGTCTTCTACACAGTCTCCTTACAAACTAGGGTACAAACCTCCTGTGAGGTCATTTTTTCCAATTTTTTCCGAATTTTCCACAACGCCGAAAGATCGGCATTATAACTCATGTTAGGGTTACCTAACATGACGTATAATGCCGATCTTTCGGCTTTTTGGAAAAATTCTCTCTCTATGGACTCAAGAAGTGCATTTGAACATGCAAATATGGCATTTGCGCTACAAACGTATAAACGCACTACCATAAACAAAGGCAATACAAGTAAAATACTGTGAAAAAGTAAATGCAAACGAAAGTCGCCTAGCCTGTTCCAGGCGTTCATCGTCCTCTTCCCCAGTCTCCCCTCATTTTTTCCCGCTCTTTCGCTCGCTTTCTTTTTCGCTCGCGCTCCACTATCTGAACGCCTGGAACAGGCTAAAAGTCGCCAATCTTCCGTGACATTTCGACATTTCGGGAATTTCGAACTTTCAGCAGCGAATTTCGCCGATTTTTCAGAGATCTGCCTGTTTACGTTTCAGCGAAATTTCGCGTACATGGTGCTTGGAGAAAAAATGACGCGAAAGTTCGTAGTCGTGAACGAAATATCGCACTAACGTTCGTTTGGTCAAGACGAAAATTCTTTTCCACGGACTTTCAGTATATTCTGTACCATATATTTATGTGGGAGAATTTTATTTTATAAATGATCATGTTGACATCTCTCAGATTGTAATATTTAATGGCCATCCGACCAATTTAGCTCTAGTGGTCATTTCAGCTGCCTTGCTAATAGATCTAATATTAAATGTAAAGAAGTTATTAACGCAACTTATCCAGTTGCGAAAAGAAAGCCTGAAAAAATCAGGCTTGCCGGGATTCGAACCCTGACCTCTGCGATACCGGTGCAGCGCTCTAACCAATTGAGCTATAAAGGCAACTGGGAGCTGGTCATTAAATTGGTTCGTAATATACCCGGGAAAGATGAAGATGAAATTATGAATATATGAAATTCATATATTTGAACTGCAGAATGAAGAAATAAATGTAAAGAAGATCCTCGCAGTTATTAACGCAACTTATCCAGTTGCGAAAAGAAAGCCTGAAAAAATCAGGCTTGCCGGGATTCGAACCCTGACCTCTGCGATACCGGTGCAGCGCTCTAACCAATTGAGCTATCAAGGCAACTGGGAGCTGGTCATTAAATTGGTTCGTAATATACCCGGGAAAGATGAAGATGAAATTATGAATAGATGAAATTCATATATTTGAACTGCAGAATGAAGAAATAAATGTAAAGAAGATCCTCGCAGTTATTAACGCAACTTATGCAGTTGCGAAAAGAAAGCCTGAAAAAATCAGGCTTGCCGGGATTCGAACCCTGACCTCTGCGATACCGGTGCAGCGCTCTAACCAATTGAGCTATCAAGGCAACTGGGAGCTGGTCATTAAATTGGTTCGTAATATACCCGGGAAAGATGAAGATGAAATTATGAATATATGAAATTCATATATTTGAACTGCAGAATGAAGAAATAAATGTAAAGAAGATCCTCGCAGTTATTAACGCAACTTATGCAGTTGCGAAAAGAAAGCCTGAAAAAATCAGGCTTGCCGGGATTCGAACCCTGACCTCTGCGATACCGGTGCAGCGCTCTAACCAATTGAGCTATCAAGGCAACTGGGAGCTGGTCATTAAATTGGTTCGTAATATACCCGGGAAAGATGAAGATGAAATTATGAATATATGAAATTCATATATTTGAACTGCAGAATGAAGAAATAAATGTAAAGAAGATCCTCGCAGTTATTAACGCAACTTATGCAGTTGCGAAAAGAAAGCCTGAAAAAATCAGGCTTGCCGGGATTCGAACCCTGACCTCTGCGATACCGGTGCAGCGCTCTAACCAATTGAGCTATCAAGGCAACTGGGAGCTGGTCATTAAATTGGTTCGTAATATACCCGGGAAACATGAAGATGAAATTATGAATATATGAAATTATTTCATCTTCATCTTTCCCGGGTATATTACGAACCAATTTAATGACCAGCTCCCAGTTGCCTTGATAGCTCAATTGGTTAGAGCGCTGCACCGGTATCGCAGAGGTCAGGGTTCGAATCCCGGCAAGCCTGATTTTTTCAGGCTTTCTTTTCGCAACTGCATAAGTTGCGTTAATAACTGCGAGGATCTTCTTTACATTTATTTCTTCATTCTGCAGTTCAAATATATGAATTTCATATATTCATAATTTCATCTTCATCTTTCCCGGGTATATTACGAACCAATTTAATGACCAGCTCCCAGTTGCCTTGATAGCTCAATTGGTTAGAGCGCTGCACCGGTATCGCAGAGGTCAGGGTTCGAATCCCGGCAAGCCTGATTTTTTCAGGCTTTCTTTTCGCAACTGCATAAGTTGCGTTAATAACTGCGAGGATCTTCTTTACATTTATTTCTTCATTCTGCAGTTCAAATATATGAATTTCATATATTCATAATTTCATCTTCATCTTTCCCGGGTATATTACGAACCAATTTAATGACCAGCTCCCAGTTGCCTTGATAGCTCAATTGGTTAGAGCGCTGCACCGGTATCGCAGAGGTCAGGGTTCGAATCCCGGCAAGCCTGATTTTTTCAGGCTTTCTTTTCGCAACTGCATAAGTTGCGTTAATAACTGCGAGGATCTTCTTTACATTTATTTCTTCATTCTGCAGTTCAAATATATGAATTTCATCTATTCATAATTTCATCTTCATCTTTCCCGGGTATATTACGAACCAATTTAATGACCAGCTCCCAGTTGCCTTGATAGCTCAATTGGTTAGAGCGCTGCACCGGTATCGCAGAGGTCAGGGTTCGAATCCCGGCAAGCCTGATTTTTTCAGGCTTTCTTTTCGCAACTGCATAAGTTGCGTTAATAACTGCGAGGATCTTCTTTACATTTATTTCTTCATTCTGCAGTTCAAATATATGAATTTCATATATTCATAATTTCATCTTCATCTTTCCCGGGTATATTGCGAACCAATTTAATGACCAGCTCCCAGTTGCCTTGATAGCTCTATTGGTTAGAGCGCTGCACCGGTATCGCAGAGGTCAGGGTTCGAATCCTGGCAAGCCTGATTTTTTCAGGCTTTCTTTTCGCAACTGCATAAGTTGCGTTAATAACTGCGAGGATCTTCTTTACATTTATTTCTTCATTCTGCAGTTCAAATATATGAATTTCATATATTCATAATTTCATCTTCATCTTTCCCGGGTATATTACGAACCAATTTAATGACCAGCTCCCAGTTGCCTTGATAGCTCAATTGGTTAGAGCGCTGCACCGGTATCGCAGAGGTCAGGGTTCGAATCCCGGCAAGCCTGATTTTTTCAGGCTTTCTTTTCGCAACTGCATAAGTTGCGTTAATAACTGCGAGGATCTTCTTTACATTTATTTCTTCATTCTGCAGTTCAAATATATGAATTTCATCTATTCATAAGTTCAGATCTAATATTGTAATTATTATAGTTACTGCAAACTTTTCTTGCTGTTCGGTGCAAATTAATAGTTTGTTTTTGTTGTCAGCTGAGGACAGTATCCGATTCTGGGCCAGAATCTATCGGCAATCTTCCCGTGCGCTGGGCTTTTGGCGTGGACACGGCCGTTGCAGGCTGCACGAGTTCAGATTACACTCTGCACTCTCATTGGTCAATTCAAACCACCGGTCACGCGCCAACAAGCAGCCTGCAGCTGCGAAGGTCATATAACACGATCGTATTCTCATTTTCAGCTTGGGCCGCCTGTGCTTAGGAGAAGTTGGATGGTGATCACTTGAAATTCAATTATTATTACATGTATGTGTCCTGACTGACAAATCTGTAAGTGGAAATTTAGAGCTCACCTCGGAATAAGGCAACAGCCTAATAAGAATGGAGCAGACTGGGACGTTAGCTATCCCATCAAACGCTTCCTCCGTTAGTCTGGCCACAGTGGATGGAAGAATATGCTTCACCCGTAGCTGATGCTCTCCTCCATTTAAATGCCACTAGAAAATATCACACAAATTTATTTCCTAGAGTTTGAAGTTCTTAGAACTCGATACTGTAGCGCAGGCCAGATTGATCTGAGGCCATTAGGACCCGCATATTTCGTCTACTACAAAATATATTGACTTGGTATTGACTTAAAGCATGACCTTGGGTCAATGATTTTCCCGATCAGTCAATAAGTACGTCATTGCAGTTATTTAAGTGTGTGTGGACTATTCGAAACTCTCTCTTACTGTTTATCGACGGCGCTGCTAATTGCGATATCAAATCTCATGAAAAAGTTAGATCTTCACGCCCGATGCGATACTTATTTCGGCCACTTGGCGCCATGAAAGCTGTAGATATTGCTGCCTTTCAGGTCCATACATGGCTTCCATGTGGCCTGCCACTCCGTCAATAGTAAAGAAGGTATTAAAGCATCTACAAATAGTCCCAGACGGTAACGATTCCAATAAAAACTAATATGAAGATACACCAGTCGTACCTGATCATTATTATTTTTATTGAAAAGCCTGATAATGCCATTTCCAACAACAATCAGTTCTCCAGTATTAACATCAAGAGTATAGACCCTAAGCAGCAACATGGCTTCCCCAGTTACTCCTCCAGCAGGGACATTAACAGTGTATCTGAACTTGAATTTGGGACATCGTGCTGAAAAATCCAGTAGTGGAAAGGCCTCAATATCAGAAATGTCCAGTGTTTCAGGTTTCTTCCAAAAAGGCCCCAAGATGCGGCCTGTAACCTGGTGTATAATTTTCAGCAATTAAAAGTTACATCAAACGGCATTTAAAGTCAATCAAACCAGTTTAATAACCAGTTAGTAATCACTGCACAACAGTATAACAAAGAGAAGCAGCTTTCTGTTCAAGGTTGCATAAGGATAGGCACTAGATTCTATTAAAAAGGAAGATGTATTTGGGAAAACAAATAACCTACATGTCTACTCTGATTGCTAGAAAGACGCGCACATTTTTTGTAAATCTTAGAAACGTGGCAAATGTTACACTAATTTTCTAAACGGAACAAAACAAAATAGCATCTTGGGTAGAAGACTACGAGAACTTGTAAGAACAATGGAAACATTCGCCTGTTTTTACCACGGTTTCACGTTCTGTTAAGCTGTTACAGTAACCCGAGGTTTCTCAATCAATACATCAAAAACCGCCTTATTTACAGCTGCACTATAAGGTATAAACATTCACATCGGAAATACGCATCTGTTTCCAAACGTTTCACGTTCTCCTCCAGTTTTTTATTCCGTTTCTCTAATTCACAAACAAAACATGGAACTATTTTCTATTTCTCAGATAACAGCGAGCAACTTCAAGATTATTCACCTTAATCACGGTAGCATTGTCAGGTATAAACCTGACTTCATCTATGTACACATCAAATCGATCATGGTTGGTAGTTACTTCTATGGGGGGTCGGCGTACAATCCTCTCAACCCACAATTCCTCGGGATCAGTTTGAGGTGGAACACTTGGAGCTGTCCGTCTACTAACAGGCCTCGTCACTGGTGACTGATGAAACTCTGGGACAGAGGGTACTGGGCTGGGTACAATTTGTTCATGCTCTGATAAGGAAGGAAGCTGGGTGGGCCTGGAAATGAATACAAATTTACAAACTACATCTCGGATTCTTCACTTACTTGTCAAGTCTCTCCCTTCGAAAAATTTACAGTAACACGTTCAACACTCAATCAGCCAATGGTTCTCTTTCATGGTAATGTCAATTAATAACATCTTAGTAGACATCTCAAGTAACAAGAGGGCTCAACAGTCTCAAAATGTCACGTTGTTTGATACAGCTCATTGATTCACTTCAACCTTTTTTTTTTTGGTTTTGATTCTTTTTATTAGTTGCTTTGGTTGTTATGATTGATGGCAGGACAAAATACGTTTGTCGCTTGACTTTTGAAGTTTTCAAAAGTTGCGTAATACTTAAGACAACGTATTTAAGACAACGTAAAAGTGGTTTTCAAAAGCACCTCTTGCCATCGTTCACCCTTGTGAGGTACTCGAGGAAAACTCATTGAACTACTGAACTACTACACATTGCTACTGCACTATTTCCCGAAGTTGATTCTGCTTTAGTTGCATTTCCAAAAAAATTATTTTATACTCTGAGACTCTGAAATGTAAAAGGTACATGTACATATTAAAAGAAAACGGTTTATATAGCACAGGATCGTAGAAACCTTTTCATACACTGTGTGTGTGGTTGTGTGCCCTCAGACTGCAGCCGTTAAGTCCTATATCCAAAGGTCACGTGTAATCCAGCATTTGAAGAGTGTATGTTTAAAATAGCTAAGGGGCAATCACTAGCAGATACTGCCTACAACAGCTACATCTGTGGAAACAATTAACGGTATTAAAACCAATCCATACTTACTGTCTCAGAGTCCCGACATCCATTAATGCACCCCCACTGTTCAGGTAGGACAGCCCCTGCTGAACATCCAAAGTGAACAATTCAGATGGCCGATCTAATAAGACTCTCCTGATGCCTGCATACCCCTCAGCTTGTAAGATGTGTCCTCTTAACAGCTGCAGTATAACAAGGCACGTATTCTCCATGACACTGGGCTGCCAGCTGGACATGAAGCACTGATCCCAAACCAGCATTACGGCATCGACTCCTAGAGTTCCTACAAATCCCTGTAGGTAATAAAAAACAACAAAGACATACAAAAATTAAAAAAGTCACCAAAAGTGACTTGTTTCACATTTAGTGTAGTACTGTACTTGTAGGAAATCGCCCTGTCCTTTTCATTGAACAAATTTAATTTTACCCATTGCGAAAGCACCGAAGACATGCAAATAGCATTTACCTAAACTACTGTAACGACAAGACTGGCACACTGGTCACCTTTCTTTATCTTCAACGCAAACATTACCACTCTAAAATCCCACTTTTCACATTGACAACGCAAAAGGTGGTATACAAAGTACACGAGTAGGTTTTACTCACTCCTGTAGGCAAAGTCAAGAACTCTGTACACAAGTTCTGTACACGTGTCCCACAGCATACCGATAAGCTCAGATATATGCACGTAATAATTATCACGAACTTTACTGAAGCAACTAAGTAACCATTGCTACAATCCCCTTCCCCCCAGTAGTTTGGTTAATTAGGTACTCCATCACAAGTTTCCCTCCCGGAGAGCAAGGCACTGGCAAGGCTTCAAACCTAATTCGTAGAGTCCACAAAATGTGCTAAATTAAGTATTGTGCCACCATACATGTATCTTCCAAACACTACAATATACACCAACCTCTCCCATCCATTTTTTTATAAACATAGTTGGATGGAAGAGAAGCTCCTTAGCATCTGAAGGCAGCGATCCAAAAGAACTTCCATGTGCTTGCTTTTCTGCCAACATCGCCTTCTCTTTTTCAGTGTAAATAAAGTTCACCAGAAATTCTTGTGGATCAGATGAAATGTTCTTTTTGGTTTCACTGATGAGATGATTGTGCAGCTCCTCGTCCTCGTGATGCAGCCTCTGCATTACATGGTCAGCCATGTTAAATATTTGCAATCTTGCTGGGAAGCAGTTTTTGAGCAACAAGTGAAGTGATACTGCCAGCTTATGTGGCGCATCAAAACTGCCTTGTGCATTCCAGTTACTGGATTCTAAATGTTCACTAAGAAGAGCAAAAGTCAGTGGAAAGACCAGCAAGGCGTACTGCGGTTCATAGCTCCTGTTGTAAACATACAGTACATTCAATGCTTCTGCAGCTCGTTTGATGTGTGCATCCGAAACCAGCTCGCTTTGAAGACCAGGCCTGTACTTGTACGCCTCTTTTACAGCATGCCTTATGACACCAGCTATTGGAGAATGAAGAGCACTTGAAACACCGAGCTCCTTCAAACCCCATGAAAGGGAACTTTCAAACTGTGAGTTGATTTGCTCCAGTTGAGTCTCCAGGTCCTCATGAGACTGTAAATCTACTGTATTTTTGCTGTACAGTCGTAAGGACCAAATGATCGGCCTTAGTGAGTTAGGCAGCTGTCGTCCTTGGAGCTGCTCACAAACCCGGTTTAACTGTGAGGGGTGATTCTTCAGTAGAGCAGACACTGCTTTGCCGAGTGTGTCACTTTGATGACTGTTACCAAGGAGATCTAGCTGTCTCCTCTCGGACGAAGGCTGAAGACGAAAATTCAGTGAACAACTTCAATATTTTTTTTTCAATAATTATTATGACAAACGTGCAAGTTAAACATCAAGCAGTTTTCTTCTGGATATTGGCCAAGTAATACGGTCAACATTTTCGTGCAACTTGTTGCACCACAAAGTTGCGCTGTACGTTGAGCTTGTTTGTTGCTCGTATTACTAACTCCTCGCGCAGCAAATTTTCGTATTGCGGAAAGTACACATCGCTTCTACCTTTTGCAACATTAAAATTTGTTGAGCACGGAGGTGGTACATACCTTGCAACGCAACATTGTTGCACGGCAAGCTGCACGAAAATGTTGTGTGTATTACTTGGCCTTTATAAAGAAAGACTAAAAAATGCAATGAACCAGTTAAGGTTTGAATGGATGTAGCAAGTAGCAGCAATATAAAGGCTCTTGGTTTAACTCCTGGTTGGCAAACTGGTTTGGAAACAAAACTCATCAAAGTAATGTAAAACTAATGAAAATTGCAATCACAGTAAACTCCTGATATCTCAAACACACAAGTTTGTTCAAGACAATGGGAGGTCGAGACATAGGTAGTCATTAGTGAATACGTGAGCTGTCCCTTTCATAGCAACATACACTAATGGAAACAAATTTTGGACAACAACTGCTGACAACAAGTTTTTTCAGTGTGCAGGTACTTTTCTCAAAGCATCAATTTGCAAAAAATGTTGATCGAGAACAAACACAGAAATAACAGAATTACTTAAAATACTAATATAAGAAGGAAGAAACTGTGGAGTGTAAGTACTTTTGATTCGCAGTCTTACTTGTTTTCAAGAACTTTCGGCAGAACTTTCGGCAAAACGAAAGATTACGCAGAAATGTATTCGCCTGTTTAGAACTGTAGTTTAATATTTCTATATATGCTTGCTTGAGGTGTCCAGTCGGGGTTTGTTTGTTACGGTTATTGCTCCATGATAAAAATGTATATTTTGAGTCTTGTTTCATCGTTAGTGATTTCCCTTTAGTTTACATACAGCTCTTTCTTATAAGCTCAATTTTAACTTTGGCCGTGGGAGGTACATTGTAGCGCGTGTGGAAAGACTGTTTACAAACCAATTCTCATTAACAAATTCGCCTCATGTCGCCTTCAAAAAAGCAGAAAAAAATAACGCTGTTCACTAGCCTAGATCGGTCTTGAGTACGACCCGAGGCCGCAGTTGGCATGCCGAAGAGCGAAAGCACAGCTTTTTTTTCCTATGAGAACCTTTCGGCTGGTGAATAAGATATCTATATGTACGTTTATCTCCAGTTAAGCTTACTTTTCCCTGCAGGTGGCCATTTTTCTTTTCAACTGTTGCCAGTTCCCTCTCCATCCCACGATACACTGCCTGCTGTGTAAATCCAACAAATTCTAACATGTCTCGAGAGACATTTCCCGATACACCATCCCCTCCCTCTCTCCAGTTCAGCCCAAGCCTCCCTGTGATTTCTTCAAGAGCTGTTGTAAGCCAAACCTGAGCCTGTTCTTTTCTGGACTGAGATACAGGTGAGGCAGAGGAGCCTTGAGTATCCTGTTGAGAGTGTTAAATGTGCATATGTGTATGTCACCTTTGAAAATCATAATTAACAAATAAACAACTACATTTGTAATATTCATTGCTCTATCAAAGAGTTTGCTGTTACCCCTGCAACAAGTTTTTGTATCAAGTTAGCTTTTATATGTACATGTATTTCAATACAACAAAATTTTTAGTCATTTGGAATAGTTAGCAGAGCAGAATTTCATTGTGCAGCCCCTGTGAGAAAATGGCGCGGAAATGGTGTTCTCAATATTGATATGGTCAAAGCGATCTCAAGTAATGGCTGAAAGTGAAAGTGGCTATTTAACTTGAGAATTTTATGACTTGGTGAGCCTGTCACTAACTTTTTAATTAGCAGGGGCAATGGAAAAGTAGCCAGGGTAAAAAACACTTGCATTAGTAGCCATTTCTTGTTTGCCTAACTAAAGTACCTGGGGCTCAGGATTGTTATAGCCATACTGTACAGGAATTTAATTCCCAGCCCCCTGGCCCTTACTGACAACCAGGACTGAGTGGAGTCCAATTTGGTCTGTAATCATGCAAGTGATTAACAAAATCCGCCGACCGCATAGTCGGAATCACGAGTATGATTACAGAATGAACTGGATGACATGAAGTCCTGATACTAATTAATCAATCTACAACAAAATTTGAGAAGAAAAAGGGGAAGTCTTCTGGAGAAAGAAAAGACAACAGTGCTTGTTGCAAGATAAGTAAAAGAGAACATATTAAGTGGAAATTTGCCACTACAGCACGCCCGCACAGGTACACCTGTACACATAGGTACATGTACATGTAGGTTTCTGTTGCACTGTGCCCACAAGGCTGGAAATTGAACTGATTTCTGTAGTATGAAGCAAGTCTAGGAGTATCAAGGTACACCCCCTCTAGACAGGATAAAGAGTACCCTGTAGCCTTAAATATCAAGCGTCTGCCTGATGGCTTGCTGGAACCTGTCTCGTACGCACATACACTTTGGTAGAGGAAGACTGTGAAACCAAGTTTCATGTCAAAGAAAACAAGGTAAATGAGAGAGACCACAAATTTACAGGGCTGTTAAATATGGTACAGTTGTGTTATGCGTTTGTTCGTATAAAGCACTGATAGACTTGCAAAGACAGATGGACTACTCACCTCCTTGTGGTAAGAAACTGCAACATCCCCAAGGTATTTCTCAACAAACTGTTTTCCCAGTAGATCAAATAGGGGCTGAATTGTCTCACTTGGAGAATTCTTACAGAAGTCCTTCACTTTGCTGGCAAGGCTGCCATTTATAGCATCTCTTATCTGAACCAATTGAAGAAGTGATTAAAGAAACTAATTGAAATGGTTTGCCCTGTCCCGTTTTTGTACAGTACAACATGGTAGTGTGACCACATTTCTTTCATGGGAGCCACTATCAAACACAACTCAATAAAGCTTGTAGTAAACCAACCCTAGAGCCCAGGCAAACTTGAAATGTTTTACCAGAAACTCATAAGGACTTGAAACGTGTAACTCGCATATGTAGGTTTTGACTGATGCTCGTAATTATTCATTTTTGCAAGTACACGTTTCAACTCCTTATGAGTATCTGGTTTTACCGAGAGCTATCCTTGTATTGTGATTTGATTCAATGTACAGGGTGCATAGTAGACTCCTGCTATCTCCAACACACAAGGGAAACCAAAAATTGTTTGAGATGATGAGAATTTGAGACAAGCAATAGTAAATAAGTGAGACATTCAACCACAGGGAATGAGTTTCAGTTCAAGATAGCAAAGATTCGAGATAGCTGGGGTCTAAGATAGCAGGGGGTATACTGTAGTCACTCCCAACAAAAAGTAGGGGAAGGCAAAGTTGCACTTCACAACTACATGTAGGTGGCCCACCCAACCTTAAATCTGGTTTCTGTAGCATGAAGCAACTAGAAGTATTACTACCCCTCACCCCTCCCCTGGATGGGATGCTAGTCATAGCAGGGTAACTCAGCATTTTTGTACACTGGGTAGAGAGAGAGAGAGAATATAGAATAAAATGTCTTGTGCAGGAAACAATATGCAATGAAGAGGCCAACCTTGCCTCGAACAACCAATTTTCCAATTAAAAGTTCAGGGCATTAATCACTAACCACAGGGCCTCAACTTACCCACCAAAGTATGCAAATAATAATTTAAACAGTCACACTTTAGTACATTTTAATGTAATGTGACATTTACAACTGTGACATATTACAACTAATTATGTTATTCACATTTTGAGCAAATAGCAAATACCATACTCATGGAATGGGTAAATATGTGTGAGTTGCTTTGAATGTGTCTCCTGGCTTGTAGCCCAAACACAGGTACAATGTAAGTGTACTTATGTAGAAGTGCATAAATTGCCTTGCAACTTGTGCTTATAGTGCTAGTGCACTAATGCATTCTACTTGTCTACTGGTAAAGGACTTTAGCCAGGGGTAGAGTACATGTAGATTTCCCTAGTCAAGAAGCATTTCATTTCTGCTTTTTTTCTGTCATTTTCTTTTTTCTCCTTCTTTTCCTTTCTTGTAGAGCACTACTATTAGATATCTATGGGAGTGGCCTGTGGCCTCCTGTTTAGGAGCTCTGCTTATTGACTACCGTATTGAACATAAATTACATGTATATAACTTCTGTTAAATAGTAGATTCATGTATGTTAGTGTACCTTGTTCCATGGTGAACCCGGTAAAAGTGTTTCTTGAAGGCAAGAATCAATCCACTCCAACTTGTATGCACTCTGGATACTGTTACTCATGGCAACTTTTATTTTGATGTATAGTATTAAGACTAGTGTACATTAATGAGCAAATATTCCTTAACTTGATCACTACTTTAACAAAATTATCATCATACAGCAAAAGAGGTGAATTTACTTAGCAGTTCACCGTTAACAATTCCTTGCAACTTTAATCTTTTACAAACTTTAAGTTGAATCTTAAACTTCACTAATCTGTAATATCTTGCCCATAAGAAATGACTGCAATTTAAGGTTTGCCTTTGGTTAAATACGATTTATTGTACAAATGACAAATTATTACGATAATTGTACAGTCAAGTAAACTAATGTTTACTGAAAACTGTTTTGTCAAAAATTGCAACCAGTTCCTTACATGTGTTTAGTACAAAATTGCAAAATAAAACTTTAAGTGGTGTCTACAGCACACCTCAACATGAATGGAAACAAAATTTTTTTTCCTGTGCTTATTTCAGTAAAAAGTATTACTTATTACTTCTTGGTATTAAATATTTTAGAAAAGGAATAAAAAAATACCATTTTTTTGCTGAAAGAGAATCTTCTAAAAGTTATGAAGCAATTCTCCTCACACTATCAGCTTTTTTTTTATAGGTTAAAACATCTCAATGTACAAAGAATTTAATAATGTTAATTCACTTAGCAAGTAAATTGGCAAAACGGTTGAAATTAGGGTATTAACAAATAACTAGCAATCACCAATCTAAGTTAATGGATGGATGGAACTTAATTAGAAAATGAGAACTTTAAATATCTTAATAAATCACTGTAAACTTGCATAAGAAATCAAGTATTTACAGTGACTTCAATTAAATTATAGTGTTAATATTTCAACAAATTTAAGACTTGCATCAAATTCTAGTTAAGTACAGATTAATATTTCTGTTAATGAACTAAACAGCTGCAAAAACTGGTCCACTTAAACCAAAGCAGTGTTTGAACCTCTTATCTTTGTATGAATTCTCGTGCCACACACTCTGCAATAGTTAGAAGTAAAACAGAAGAAAATAAGCATATTTGTTAACTAGAATAATGTCATTGTACTTTAACTCTTCTCAAACCAGACAAACCACTGTCACTTGGGACATAGTAAAAGTTACTGACAGCTTTCTAATGGATTTCTACTGACCAATCAAATCTGCATGTCACAGTATTAACTTTCATTTTTCTGTAATTTGCCAGCTCACACAAAAGCCAAGGAAAACCTGTAAAGCAGACATCAAAAACTTTGCACAAGTGGCAATGGTAAAGCATGCAGCCCTGCACTGAAAATGTAACTAAAGGTGGCTCGAACGGGTTTTTAACTATTATAATCCTTTGGAAATGAGGGAAGACTACATTATACAGACATGATTCTGAATATATGTGGACAAACTATGAATGTCTCAGCACCTCTTTTGTCAAGCAATACTCTAAGGCTGATTGTGACATTGTAATAGCTGTTACAATGGCAACACTCAAGGTCCACAAAAAACCCTCCAAATTTGAATTTTTGCCATTTATCTGACTGAAAGCTAAGTCAGTGCCCTACCCTTCTTATTGCATTTTCAGAAAGCTGCCTAAATTTTTTAACTTTTTTGGCAGTATGACAAAAAGTTATTCGGTAGAATTTGTGTTATATGATAAAAGTCGTTTTATGAATAACAAAAAATTCAAATTGCATAACTTTCCTCCAAACATTTCATTATTTGAATTGGCACACATAATGCTACATGCCTGCAAAAAATCAGGATGGGTCACCAAGAAAAGGTTTGAGATAAAAACAATGTTTCGTGCTTGTTTTATTTTCAGTTTTGTGCAATTTTACGCCGCATTTTCACTTCTGGTATTTTGCAGGCGAGACTTTTACTAGAAATTTCAATTTACTCGGCTGACAGGTGCATTCTAGCCATGTTGTGTGTATGCTATGCACTCACGGCTAAAAACCCTTGCAAGCCTCATTAAATACAAGTTGTTTACTGCTGTCAGAAACCGTTCACCGGACATTTATCACATTTTCGAAATGCCTGAATAATGTAAAAAAAATACCTTGGATGTCACACATGGTAAATCATTTAAATCTTCCCTTGTGATATCAGAACTTAAAATAAGCAAACAATTTTCTTTGTTTTTATCATTAGATTTAAATTAACAGTTGAAAAAAAAAACACAAATTACTAGTAAATAATGTGATTATATGAACTACATGTAACTTTTAGTAAATGGTTTTGAACTAGGGGTCATGTCATGAATAGATTGTGTATGACTGTCTGGGTTAACTGTGTAGCCATGAAAAGCACTGTTGGTGACAGCTGTGAACTAACTTTTTGATAACATGATCAGGTCAATAACTAGAGACTGACTACCATCAACTGGTGATACACTGTTCACTCTGATGATGATTTCGGTGTAAGGTTATCAAAATGTCAGTCACTGTGAGTCATCAACAGTCCTATTCAGGCCTATACTTACATTGTAATATGCTTGAACGATTATAGTATACCATGTCTATAAAAACTTTTTACATGCAGAATGTTTTACCTTAGATGAGGTGCGGCATTTGACCAAGCACAGTTCAAACTGATCACTGACAGACTTGGATATCACATTAGGTACTGAAGATCCAAGGTTTAAAATATGCTCCAGTAAGCTTTTCTGAAACAAAATATTGATAATTTAACATTATTATTTTACATTTTTAATCCACTTTAGTGATAACTAACATGATCTCTCATCCTACTGTACAGCAGTGGACTCCAGAACATTTATTATTTTCTTGAAGGTTTGTTATACATGTAACTTTTGGACATCTCCCTTTTTTCTGTTAGGTCCTTTCAACTGGCTAATCAAACTACAGGAAGTTTATTGGAATGCAAAGATCTAGAAGGCTTAGCACATTGGACTTTTGACTGGACTTCCGATCGGCTGACCTCTGCATTGTATAATTTTATTAGACAAGAAACTGCATGCACTCAACATTCTCTCCACCCATGAGTATAATGTCTACTGGCAAAAAACCCTGCTGGGAGTAACCCTGCTATAGACTAGCACTCCATCCTAGCAACTCTTAGTTGTTTCACGAGCTATTGAAACTGGACTTAAGAATTCATTGTAGGCTTGCTTGCACCCTGTGTGTGACTTATAAATGTACAGTGTACAGTTGCACATGCGGGTGAATGGAATGCAGAGTTGTAAAAGTTTACGTCCATGTAGTACATATAATGACTTAAAAACCTCCCACAATTCTAGGCCTCGATAAAAAATGTTAACATGCACTTGACTGCAACAATGACAACCACTCACTAGAAAGTACATTGTTTCTCAAAAAACTGATCCAAGGACTACTTCTGGGAGCAAAATTTGCTTCAGGGACAAAGTGATTACCAGAACTTACATTATCAGGGTTCAAACAGCAGGACACACAGTGCTCATAAATACTGCAACAGTTATTGTTCTGGCAGTCTGTGCACTCATAACGTCGAGTAGTTTCCCCACTACTGTGACAGCACCCACTGGCAGACAAATCCCTCCGCTCACAAACAAATCCTGATGGAAAATTAAATGTCATACACTGTTTAAAACCTTATTCAGGGCTCGAGACTAACTTTTCAGCTTAGTAGCCAAGTGGCTAGTGAGAGGTTTGATTTTACTAGCCAAAATATATTTTCACTAGCCAGACTTTTTTTGCAAAATCTCCTACTAAGTTCAATATGTTAATTTTCAGCCGAGTTAAGAATTGTAAACATGCCTCTCTATCTGTAATCTCAAGTGTGAAGAACTTGAATGTTGACTATTCTTTCCAACGGTTAACGATCCTAACACGCGGAATACAAAGTACTATGTGCCTTCAGGGCAAATTTCCAGGTGCGATGTGGTTCACGCCTCACGCCTTTCCGTTTCGGTCAGATCATAACGAATAACTCAAACAGTTAACCTTATATGAGCATGTCATCGTTCGGAGAAACGTTGGGAAGACAAGACTAACATTGTACGAACGTTGTAAGGTACGGAGAAACGTCAAAAAGACAAGACTGATACAGCTGTCACAGGACGAATTGCAAGTTATTTTAGGTTTACTAGGAAGTAAACAGTTTTATGGGTTCTAGAAAGTTCTGCTAATCAATAACAGTAAAATAAGCTTATAGCTAATTTTAAGACATACTTATCACGTCACAACCTTTTAAGTTTAGTCAGTGATAGCGTCCAATTCTATACACCTTATTTTGTATTTTGTGTTTTTAAGTTGTGAAACTTTTCATATAAAGGATTTATAAGAAAAAGAAGGAGTTTTAGCTGTGTGATCCTCAAAAAGTAGATTTTGAATGGCTCTGATTGTCGGGACACCCTGACTACAATTTTGACACAACTTTCCTTAATAGAGATAAGTTTCCTTTCTAAAAAGTTTTAAAAGTGTTTTTGCCACCTCTTATTAACTAGTTAGATCAAACTTGGTTTTTTAGGTTTAGATAAGTTCCCACGGGTATGAATAGAGCACTGTCCTTGTTTTGCAATTAGATTAAGTTTAGAGGTTACTTTTCATAATAACAACATAATCTTACATTAAAATTATACCCGCAAAAAGAACCTTGTAAGTTGTACTATACATATTGTTATTCATTTATCTAATATGTTGCTTCCTTAATATCGAAAAAAACTTTTCAAGCAAACTGAGCTTTTCATTTTAACGATATGATAATTAGTTTTTATCTTTCAAGTTTGCTGTCAAACCATTAGTATTTAATTAATACCAAGACAAACTATAAAAAAGAGCAGAAAATTGTAAGTTTGAGTAGAAGTAGAAAGTGAAGGCGAAGAGTGAACTAAGAAGCTGTAAAAGCAGAGAAGAAGAAGACCTCGTTAAAAAGTGAAGAAAGAGTAAGTCTTGTCTAGTGATTGAACTACATGTATTGAAACGGTACTCTTGCAGAGGAAAAGCAGTTAGCTCTTAAATCCCCCAAGAAAAGGGACAGAGCACCCTTCACACAGCACTCAACTCACGTACGGTAAAACGTCTTCAAGAGAAGCAGAAAAAGCTAATAAGGTTCTAACTTACTAAGGTACGGAGAAACGTTGATAAGTCATATCAAAGACGCTTTTTGCAAATGCACTACAGTAGGGAGAAACGCTGCCAACATATCAGTGTACCAAGATACAGAGCCTAAGAAAATACGCAACTACTAACGTTATGGGGAAACGTTACTAGACAAAACTAATTCCGTAAGAATGTGTGTGACGTACGGAAGAACGCCGAACGGACAAACTGAGCTATTACAGTGGGACAACAAATTATGGAGAAACGTAAATGAGACAACTAAAATCGCACTATAACGTACGGATAAACATTGAGATGACAAGACTAATACCGTATGAACATACTAACGTACAGAGAAACGCTAAGGCCAGTGTCGACTCATCGTACGAATGTACCTAACACGCTGAAAACCTTAGGAAGAACAGAACAATGTCGTGCATACGTGCTAACGTACAAAGAAACGATGAGAAGGCTAGACCAATAAATCCACGAAGCTACTTACGTACGGAGAATAATGTGAAGACGTTACGTAGAGAGAAACGCTGGGAAGAGTAACTGTCGAACGTAGCAAAAATGGAAAAAAGTCGATAACAGAAGACTAAAAAATTGTGTGAACCTACATCTACACTGTACTAACGTGTAGACAAGATCATATGAACGCACTAATGGACCTTTCAAGGAAACGTATGGTGAAACGTTCTAAAATGGCTCATTTCGTTCTGACGTAGAAACCAGGGAGAAAACGTTGCCATCTGATACAAGAATTAGTGGGGGAAAACGTTGAGAGGACAAAACAAGTGTCATGCGAACATTATGATATCCTTCTACAATCACTCAATTTGCTTTTGGGATCCGAATGTCAGAAACAATATTTAGTTTGGTTTCCATCCGGTGCTTTAGTGCGTTGAAATTTTCACTAGCCAAAATGGCTAGTGAAAGCGCAAAACTTACTAGCCAAAACGGAATTTCTACTAGTCTGTGACTAGTTGGCTACCGTTAGTCTCGAGCCCTGCTTATTACATGCAAATTGTTTAATGTACTCTTGACTACTACTACAGGCAAAAACTGACATCATGTAGATAATTTAAACAGTACATGTATGTTGCACTGTAAATTGTAAGCCCAAGTCCAGTGGTGGGTTGCATCACAGAACCAATTAACCCATTACATACAGCTGTGCATGTACCTAATTGTAGGCACCAGGATGGGATGGTGATCCATGACAGGGTTACCCCCACTCCCCTCCTACATGTAGTTGTCAATCCATATGAAACAGGACTACCCTTTCTCCTCCTAGTTGTCAGTATACATGTAGTAGACAACAGGGTTACCCCTCTCTCTCCCACTTAGTAATTGATTCACAAAAGAGTTATTCCCCCCACCCCCTTCACACCTTGTGATCCATGACAGGGTTACCTCTCCCCTTCCTACAGTACATGTATCTAGTTACAGATCTATGACAGGGATACCTCATCTCCCCCATCATAGTTCTGTGACGGGTTATCCCCACCCCCTCTATGACAGAGTGGGGTGGGGATAGCCCATCTATGATCCATAACAGGGTAATCTCCCACCCCCACCCTCCAAGTGCTGGAAACAACAGTAAAACATCCAACATTGTCCTGCCAATTTTTTAAATTTCCAGCGTACGGGTACATAAGGTGCTTGGACTTGGTGTTATTGACTCAGATTTGTTCTTCGTAATTTTGTTAACTCAGGTCACAGCAGTTACAAAGAGCATTCAAAATAAGAAGTCAAAATGCCCAATCTTTGGCTTGTCTACAAAGCAATCCCTCAATTTTTAAGGAAAATTAAAAATGATCTGGCTTGCAAATGGAAATTGCCCACAGTGAAATGCAAAAACCTTTTTACATGTAATATATCATGTATGACAATCAACTGTGTATTATTTGGGTAAAAAAAAAGCAATCTAATGCAGCCAATGTCTGACCAAGTACATTGTATGCAATAAAACTGGAACCCTATTAATCCAGCCACCTGACAATATTAAGGGGATGACTGGATAAAATAAGGAGGTCTAATTGTAAATATGAGGGAATGACTGTACGAGCTTAATCGTGAATACTTAAAGTCAGACTTCATGAGAATCATTCATCCATCCCCTCTCCATAGTCTCACAGGTGACAACCAATCATGACCATTATTATTACGTGTACAACGTACCAAATGTACCAATCTTGACATGTTTTACTGCAGTTTACTCTAACACATGCCCTTCCAGGAATTTTTTCCTAACATCCAAATGTGTTTTTGGTGGATGTCAATCACCTGTTTCTATGACAATTTTTCTGAATTCTCGCATGCTGATTGGCTCTTGCTGATCCTGTAACACAATCCTGTCCGGGGCCGTGATTTTTCGAATCTGTTGTGCCCTTTTCTGTGCCCGCTGGTACACAACCAGTAACCTATAAATTTTGACTTTTAATTACTGAACTTCTCGGAAACCAACTGCAAAGCAAAAAGAAGAGATAATTCGTGATAGCCTGACAATGAAAATTTTTGAACGGTGAGAATCAGTTGTTTGCTGATCAACCGCGAACTCAGAGAAGTACCGGTAATTCTGTGGATTTAAGTGCTTTGATCTTCGAATAGAATAAAGGTCAGTTTTATACAAATTTGCTTCCGAAGTCTTTCGTTAAAACAGGTTTGCATTGCGTATTTTCAGGTGTTTGGAATGCACTTGTGAAGCATGCTCGATTCAATGAATAAAACTTTTGCCGAGCAATTTGTTTGGGTACTTTTCAAGTAATAATTCATAGTCTGCCATATTTTGCTGTTGGTTAGAAACACACAAAATTGTCAAAGCACAGTTAAAACTTCTTGCAAGATTTTTTTATTATTTCGCCCGGCGCTAAATTTATGCCAAATTGTTTTTCAATCAGCAAGCGTTCTTGAATTGTCACAGAAACAGATGATTGACATCTACCAAAAGCACATTTGGCTGCTGGGAAAAATTCCTTGAAGGGCGTGTGAAAGAGGAAACTGCTGTAACTACACACCAGGATTCCTAAAATACAGTACATAGGGTATTATGATTGCACTGTTCAGTACAACAGGCCTTCTGACAGGGTGCGGGAGAAAAATTAAAATTGTGCGGGATCTTGGGGGCAAATTGTGCGAGAAAAAACGGCGATTGTGCCGCGAATTGTGCGGGATTGCGTAATCTTGTGACGAACCAAATATTCAATCTCTAGTGTTCTAGCCAGACAAATGAAAAATACAACTAAATTTCTTTCTTTGGCAATACAAATATACCGAACAGTCGCCAATTTGTTGCTATTTTTTTCTTACCAAAGCTTAGTTTGACTCAAAATTAAAACTCTGTAATCTATGTATAAACACAATCACGTTGCGTGACACGATAAACTCGATTGGGTTTTATTAATGCGCGTATAAAACCAAAATAAAACTTCAGTATAAAATATTTACGATCTAAACGAGTTCATTTATTAAAAAATCTCTGCAGTTTTTCTGTCTTTAATTAATAATATGTAGTGTGAATAATTGCCCGTAAAGGTTCACAAATTCTTCGAAGTTAGCTGCAAAAACACAACCCGAGATGTACCGGTATGCAAATTGCGTGCTAAATGTGATTTGATACAGTGTTTGATGGCATGTTTGCTTTTCTCAACAACTTACCAAGTAGATCGTAGAACTTGCATTTTCTTGAATGAAAATGCCTTTCATGTGAAAGTTTTAACGATTTAGTTTCTTTGTTAATTCGCAAATTCAATCAGTCCTTTGCGAAAACAATTCAGAAACAGTGACAGTCATTTCGGCGCCACCGCGGCGTAGCGTGATGAAAGAACGCCTTGTTGTATTTATATTTCTTGTTGTATTTTATATTTCTTGATTGTTTTGGAAGGTAAATTGCCTGAAAATAGCCTAAAAAGTTTTTAGAAATCTCGGTAGGATGCCTGATTTAATTAAATATTTAAGCAAAATGTTCTGGGGAGCATGACCCCAAACCCCCCCAGAGGAATTGTGCCTCCCACATGATCTACAGTCCCTCGCAATAATCAACAATTTATGGATGGCCTATCACTAAATCCTGGATAAAAGCATGTTAAGATGTAGCTTGCTCATCAGTGAGACGTTAGTACAGTACCCAGATATAATATTTGTGTTATGTGGTGAAGATCTGGTTTTATTTCAATTTTTACTCCTCTTTGCCCTAGTCATCTATTATCATAAACTGTCATAACCTGAAACAAAAGAAGGACAATGAGAAATAAATATTGAAGTAAAACCAAACTTAAAACACTGACAGCACACATACATGTAATAAAAAGACCATCTCACCTCTTTCATCAACAATCAATACTGCGCCTTGAATGGAGTTTCTACAGGCTCTGAACTCTGTCAAGTTCTCAATGTCAATCCACTGGAACTCAGCAGTGGGCCAAGCTTCTGAGATTTCAGACTCTAAATAAGACTGAACATTACGAACAAGTTCATCCTGTCAGCACAACGTTGAACATGATGATGCACTACATGTATATACGTACACAGCACATAAATCGGAAAAGGAGGGCTTTCTTGACAATCACCAAACAGAATTGCTTTTCTTTCTGTGATTTACAAGAGGCCCCTGAGAGAAATAACTAGAGTTTTAAATAGATAACTTTATTTCAATCAACATAACACTATACATCTGTAAAAAGCTTAAGCTATAAGGCTATCCTTAGAGGTAGCTATGACTAGTTTAGATGACTTGATTTCAACTTACACTGTACATTGTAGATCTGCAAAAGCTTATAAGCTTACGTCATAGGCAAAACATCGCTTTGAATATTGAGTTCTTGTGCTCTCGACCGCCGCTACATTAAGAGTTAAGAGGAACAACTCGTCCGTCAAAAGGGCACTTACCTTCCTTAGGGAAAGAACTACTATAAGAATGATTCCTATGGCTATGAAAAAAGCCACGAGCCACCGACGAACAAACACAACACTCATTGATATCCAACCAACATGGCTACCGCGTAACACTGCGTGTAATTGACATCAAATGGTCTTCTATCAGAGAGACCTGGAAAAGAGGAATATTAATAAGACGGGCCAGTCCGCTTCACAGTCGAGCCTAGCCTCCCACGCAGTCGTTTTTAGGGGAGTCGTATTATCTCCTCCTCCCCACAAACGCCTGCTTACCCGAGTTCGACATTCCTTTCCGCCGCTTAGCCAATCACATTGTACCTCACTTATGGCTGGTAGGTTGACCTTGACCGCAGGACGCTTTCGCGGGAGCACACGCAGATAAACAGACGCGCGGTATAAATTTTAAAATATACAGTAAAAGGTCATCTCAAAATCGTTCTTGAATGCAGGGATAACAAAGTCTCCTAAGCTTTCAAATGGCAACTTAAACTTCAAAATCGGTGCTTAGATTTTGATGAAATAATTTTTATTTATGTGCTCGATAAACCCTGTTTAGGCATAATATTTACGATATCGCGTTGCAATCCCACGCGGCACTAAATTTTTCCAAAAGCATTCAATCACTGATTAAAGGAGGGGATAATTATAACTACATTCTCTGAGCTCTCAAATGGTTCATTTAACTTAGAAGTGTAGGATTATCTATACTCTATAAGCTTTCAAATGCAACATTAAACTTAGAAATCCCTTGAGAGATTTTAAAACTGATAAATTCAACGCAAGAGATAAGCTCTGTGTAATCACAATGGTGATTGTAAACTAGACTACGCGTTATAAAGTAGGACTAGCAGTCCCTTCTGTTTTTAAATAGGGAATATCGTGCGAAAAGAGCATGCGAACGCACGTTGCAAAAACCTCCTTCGTCCCTCGACGCAAAGATAGTAGAAACGTTAATGGATGTGCCAGCGAATTTAGTATGACAGATTTCGCCGCCGAAACGCACTTTGTTGTTGTGCCATGTGTGATATTTTCATCTCATTCATCGGTTTATCATCTCGCTCGGTCCTTTGTCGTCTTACCCTTTGTCTTTTCAAGTAGTAGAAGTCTCTTATATGCCTTCGCATTGCATTGGCTCCAGCAGTTTGAGAAGTAAAACATTCTCACCGCAAACAATTGCCCTGACACGGGAAGCTAAGTTATGGGAGGATACCCGCGACTGCCAGGGCAATTGGTGTGTAGAATGTAGGATACAGCAGTGATCGACCGCCACCAGGGGAGGTGGGAGGGGCGAAACCTTTATGGTGACTCAACCGAACTCCGTTAAACTGACCACGAGGTGACTGAAACTTCGATATTTAAAGCAGAAGGCCGCAAAGCATCACGCCAACAGTGCGCAATAACAGAATGCTGGAATTTGAAAATCTTAAACCTTCCCGTGTGACGGGCTAATTATGTATGCAGTGAGAATAGTAAAACATTCTCACCGCAAACAATTGCCCTGACACGGGAAGCTAAGTTATGGGAGGATACCCGCTCCTGCCCCAGACACTCCGCTGTCAATTTCGGAAAGGGGGGCAAGGAATGCAGAAAACCAAAATACCACACTCACACAAAGAATCGTAAACTTTATTCCTTCCATTACTCAGAACCCCAACCCCTTCTTGTACATCTCGGAGCTAGCTAAACAGCAGCGTCCAAATTATTGGGATGTGAGACCGGGGTTACCAAGCCGGAAGCCACTCTGGGGAACACGCTTTCTAATATTGTAAGGGAAGCGTCAGCATGTGAGCGCTGCATATATCTACTCGCGACTTCCCCACTTTTCCAGCCTAGGTATTGAGCAACCTCTTCCTGGGAACAGCCTAAAAGCCTTAGAGTGTTGGATAATCCTACCCGAAAACTGTGCGGAGTCTCTCCAGCATGGAGTTTGGACTCTAAAAGGTGTTTCCTCAACCGATTGTTAACCGCGGAACCTGTAAAGGGTTTGTCCCCCACCGAACCATCGCGTTCCGTGGCTCTAAAAAAGTACCCTTGATCCAATGAAATTTTCAGGCACTGGCACACCGTAATATAATGCTGGACCCAGGCAACCGGGCAAACCTCGGGATGAGTAAACTTAATCAAAGCAAAAGAGCGAGGTGAGCCCTTGCGGATATTTTTAGTGAGAGTAAACTTGAGCAAAAAGCCTTCCCGATCCCTTAACCTAAAAATGTTGCAAGACTGAAGGCGACCGAGGTCAGAGGCCCTATCCCCGGTGAAAAAATCCACCACAAAAAACGTAGCGTCCCGAACGAGTATGTATTTACCTGAGCGCGAAAGAGGCGCGTGACTTAAAAGCAAACCTCGTAAGAAAGCTATGAGTCTACGAAATTTATCGAAAAACAAAGGTACTGCTTGAACAGGTGTTATAGCCAAACCCGCCTGCTCCTGCCTGACAAATTTTAAGTAGTCCTTAACTAAGGGGTGGGCAACCGGGTTAGAATTATTAAGACGTCCTAGATTATTAAACACGGCCCTCAAACGACCTATAAGGGAATCTACCGACCCGGCTGCCAAGCGCTTAGGACAGGTGCAGGAAGCCCTTGAACATAAAGACGAATGTACTACAGTTCTCCCTGACTTATCCTTAAAAATTAGAAAGTTGACAATGTCACTAGCAGTACAAGAAGTCACTGTCCTAGGGGGAGTCAATGCACCCAAAAACTGGGAGAGCTGTTGCTCCAAAGCGGATTTCTGCCTTTGGTAAGGGTTAGAGCGTATAACAGATTGAAATTCTTTAAACCGTTCCTTGATCGCCGTTTCATCCACGCGAACAGTTGACGTAACAGCAAGGTGAAGTCCGGTCGATGTCCCGCACGCCTGACAATAATTCGCATCGGAATCGTTAGGGTAAAGGCAGGCGGAACAGCGTCGGGCTGACTTCCATGGACGCATAACCTAAAAGAAGAGATCAGGCTGGCTTAGCAAACACAACGGAAGGCCCACCCCACAGATCCCACTAAAGCTCTTTTGAGTACCAGCGACGGCTGTTTTGAGAGGGAAACAACAAAATGCCATCTTCGCCTTTCTTCCCCAAAAGGAGTCGATCAACAGTAAGCGACTGCAACAACGCCCACCAGAAACGTCGAGGCTTTAAATCCGGGACGATGATCGTAAAGGCACCATGAAAATCTTGCTCGAACATGCACTTTAGAAGGGGCGCAATTAGCACAAACGGTGGAAACACATACAAGTTGTGGTCCAAAGGCAGAGACTGTGCGAAAACGTTAATTCCGCAAGAGCTTGGAGTCGCACAAGGTGTAAAATGGTGCAAACACCGGCCTTCCCCATCACGTTGACAATTGCTATCCAAAGACATAAGGTCGAAGGTGTGAGGCCCAGAAAGGCGCTCGACGGGCTCCCAAGCCCTTTCTGACAACATGCAATCGATATCTGAAACCTTCCTGGAAGGGATGTCAGCCGGGTTCTCACTTGAAGGAACATAATGCACATCAAGGCTGAAATTGAATTCTCTGCAGCAATCAAAAATGTCTTTAAGGACATTGTTAATGTCTTGGTTTTTACAACCGTCATTTGCCAGAGCAGACTTCAAAACGAGGCTATCAGTGTGAACGTCCACCCTACGCGAGCTGAGATGATGTCTGAACGAAAGGAGCGAATGCAGCAAAGCCCGAGTCTCTAAAACATTGATATCTTGCGAGCTGTCTATCCAGTAATCTCTCGACTCCAGACTGCGACCGTCCTGTAGCAGAGTACCACCCCAGGCCCTCTTGGAGGCATCACAATAAAGCGTAACCACTGCGTGGCGTTCAGTTCTCCATGGAAGGCAGTCCTTCCAATTATCAAGAAAACGCCAAAACTCTATCTCGGTGCGAAGAGTCGCCTCTACCTTGAGGGAAGGCCAAGTAGATCCTGAAAGGCGGGAGATCCCCCTAAAGACGTCGCGCACGTACAACTTACATCCAGGAATGGCAAGGCTAAAAGAAATGACCTTCCCCGAAAATCGTTGAAGTGTTTTCAATCCCACGTATGGAGACGAAAGAATGTCTTCCCTCAACGCCGCGAACTTGACTTTCTTGTCCTCAGGGAAAAGGAAGGCCTGACTTACAGAATCGCAAACAAAACCCAGAAAACGAACCCATGTCGAAGGAACCAGCTGCGATTTGTCAAGACCAATGAAATATCCAGCTTCAATGAGCAGATAACACATAATATAAACTGCCGCCTTAGCTCGCTCGAGAGATGGCTCGCGACCCGCAATGGAGAAGTAAAAAGTTGTCCAACGTGCCGATCATCAATGTACTGCGAAACTGGGACTCCGTGAGACCGTACGGAGGCCGAAACTGCAAGTCCGAGCTTATGGTGAATAAACGCGCTGGCCTTCCATCCAAAGGGCAGTGTACGAAACACAAAATAGAAACCATGCCACTGGAAGCCGAAATAAGTTTGAGACGAGGGATGAAGCAAGACATGTTGATAACCACTCTTATCATCACAGAAACTCTGGAAGTGACCGGGGAGAACATACCGCGGCAAATCGCAAAGGTGGTCAAGCTTGAATGGGAGGTCACGAATCCATAAATTGAGATATCGCTCATCATGACACAACCGCGGCTTTGAAGGCTCGACAGTTAGTGGTAAAACCAAACGTGGGGGCGCCACACTATCCACTGGGCCCCAAACTGCTAAAACCCCCGCGGTGACCCATTGTATTATGGAATCGGAGACAAACTGGGAAAACTTGGCTGTGGTAGGCGAGTTCTTTAGGATTATTGGAGGAGGATGTTCGGAGTCGTACGCCTGTCCCTTGATATTCCCCCTAAAAGGCCTGAAAAATCGGTCGACGCGAACTCCATCTTTGATAACCTCCAAAAGGTCAACTTCAGAACAGGGCGATTTATCAAGAAGGCCCTGCCAAATGGACGGCTTGTTATGAATATTGCCAGCCCTGAAGTGGGCAGGGTCGAAGAAGCGCAAATGAGCTAGATTACCCAAACCCGGACGCGACGCCACCAGCTCCAGAGGAGGCAAGGGGCCAACAAAGGGAGGGGCTCCCTGTGTTATGCAGCGAAGAGGCACATCTCCCACAGAGACGTGTAGCTGAGCCATACTGAGTCTTGAAATAAACGAAGAATGATTTGCCTAAAACGTAACGAAAGGGAAACGAAAATGAGCCGAAACAAACACCCGAAAAAGCTTAAAGGGAACCCAACCCTTTGTTGACCCCAGGCTCCGAACTAGGTCCGAAATTGAGACACTGAGAAGGTCCCCCCGAGGTCAACTGGGCAAGGGCAAATACCCACCCCAAGGCAAAGAAGACAAGTTTGAACAAACAAAGAAAAAAATTTAATACAAAACATACAAAATCCTTGAATTATAGAATTGTAGACACAATCATTGGCGTCCACGCCCACGTCCAGGACCGCCTCCACGTCTGGATTTGCAGTTACGCGCAATGTGTCCCCATCCTGCACAAGCGTGACACTGGACCGAATACGGGGCAGACTGGCGCAAGGGACGTCTTGCCTGGAAACTTGGAGAGGGCGCCTTGGACATCCCCTTCAGAATCGACGCAGCCTCCTTGGCCATTTTAGCTCTTGGGGAATCCCCAACAAGACCAAGCATCAAACGCTGAAGATGGTCGGCGCCGAGGGACGGCTGCCTAGCCTTTACTTCCTCAAGCGCCGCGGCGTATTCGTCCGCCTTCTCGTGCGCCTGCGTCCTTGCCAGGCGTACGAGGGTCTCCAAAAGCTCGATAGCTTCAAAGCGGTCAAAGAGGGACGACGGCCTATTCAGATGCCTTCTAAGGGCTAGCAGCGCATTAGTGCAACTTTCGGCAGACCTCTCCTGCTCGAGAAGTTTAATTTTGTCTTCCAACATCCTGATACGGTCAACTGGCTGTTAAAGAAAAACGTAAGGGGAGAATAAAGAATGTCACCATGACATAAACACTACGGCACAAGTAACCACAAATTGCACGGTTTACCACGCAAAAGCTGCGGGAAGCAATCAAAATTATCGACCAAACCAGCACAACAGATAATGAAATCATGCTGCAGTTCTTAGGTCCACTGCCTCAACGCACTTATACTTTAAAACTCCGCCACTAGCTATACAGCTGACAAAAGCGAAATGAGCGCACCAAAAACGTGCCACACCCTCAGACTGCGGAAAGCTATACAAGCAGAAGAGACTATGAACTAAATAAACAAACTAAATAAATAAAAAAATAAAAAAATAAAATAAAATAAAAAAACGCATCTACAACCCGAGGGAGTCTGAAAGCTTAACAATAATTAAGTAATTTACCTAATCAACTGAAGACCCGGACTAAACAATCCACAGCCCTCCAGGCGGCCGGCCCTAGGCCAAACTCGAAAAATTATGTCAAAGCTCTCTACAGACTTTTGGCTCTCCAGGCCGCAGTCAAAGAACAATTTACAGCTCTAGGCTGTTGGCTCTCCAGGCCGCACTTAAATAACAATTCACAGCCCTCCAGGCTGTTGGCTCTCCAGGCCGCACTTAAATAACAACTTACAGCTCTCCAGGCTGTTGGCTCTCCAGGCCGCACTTAAATAATAATTCACAGCTCTACAGACTTTTGGCTCTCCGGGCCGCACTTAAATAATAATTTGCAGCTCTACAGACTTTTGGCACTCCAGGCCGCACTTAAATAATAATTTACAGCTCTCCAGGCTGTTGGCTCTCCAGGCCACACTTAAATAATAATTTACAGCTCTCCAGGCTGTTGGCTCTCCAGGCCACACTTAAATAATAATTTACAGCTCTCCAGGCTGTTGGCTCTCCAGGCCACACTTAAATAATAATTTACAGCTCTCCAGGCTGTTGGCTCTCCAGGCCACACTTAAATAATAATTTACAGCTCTCCAGGCTGTTGGCTCTCCAGGCCACACTTAAATAATAATTTACAGCTCTCCAGGCTGTTGGCTCTCCAGGCCATACTTCAAAAATTGTGTCACCGCTACAGGTTTCTGGCTCTCCGGGCCACACTCAAAAAACAACATACAACCCTAGAGGTTGCCGGCCCAAAGGGCCATATAAACATCAAAAACTTGAACGTATAAAGCAGTAAGCGCCGACCTTAAGATAGTTCGAGGCACGCAAAAGGTGGCGGCATAGACTACATGAACGCGAAAGAGCAACGAAACAACAGGAATAACGCAGTAAACCGCAATGAAAAGCGCGAAACAAACTACGAAACAAACAATCTAAAATAAGAGAATGAAAAAGGACAAATATGCCAAAAACTGACCCCAAAAGAAATAAACACCCCAAGAGGGCAAAAAACTTGTAAAACAGCGAACCAAAAACACAACAAGACTAACGAGGTTGAAAATAAAACAAAAGGGAATCGCACCTTGTGCCAAAAAGCTGTAAAACAGTGTTAAAGATAGAAAACCGAACAAGGACACTAAGCTAGCGAAAAAACTACCAAAACCCGCATGCAATAACGGCCAAAAACGATGATAGGCAAACAACACGAAGAAAAAGCCAGACAAGAAAACGCGAGGAGGCGAACAAGCAGGCCAGCGTAACGACTAAAGCGCGAAACCTAACCCGCGCCGCGAAAATCCAAAACGTAACATAAGACTAAACACAGAAATGAAAATCTACCTCTTGAACAACCACAGGAGCCGGTGCAACAGGTGCCGGTTCAACAGCCGGTATAACAACGGGTAATGGATCAGGAACTGGCGCCGCCGGAGCTGGCGGCAAAGGCAAAACAGGATCGGCGTCGGCTTCGGCCATGAGTGCTGGTGGCGGTCAAAAAACTAGAAGAAACCTTTATGGTGACTCAACCGAACTCCGTTAAACTGACCACGAGGTGACTGAAACTTCGATATTTAAAGCAGAAGGCCGCAAAGCATCACGCCAACAGTGCGCAATAACAGAATGCTGGAATTTGAAAATCTTAAGCCTTCCCGCGTGACGGGCTAATTATGTATGCAGTGAGAATAGCGCTGAAGTCTTCACCGACCGTCCGTTTGATCAGGCGAGCAAGATCAACAACGCTTTGTCAGAAAATTCGAACTCTTTCGATCGATAACGGGATAAAAGCGTCGCACAGGAAACACTTTAATCACACGCAATATATTTTTTCCGATGTTTCAGCCATAATTCGCCATTCACGGCACCAGCATCTCTGAACAAAAACAATCACGGGAAATACAGAAGCGTACATTGTAACGATTAATTTGATTGGTCTTCGTCAGACAATGCCTCAATGGTGATTGGTTAGATTGCCTCGCAAGTAAAACAATGGGAAAGGAATGTCGAACTCGGGTAAGCAGGCGTTTGTGGGGAGGAGGGTAATACGACTGCCCTAAAAACGACTGCGTGGGAGGCTAAGTCGAGCCAGGTCAAGCGTACACCCATAGAATAAAATTTTAAGTTGACTATTTCATTACTGATGTAATTATTCGATTCAATAAACCACTTTTCAAACCCTGTTTCAAACGAAGAATGAAATATTCAAAATGAAACTCAATCCGTTGGCTGAATATTGATTGGACGAATGCATGACATCATGCGGCAGGCACGTGGGAATTTGACAGGTTTTCCCGCACTGTATTCCAACGGTCATCTGAGTTTTGAATTGTTCTCTTCTTTTCTCTCCACTGCCAGCTTTTTAAAACAAATCAGAACACGGAAAAAACTTTGAGCATTTTGATGGGACTGAAAGGAGGTGATTGCGTTAGGAAAGCAGGAGTAAATATTAAACAATGTGAGAATCCGTCGGGATCGCCAGGTCAAAATTCTACATTTCCTCAAAGAGGGGGAGGTTTAATAGAATGAAAACAGTTTTATGGGTTCTAGAAAGTTCTGCTAATTAATAACAGTAAGATAAGCTTATAGCTAATTTTAAGACATACTTATCACGCAACAACCTTTAAGTGGCAGCGCTCAATTCTATACCAAATGACATATCTTTCTAATTGATTTTAATGGTCGAGACATGCCGACTACAATTTTGACACGACTTTCTTTAATATAGATATTTTGCAACCTTTCATTAATTAGTTAGAACAAACTTGGGTTTTAAGGTTTAGATAAGTTCCCACGAATATGAATAGGGCGCTGTCCTTGTTTTGCAATTAAAGTAAGTTTAAACGTTACTTTCTAGTTATAACAACATAATCTTACATTGAAATTATACCGGCAAAAAGAACCTTGTACGTTGTACTATACATATTGTTATTCATTTATCTAATATGTTGCTTCTTTAACATTGTAAAAACTTTTCAAGCAAACTTAGCTTTTCGTTTTAATTATATGATAATTAGTTTCTATCTTTCAAGATTGTTGTCAAACTATTAGCATCTAATTAATATTAAGAAAAACTATAAAAATAGCACAGAATTATAAGACACCACTCACATACACAGAAAATTGTAAGTTGGACGACGAAGAAGGAAGCTGAGAAGAAGAAGTCTCAATTAAAAGAACTAAGAGAGTAAGTTTGATGTGTGCTTAGTTTTGAAACGGTACTCTTGTTAAAAACAGCGAGTAGCTCCTGATTCCCCCAAGGAGAGGGACAGAATGTCGGCAACTGAGAAATGAGGCATACATTTCAGGCCTTTTCTGGGTATAAAAACAAAGCAATTTCCCGGAGTAAATTACAACCATGCAGATAATGAATCATTCATTATTTGGTTATGAAAAGTCTGTCTTTAACTCGGCCAAATTATTTCAATCCACACATTTGAAATCTAGCTCATGCAAAGACGTTCGCAATCCCTGCAATTGCTAGGTGGTTTAAAAATACTGGGGAGGAAAAGTAGTGATGTAAACCCTCGATGGGAGCTCACAGACAAAGCTTAACATTTTGTACTGTTTGCAAATTAATTTATTTCATCAGTGATAAATAGAATACATCTTTGGTAGCTGTCCTAGAGGATATATCAATATACAGCCGATGTTAATACTTAGTTACTAGCATAATACTAATTAATATAGTGTTACTCTATTTGAGCTCAATTTAAATTACGTCATCTGTTCTTGAATACATATCATAAAAGAAAAGCCACTCTGTGGAGATGCCACTGCAAAATTCCAATTTATTTTTATTTTAAGAACATTGTGATAAATCGAACAAGCAAAGAAAGAGCTCATCAGCAGAACTGCTTCCTAGCTTACCGTTGTCACCTCCAGCCCCCTCGAAAACTTAAGTCTTTTTAGAGAGAGGAAGCTAGAGATTGGAGTATGCTAACAGACAAACTACTGCTCGCTATTGCCTTCCGTTCTGAACGCCGTAGGTTAAACTGTTTTCTAGCAATGTACATGCACCAATTTCACGAACAAGAAGTTAAGACGCTAAAAAACTACAGGTAAGGACAAATTAATACTCAATTCATATTTTAAGAATAATGCCTGTATGGAATTCGAAATTTCACACTCTACGTCATTTAGCAGAGAAAGATGATAATTGGAGAATGAAGCTTAGCACCCTCAGTAAATAATTTTCAGAATGAAGCAAAATGACCACAAAATTGCACTAGATACCAAGTAAATCGAAAAACTACATAACAAGAAATTCTGAAATTCTATTGGAACCTTCATTGCAGCTTGTTGAGTGCAGGAGTGTTACTCCCATGCATTACATTGCACGGAGTTCAATTGGTTGGACAGGAGCTGACCCTACAGTCTTTTTACAAATGAGTTCTTTTACTGCTTTCCTAAATTCCTGCATTCTTATGGCATATATCAGTGGGTTGACTAAAGAACTGGCATAATATAGCGCTTGGACTTTCATCATAATACGATGTCCTCTCCCATGGAACAACTGGCCCCGAATGTCGCGAGGAATAGAAAGCCAAATAACCGCGGGCAGAATGGTGAGAACTGATACAACAGTAACTATAAATAAAGTTACAGACAGTTTCCTTTCTGACACAACTGAACTAGAACAGTTGGGAAGAGGGTTACTTTTGACATTTAAATAAACAATTAAATATGATATTGTGATTACCAAGAGAGTAATGAAAATGTGTGATGGCCATGCGTACGAAATTGCCTCTTCAACACAAAGGTGAAAAATAGTAACGACAGATGACAGAAGCAAGGCTATGAACCAACTGCTAATTATGATTCTAAAGTAAAACCATTTCTCAACCAAACAATGCCTAAAGGGATAAAGTGTTGCGTGTAACCGCTCTAAAGAAATTAAAGTAAGATTAACTTGAGAAGCTAATGGAAAAATGTTAGTAAAAATTAAAATAATAAACTGTCGCCAGCCGAAACCATTTCCAGGCTTGATCTTTCCTAAGTATATGCTTAAAGGTCCCGTCACTGCTCCCACCAGCAGATCAGCCATGGTCAGGTTTATTATCAGGTACGTAGTGCACTTGCGTAAGTGGCGTTTTCTTGCAAAGGCGAAGATGGTGAAGGCGTTGATGACAAATATCAATACATATTCACTGACAAATACCCCAGTCCAAGCTGTTTCCTCTTGTGGGGAAAGCATTCCAACATTCTGATTGGCCATCCTTAACAAAATCTAAATATTCCTTGTTTTGTTACGTCTTCATTGAGCGAAAGCTAAGGTAAAAAAAAAGTTTAAAAGTTTCAGTAGTTTGTATATATATAAATATATATATACAATATATATATATATATATATATATATATATATATATATATATATATATATATAAATTAGTGAAATACAAATTTAACAAAGTAACGATCATCACTGTCGAGAAACTATGTAGCCCCCTACATTGAGACGTTCTTTTGAGGGCGAGGAAATGTTGCAAAATTGAATAGTACAAACGTACACCTTCTGTTTGGCTTCAATTCATCTTGATAGTGATAAGTTATTCAATATAATTTACACAAGTCTGCACCTATATTAAGAAATTCCCAAACTTCATTTTTCTCATTCCAAAAGTTCACCTTTAATTATTGGTCATGCTCAGGAAAATCTTTCGTTAAGGGCACCATAATTTTCGAAAACTTTTTTTTAATAATCAGAATCATTTTAATGGAGGGCCACATCCGACTAGTAAACGGAATTTTCTGAAGAAAGATGTTTTTTTAAGCTGTCTGGAAACAAGATGTGTATGGAGAAAGCTAATTTTTCAGAAACGCGTGTTTACTGTTATCCTATTCTCTTTGCCTTACTAAAGAACTTCACACTCGATGATTGACTGAGTTGAACACTTGTATCATTTGAGCGGCTTAACTTTTTCAGTTTACCTGTTTTCACAAATATTCCTTTTTTTCTGATCAAAATTGCCTTCAGTTTTGTACGTCGACGAGACTTCTTTAAATTGGTTGCTTTTATTTGTAAATCGCCGTTCTATTCACTACTGGGATCGCCCCTTTACTAAAAGTAATCGATGCCGACTTTGAATTAAGTAGAATGCTGGAAACGAACACAAAAAACATTATCTTCTTGTCGAGTTGAAAATTCTAGTGTTTCAGCTGAACAGTACCACAATGTGTTAACTCCGTCTACACATGAACGCCAAATCTATTCAAGTTTAATTTGAAACAATCCCCCTAGCCTTAAATTCTGGAGGCCTTAAATTTTCGACGGAAACGTACTACGGTTTGCTTGTTTCCTCTAATGCATATATTTACTTACCTCTTTTGTTTATGCACGAGTTTAAGTTATATCTTGTTTCGGAAACTGCCGTCGAGCAGGGTTTATTTGCCACTGAGATGCAGTCAGTTTGCATCAAGATAGCCCTAAATTGTCAATTTTTGTCAACATAAATTTTTATCACCCAAGCATTCAAGTAAAAGCAGGCCAACTTTGATGAAATCTATTCTTTTTTTTCAAAGAACTGTGCTATTTTTGACGTCATTAACATTGAGGTATCTCAGATGTTTTCACCTGGGTCACGTTTTCGATGGCATGAAGCGTCATTTTTGTGTCAACTTAAAGTTAATTATCCTGGCTTTCAGGTGAAGGTAGAAATTATTACATCAAATTGAATTCTTTTTATACCCTTCAAAGCGTGGTATTTTCCTTCAATTTGACGATTGCCTTTTAATGTTCTGACGTCAGCTGCATACATAATAAGGTGACGGAAGTGTTCTCATTGGTTATTCGAGTATTGCAGATGTTTCCACATGGATCAACTGACAGTTTTCATTCTGAAAACGAATAAAACGCGGAATTATATATCTCTTGGGCTGGAAAAAGGTATTAGTGTCTGTCATCCGGTAAAAAGGTAAAAATAGAACTTGTGGACCGTTAGCAAAGATAATTAGTGAAGTATTCAATAAAACATATTTTCAATCACAGGCGGCCCAAGTGTAATATGAGTTTGTACGAAAAATGGAAACTGACAATTCCTATCGATGAATAAATATGCCTTAAGAGGTAAAGTTCATGAATAAAGAATGAATGAACGAACGAACGAACGAACAAACGAATGAATGAATGAATGAATGAATGAATGAATGAATGAATGAATGAATGAATGAATGAATAAATGAATAAATGAATGAATGAATGAATGAATGAATGAATGAATGAAAAACTTTATTCATGAACTTTATTCATGTGTCAAAAGGTCTAGCGTAAGGAAAACCATATACGCTAATTGGGGACACCTAATTATCTCTACTACATTAAAATTGTTTAATCTTATACCATAAAATAGTAGTATCAATTACAATAACATGTCCATCAGTGGAGCTCAATGGCCTACTCCTAAGTAAAACAAGGTTACCTGATGTTGATTTACGTCTTTCTAAGAAGTTTTAGCGTCATTGGAGTGGTTTTTGGTCGTCTACCCTAATGGTGTACGAGAGAGACTAGGTAACATACAATCGCCAGCTGGGCGATCGAACCTGCCTCGAAAACCGCTCCAATTTTCGTGCAAAAAAGTATGTACTAACATTTTGTTCCGCCGAGCATTCTCGACCCCAGTACTTACGCTTCTAACTGCGACTGCGCAGAGGATTGACAAGCGACTTTTTCAGCGACGCTCCAGCTTGGGGCATTCCTGGTCGAATCGGCGGGTGAGACGACATAGAATTGCGGGGATGAATAGGTGATTTTTATTACTCCGCCGTAAGGACGGGGTCTACTAATACCCGTTTTTTACCCCGCCGTAAGGACGGGGTCTAGTAATGCCCATTTTTTTTCCGTGGTGTGTTTTTTTTGGTGGTCACTTGCCCCAGACCTCCAGTTTTCGCTCGGCCAAAGAAATACTCGTCGTGTCTTTCGCTACACAGCCAAGGGCTTTTATCTTGAGTGACCGAAACATATTTTACACCCCCAGGGGAGGGAGAACAACGGCGGGGTCTAATGCCCCTGGGGCTTTTCTTGTTTCTTTGTGGTCACTTGCCCCAGACGTCCCTCGGCCAAACAAATATGCGTTGCAAACTTTCGGTCCAGATAAGCAATGTCTCCAGTCGTTTAGGATCGATTCGCTAAAATCTTCAAGAGAGACGGTGTAAAAAATTACTAGGGATACAATGGCCTAAAAATCTCTTTGACGAGGGCAAGGACAAAGATGATAACAAGCTTTAAATGGCGCCGATTCGATACCCGAGCCTGCTAAACAGACATTATTCAATATTGAAATGCTTGCATTTCTTGGCAGTTTTGCTTTGCTTCGCCACAATCTTTAGGGATGTTTGTGTAGAAAACTACAAGGAATTCAACGGGGTTAACTTCTCCTCGACGAGAGCAAGGACGAATGTGCTAGCGAGCTTTAATTTGAAAGTTGACACGATTTTGCGATCGCTCAATCTCGTTCCCAGAGTCCGCGTTACCCTAGACCAGCGGTCGGGAACGAGGGACTCTGGGATAAAGCGTTTACCGGAAAACAGGAATCCTGTGATCGGTCAAACTGCGCAGGCGTCAGGTATTCGCACATCCGGTTTTACCAAATGGGGTCACTATTCCACGAGGCAATTGAGTTTTCCATGGAAAAATTAGGGATTAAAGTGTTAATGAGAGAGCAGTACGATGCCTTATTTAAGAGCTATATGTGTAGAAAAAAGGTGTGCTGGTGGCATTGCCGACAGGTTTCGGAAAATCGCTTATCCGATTTTACCCTCGATGTTCGATTACATTCAGGTGGATTACATTCGAAGCTGCTGTACTGTGGGGCAAGATTCTGTTGTTAGCGTAGTTTCGCCTTTGAGCGCGTTTATGAGAGACCAGGTGCAAAAACTGGAAGGAGTGTTGAATGTGTGTGTCTTACAAAGTGTGGGAGAAGAAGAAGGGGAAGGAAAAGTCACCATCCCGGAAGATATCAAGAAATGTTGTTTGATGTTTGGGCACCCTGAAGTATTCGATTCGAGGACAACAAGAATGTTGCCAAAATGCTTAAAGCGAAAGGGTGCAGGCCATTGTTGTGGACGAGGCTCATTTGGTTCTTGAATGGTATTTATATAATATAATAATTATCTTTTCTTCTAGTCGTGTTGCTTTGTTTTCAAACTTGAAGTAACTGAGTGTGCACGTGTACAATGTACATTACATGGTATTTATATAATATAATAATTATCTTTTCTTCTAGTCGTGTTGCTTTGTTTTCAAACTTGAAGTAACTGAGTGTGCACGTGTACAATGTACATTTTAAAAGATTATGTTCACTGCAAATGCTAATAGTTTTTATTACTTATATTAAAACCATCTGATCAGAATAGACCAATTTCCTACTGAATGCGTTATTATTTTCAATCTAAACCGTTAAAAAGTCATGTTGTTTGATAAATAGACATCCTTGAATATCTAATTGGGCTTACCTGCAGAATACCCCGCCACTCTAATTGGTTCCTGCTAGCTAGAAAATATCAAACCATTGTAATTTATATCCAAGGACTGTTACCACAAACTTGCTGCAGTGTACCTCACTGGCTAATAACTTGCAATAGCTTTTTTAGTCAGGCATTTATTGTATTTTTAAAATCTTTCATATGACCCCACAGACTGTACAGCTTTTACTTTTATCGTGCATAAATAAAGTCTGTCTGTCTGTCTGTCTGTCTGTCTGTCTACATTTTTTATCATTCAAACCGGTTAATAACTGGCTTGTGAAATGAAAGCAATCAGAAAGTGTAAATACCCAGAGAGAGGTTTTCATCCATGCAACTCATGTTTTCAGAGATTAAATAAAGAGCACCCCATGAAAAGAGAAAGATGGATGGGAAATGAACCATTTTATGGGATGGTGTACTTCAGTCATTACATAATTACAAATTAAACATCACGTGGGACACAAATTTATATTTATACCTTCTTTTCTGTTTTTTGTTAAGGGCCACATTTTGTCCAGCATATGGAAGAATAAGCCTGTTAACAAATTTGTTCCCATCTGAGTGTCACTACTGGCACTTACAGGCACAGCAACAGCAGCTACAAAAAGTGGCATTGTAACTGCCTTAGGACTGTCCACCCCAGTAACAGTTGAGTGTAGTCCAAACAGGACTTACGCCTCCCATGTGCGTCCTGATAGTGGGCGATGACAAATTGGATAGAATTTTGCAGCCAATTGTTGCAGAACTCAAATCAAAGAGGCTGGAAACGCCCCTCACTCTTATTTATGGAAATCTAGAAACAATTTCAGGCTGTTTCCTGTATTTTCCAATGAAATGGGCAAAGACCAATACCACCCTTCAGCAGAGCCTTCAGCAAAGAACAGACTTTTTACCATGTATCATACCCAATATTCCAAGCATGAGAGAAGGAGAATAGTAGATGAACTAGTAAATGGGAAATCAAGCCACCGTGTGTTGTTCGTGACTGTGGCGTTTGCAATTGGGATTGACTGCAATGACATTCACAGAATTGTTCACACTGGGGTAAGATACACGAAGTTGGGAGGGCTGGCAGAAATAGCCTTGCAGCTAGGGCTGACACTTATTATTATTCTTATGACATTCCAAAAGCCTGTAAAAAAACATACCAGAAGCCATGCGGTCCTATGTCCAGTCCAAGGAATGTAAAAGACAAATTATTTTAAATCATTTTGACCACAAGGTTCCAGACAATCAACCTCAAGATCACACATGCTGTGACTTTCACAGGCTACACTGTCAGTGTGAAAACTGTATGCTTGTGCATGCAGCTGAACAGGTTGAGGCACTCAGTGTTCAAGATGAGTCTGAGATGACCCTCACTGAACAGAATGAGGGTAACTCCCAATTATTTACTTCTGAGGCCAAACTTAAAATCAAACAAGACATGGAGAAATATAGATTTCAACTCCAAAAAGATACTGGGAGAAGCACTGTGCGCAATGTGGCCCTGTCCAGTGGGTTTCCGATTGAAATGATTTCTTTGGTCCTTGAACACATGCCAGACCTTATCTCTGTACAAAAGAAGGAATCCATCTTCGAAGTGTACAGTAAAGATATGGCTGCAGATTTTTTCAGTATTATTCAGAAACACCTTCCCAAGAAGACATGTGCACTAGAATCTCCATAATGTGAACCACCAGGGGAAACAAAAATAACAGTAATATTTCAGTGAGAATTTTATGGAGCAGGGGTAACTAACAAGCAAATAACTGTAGTTTGAGTCATTTGGGATTCCATGTTGTTACTGGGACCTTTTGAATGTTTAGTAGGGCTTAATTGCACCCCCACCCCCTCCACCACAAAAATTGCCTCATTGGTGTGAAGTGCTTATTACACTGTAAGTTAGAGTGGAAAGTACTCATGTATCAGCAATATGTGATCCACTATGCAAGTGAAATTCCTCATTTTGTGGGACTGAAAATATAAATTTTATTCAGTTGACAAATTTAAAGTAATACCAATATTGATGTAACATAGTGAAGAAAGCTGATGCCCTAGGGAATGTATATTAATGTTTTTGTTTTCTGAGATTAAACAAATCCTTCATCTAGAGAAATGATCTCTTCGTCTTCCTCCCCATCACTTTCATGAGCATCATCACATGCAGAGTCATCGCAGCTGTGTGGATTAGCTCTCTAGTCATTTCTTGTTTTTAGTTAACTAGGAGTGCAAAGCAAATTTGTCCAGCTGATCTAAAGGGCTCTTAGAAATGGAAGGGAAGCTTTGAAGACTCTTTCCTGGCTGATGTTCGAAGGGCTTTTGACTGCTGATAAGTTAGATCATTTCTTTGATATCATCAGATGTACATGCATAAGTATGGTTTGCTGACTTGGGGAAATGTTGCTTTCCCTGTCATACTGCTTTGATGTTTCGTTTAGCAGTTAACTAGAAGAAGTGGATCCTTGAACTGCTTTGAGAGTTTTGTTCCCACATATTGCTTTCAGAACACCCTTATCATTCTTGACCATGTTCCATTTAAAGGTCATTGGCACCACACAAATCATTGCCCTCCCCACCTTTGGGGTTCACAAACTGACCATGAAGAATATGATGTGCCATGTGTTCACTGTAAAGGACCTATGACAAATGTTATAAAATGCATAGCCTCAAAGGCATATTTCATGCCCCTAGGCTGTGCCCTAAAATAAAACTTGAGAAGTTTCCAGTTCCTTAGACTTTTTTCCCCATCACCTTCTGTCTCTGTGTCATTCAACTGCATCAGAAGCAGTCTCAGCTACATGACCTGAAGTACATAGTTCATTTGCCGGTTTTCTTTTGAACTAGTAGGAATAGCAGAGACAGGGGATGGGGGCTCTACAGGTGGTGGTACTTCAGTGATTCTCTTCCCATAGACCGCTACTAGTGTTCTTGGCCACAAGACTAACTTGACCAACAGAGAATAATTCAGCTGCTTTATTAGGTTCAACATTAAAGCAACAAAAACAGGAATAAGATCTGGTGAATGGGATGTGATAGAATCTGACACCTTTCCAACACCAAGTACATCATAACCTCTTTGTCCTTCAGATTGTCTTTGGACCAGGAATACAACCTGTCCTGTGGAAAAAGATAATGAAAATTAACGTTCAGTTGTTGGCAAAAAATGATGTTCTGTTTTACTTCGAAAGTAAAATCAGCAATAAACAGTGTTATAAATTTTATATTAATGTTACTTTAAAGTTGAAAGTGTATTTTATATGTTTGAAGTATAAGAAAAGGGACAGTTTGGAATGTATAAAAAAATGAATTTGAAAATTATGCAAACAGAACAAGCTAATTTTTTAAATTGTGAAAGCATTATTTATATCACTGAGGACTTCCAGCCTCAAAGGAGAAATCTGTGATGGCTGGGGAGGTGTTAATAATATTAGTTCGATAGCATGATGTTTACCTCTCTTCGATTGTCATTGTTATTCTGTCTTCGGACTCTCACTGGCTTTTTTCCCTCTCTACAGCCTCAAGGGACTTTCTTGTTTTTCGTTTGAAGCCACAAAGAAGTCCTTAAACAACCTCGTTCCCAGATTCAGAAAAGTGTTTTGCACGACTACAACAGCTGCTGCAACTTTCATTTCTCGGAAGTCCGTCACCATACACAACAACTAATCCGGTCAACTTTTCCAGAACATTTAAAAGGTTCTCGTTCTTAGATGTTTCCCCAAACAAATCTATCGCATGTCTTATTGGGCCGGAATTACAACATCTTCAAACGTACTGTAGTTCTACACCTCCAGGCAAAGCTTTCACTCTTTCAGTGGTGTTTTGTCCGCCATTTTGGTCTCAAGACTCCGCTGGAAAAGGTAACACGGGCTCTAGGAACGGAGGCCACATCTGGGAATCTGGAGACGAATTACAGCTACTTTCACTTCCGGTCTAACTGCTCATGCTCAGACTTCAGCCAATGAAAATGCGATCCGAAACGCTTTATCCCAGAGTCCCTCGTTCCCGACCGCTGGTCTAGGGTAACGCGGACTCTGGGAACGAGATTGGCGATCGCTATAATGGTAGTAGTTAACCGGCCGTCGCTATGGCGACCGCCGGTTTATAAAATGGACACGGCTTTGTCGTGATAGTCAGTTGGTTTAATATACGAACAAAGTGCTATAAAGCTTGTGGTACGGATACTCAAGAGCGGTACTGTCTTATATAAGACGCATGCGCATACAGTACAGCCCAAAACTAATGCACGCGCAAGAACTTCTTTTTGCGTCCGCAAGCCGGGAACTTCTTGCGGCTACTTGCGGGACGCTTGTGCTTGAATACTGCAAGCTGCAAGAACTTCTTTGCGTTTAGAAGTTAAAACCGCAAGAATTTCTTTGTGGTAAGATGTCCAGACCGCAAGTAAGCACAAGAACTTCTTTGCGCTAACATCTTAAAAACCCGGAACCCGGAGAAGGTAAAAAAGAGACCACTTTGTAGTGCAACGCACGTTCGAAATCGGCTGCCTTTGTAGCTTGCAATCAGTTGTTTATTTGGTCGCTTGTAAGTTTTTTCTTCGGTTTAGAATTTTTTATCTGATAAAGAGTTCACTAGGTTCTGAATTTGACGCTGGTCGCCTTCAATGTTATTTTTTAACGGCTAGGGAGAAACGAGACTCAAACGAAGCACGCGTATGCTATTGTTTATTATGTGTCCCGGAGTCCCAGACATGCGGTACGCTTAGCGGCGCGAAAGATTTCGCTCGATTTATTTCACTTAAATAAGGAACAACGGCAAAGCACAGTCCATCAGTGACATTATTAATGAACCGACATTCACCTGTTCAAAAGTCTTAATTGGAAAAACACATTATGTTTGTAAAAATAGTTCCATTCATTACGCTGAAGTCGATATCACATTTTAAAACTTCGAAGTAAACCAAAGAAGTCTGAAGGAAACTAAAACTCAGCGATCTGAAAGAAATTCGACACGACAATTCTAAACTGAGTAAACACAAATCTGCCGTATGCAAATTTAGTACGATTTGCATGAATGACATTTTGTAACGCAATGCATGAGCAGTTCTCTAAGCCGTCAAAACAGCAAGCCCCGGGCAGCAAGCTGTGTCGAAAGGCGAATGTGTAGTTGAAATCATATGTCTATGCTATTTCTTCGAGTATTCCTTTTTTGCTGGGAAAGTGGTAAAGATGCAGGGATTCTTGACGAGTTCACCCACGAGATGGCATGACTTCCTGCACGTGTAAGTCTTGTCTTGTCTTGCCTGTCAAAGTAGAGTTCGCGCAGTTTGCCACAATTATAGCTTTTGGACTTTTTTGTTTCTATTTCTTTGATGGAATAAAGAACTGAATTGAGTCGGTTCTGAGTTGAACCCGTATTACCGTATCAGACACGCTTAAAAAAAATTGTTCATGTTTTGTCATGTGCCGGAGATCATGTTTACCGGTTGTTTTATCTTGCAGTGGGAAAGCTGGCGGATATTCCATTTCGTGACGTGAATTTTCTTCGATACTTCGGTTGTTCGAACATTTGCGTCCTTGAGTTTTTGATTAGCCTTGCGAACTTTCGCTTGACTTGGCGAATTGTCGAGCCAACGCGGCGAAAAATCGCTCGAAAGCTCAGCGATATTTCAAAGAGAATAGAGCGCGACATTCGCATTCATTACTTTTGCAAATTACCTCACACTAACACGAGCACTACAAGTTTCTTCGGCTGGACCCGCAGTACTTCTTGCGCCTTCTTGCGGCTTGCGGTAACATTAGTAACTTCTTGCGGCTTCTTGCGGCTAGATTTTCAACTTCTTGCGCTTCGAATGTTCTTGCGGGTAAACCGCAAAAACATAGCACTTTCACTTCTTCCGCCGGCTTGCGTGTTCTTGCGGCGCAAGAGCTTCTTGCGCCACTTCTTGCGCGTGCATTATTTTTGGGTTGTACTGTATTAGTCTGCTAAATGTTACCTTCGTGTGTTCTTTTCTTTAAATTTACAGTATTTCAGATATCAACGACGAAGGGTTGTTAAGTTTGGGGTTTTTTGTATTTGTCTTGTAAAACGCATTCGCAATAGCCCTATTCAGTTACCTCTTCTCATTTGCATGACAATGTATTTGAACGTTGATGTGAGGTAATTTCGGGCAATTTTGCACTTTTTGCCCGAAATTGCCTCACATCCACGTTCAAATACATTGTCATGTAAATGAGAAAAGGTAACTGTGAAAAGGGCTATTGAGTAAAGCAGCTAATAGGATGGAATGCGGAATTGGCTGTGTCGTCTGATCTAGTTAGTAGTTACGGTGAAAATTTTTTTAGCGCAGGGGTTTTTTAGGGCCTGTTTACATGGAAGGAGGGTAACCCTCCTACAAGGGTTACCCTCTTGAAGGGTTACCCTTTTCTATTGTTTTTCCCGGTTTCGTTTACATGAGAGGTAGGGTCACCCTAGGAGGAGGGTTACCCTATCTGCTTGCTAGGGTAACCCTTCTAGAAGGGACAACTTTTTGTTTATTTAAGCCGTGTAAAAGGTCGAGGTAGGGTTACCCTCCTAAGAGGGACAAGTCTAGCGGGATCGGATTACTGTCACATTGCCGCCAGCACGCTTATAAACCTGGAGAATTATTTCGTCGACCTATGCTGGCAAGATTGAATCAAAAGGACGAAGAAGAAGGTAATATTAGTTTGGAGGCCGGAATAGATCATTCTGGTGAAATAGTTCTGGTAAAAGGCGAAGGCCTTGACCTAAAAGATTCACCACACGGAGTCAGCCACTGGAAAATATAAACACAAGTAATAATAAATCAAGAGACGAGTCTTCAGCCAAAAAGGCAAGGAAATGAACATGGACGCCCGAAGCCGCTGAGGTGCTTCTCAACTACGTAAACGAATTTCGAAGTGCGAAGCTGATCCGCATGATGGTTTCAGGTTTCCGCGCCTTTAGCTGGTAAGACAGCCCCAGGGATAACCCTACACATGTAAAGAAGGGCTATCTTTTGACCCTCCAAGGAGGGTAACCCTTCTAGGAGGGTTACCCTCCTTCCATGTAAACAGGCCCTTATTGGGATTGACATTTTGAGGGTGTAAAAATGTGGGAGTTAGAAGGATTTGTGAATGTCAGGAGCATATCACGCTTCTGTGAATGTGATTTGCTTTGAAAGTTGCGTTTTGTATAGGAGCGGTGTAACATTGTGCTGCGTTTTATGGGGGGGGGGGGGGGGGTGGTTTGCGAAGTGGATTGTAAGGTTTCTGATTGGCTAACTTGTATTTCGCAGCGGACAAAAAGGACAGTTGCGTTTTGCCGGCGTGGGCTAGGAAGAGAAGGAATTGGTACTAGTATGATGATGCAATATTAGTGGATTGCACCATCAGTACATGATAGTTCTGACTTGTGAACGGAGAGAGATGAGTGTTTATTTGAGGCGAGAAGTTGATACGAAGGAATCGTCATTAAATAAGGAGATCAATTAATAGGGTAGGTGTTACGAGTCTTTTTGCATTGAAAGAACGAAAATATCCGAATATTATCGACGGATTTGTGTGGTTTGCGTGTGGTGTACGCTAAACGCTACGAGCAGTCTCTCTTTCCGTTCTGAGATAGTGAAGGAAAAGAAAAACAAGCGAGTGAGCGCAAAATCGATTGCGGCTCGACAGGTGCGTTAGCTTTCAAAGACGTGGGCGACTTTCGTCCCCGCTCGCTTGTTTACTTTTGCAAGGGGATTCCCGGGTTAGCAAACCGGATTTAAACATCACGTCATGAGATATGCCTTGACGTGCCCCATACTCTGACGATCTGCTCAAGCTCGTGTTTATCAAGCGTTATATTTTGATTCTACTACTATGTTCACTGTTTGTATTTGAGGTCTAGGCACAACAGTAGATACTTCGTCGTCCCGGTGTGAGCATTCTCAGTTGTGGACGAATTTATATCGACATTCAACGTTTGAGTGAATTTGCGTTTTTTCAGCACAAATAAAAGCGATAAGAAAGATAAGCTGAGTCATCAGAGTTTAATGCAGGGTTCAATTCTACCTGTTACCCGCGTTACAAAAACGCGCCTGCTGGGTATGACTGTCGACCGTAACCTAAGCTGGGTACCTCATGCACTAGAGACCAAGAAAAGTTTTGCTAATAAGCTGAACTTACTGAAACGATCCAGATTTCTCCCAAAGGCCGTGCTAAAGGACTTTTATTTTAAAGTGATACTACCCTCTGTAAAATATGGTTTAGTTTTATGGGGATCGTGTTGTAACTCTGACATGCTAGACTCTATAGAAAGACTACATTGTAGGGCGGCAAGAATCATTTTCAACTTGCCCAAGGACATGCCGTCAAATGAAGTGCTCAAATATGATCAGTGGTCTACCTTTTCCCTGTATTATAAGCTCGACATCCTTAGGCTATTTCATAAGGCAAACAACGACAGCCTGCCCGAGCCTCTGATGAATTCGATACTAGACAACTCCAGTCACGGCTATTCGCTCCGAGGAAAACAACTATCTTCGATACCAAGATTCAACTCGCGATTCGTGAAGGATTCACTCAGATACAAGGGATCTGTACTTTGGAACATTGTTAAATACCACAATCAACAGAAGAGTTTTTCAAGTTTTTTAGAGCTAAGAAAGCATGTTGTAAATAGAGTATATTTTAAAGATTTTAATTTTAATGCCCTGTCGGCTTCAACAACCCGCCACAGACATAGTGATTTTATATATAATTAGCTTTAGTCAGTTTATTTTAATCATCTAGTATAGTAACAGTTCTAGTTAGTAATTAATTAAATAATTAATTTTACTGTAAACATAAGAATTGTAATTTTAGATATTTTAATTGTAATTTTAATTTTAAATTTAAATACACGACCCCACAAGCTTTTAGCTTTTATTATTATCGTGTTAAAATAAAATTTATCTATCTATCTATCTACCATCCCCCCCCCGGGCACACCCCCGGGGATTTGCAATTTTTTTTCTTACGTGGGGGTCTATTCCCCACCCCCGGGCACGCAGAAAGAGACAATTTCCCACCCCCGGGACTCCTCATCGACCACAAATACGTTGTTTTGTGTCCAAAATTGATTTCCGTACAATAGCACAACCAGACGTTTTGACAAGAACTTAAACGCTTTTCTAGAGTTTACTGAACGAAGGATATTACAGAGTATTAAAAAGCATGGCCACTACATTGACAAAGAAAACTGAAGAAAAAAGTCTAACCGCACGGGCATTCGGCTGGCGAGTAAAGAAAGAAATGTTCTTCACCGCGTGTTTTATTCTAAATATAGCACATGCACAAAAGAGGTCCGGTGAGCAAATTGATGGCAGCATTTTAAAGGTGTTTTTCTTAGCTTGTTTCACAAGAACACTGGACTGAGATCTCTGTTTAATATAAAGCCGTGCATCTCTTTCATACAAATACGCTGAAGAAATATTTCTATGTTTGTGATGAACGCCATCAATTCGAGTACGCATCAAATGCACCTTCGTTTAACAATTTATTATTTTATGATAAACGTGCCTTTGAATACAGATTTTAATTTCGAGAGATTATTCTTCTCCAACCAGTCTGCTACAAATTCTAGAGATTTTCTTTGGAAATAGGCAGTCTTCTCTACGCGGTCCGGCGCCATTGTGTCAACTGAGAAGTGATTAGCTAGTGACGTGCTTCACAAGAAAAACAGGAAGTTATTTTCGATTTGCCCCGCCCCCCTACCCCCGGGACAAAACCGTTTCAAACAGTTTCCCACCCCCGGGCCCGAAGGGCTGGACTTGTCCCGGGGGTTGCCCGGGGGGGGGGGGATGGTAACAGGTAAAATTGAACCATGCATAAGCATTATGTCATCCAGTAACGTTATAGTCAAAATATTGTGTCACACAATCACACTTTTCGTCACGCCGGTTCGTATAAATAGAGGATCGCGCTAACATTTGTGAAACCTAGGGGTGGGGAGGGTCAGAATGGCCGGTTAAAATGCCCAATCGGCTTTCTTGTTATGATGTAAAGTGTATGTATGAGTGTCAAGAAGTAAGCAATACTGAAATTAGAAAAGAAAATTAGAAAAACTAAAAAAGAAATTAGAAAGGAGAACCAGGATCAAAGAAAAATCTTTGACCCCGGCGGGATTTGAACCCAAGACCTCCGGATTAGATCACCATCGCTCTACCAACTGAGCTACGAGGCCAAGCTGGGAGCAGGTATTCATCCGCTAACCGGTGAGCGGGCAAGACTCTCAATTGCGTTTGATGGTGCAATCGGCTTGGCGTTTGATGGTGCGTTGAAAGTGGACGTTCCTGCCATCTAAGGAACGAGGGGAGAGAGAACCACGGCGGGGTTAATGCCCCTGGGGCTTTTCATGTTTTTACTTTTTTGACCTGCTATCTGTTTTCTACTTGTGAGTTCCTTTTTCTTTGCTTCATTAGTGCAAGGAATCTGACTCATAAGCTACTGAAATTAAAGTGTGGACTGTGTAATTAATTTAGCAGATATGCGTGTATTTGGATGATGCAAATACAGGCGAATCTTGTCTCTTAAGCAGCCTCAAAAGCAACTAGATCTGAATAACGCTAAATGTACCTCCGGTTTCAAAATATGCAACGAATTTGGAGAAATTTGACCTCAAATTTGTCAGGATTTGCGAACATTTTCTCGGTAAATTGGCACTAAAGTGTTTCTTCGTGGCGAAAGTATTCTGTCATTAACTATTCAGTTTGCAGAGTTTGAGGTCGATTGCGGAAAGAAATAAGCAACCTTTTTCTAGAACGCCATCGCTGTCTCAAACCAGTTCCAACGGAGCAAACATGTAAGTAATTTTGTGTTCGTGCTGACTGAAAATTTGTGAAAACAGTTTATCCTATATACGGTAGTACATACCCGGTTCATGACCTTGCGTGACGTCTTGTTTGTAGTAGGTTCTGTAGCGCAATCTTCAAAATATAATTCCAGTCGTCTTTCGTCTCTCGATTTAGTCTGGAAATTTATTGATTCCCATATTTTCCGTGTTTTGTTCAGTAAAAGCATCATTACGACCCTCGTCTAGGTTTTGTGGTTGAATCGGAGTAAATGTTAAGTAAACGTTCATTCCGGCAAAGGGAAGAGACTTAGTTTGACACGGTATGTTCTCCTTTATCGCGTGGTTAGTTTTCATTTTTCTTCACTGTCTGGACTCTTGGACTTGACTTGAGAGGAAATGCCAAGTTGACATGACAATCAACCATTTGCTTAGCCCAATTAAGAAGCATGTTTTAAAATAAAAAATGCTCTGAAGTCATGGGAAAAGATTGAAGTCAATCTATTTTCTTTCAACTTTAATTCGTAGCAATATAAACGCATCACACACATTATTTGCCCCAACTAAAAGCCGCTGTGGCTCTTGTTTGTCATTAAAAGCCTCATGCACACAAATTGGTAAAATTGGTGCATTATAATTTGTCAAATATTTCGCTTCATAGTAACTGGTCAATGTAGTTGATCCCCTTTCCCTTTCCTCCACTTAACAATGGGATTAATGCACCATGATATTTCCCGAGGGATATCCCCTGAGCATTCGGCTTTCAGCGAAAATATTTGTACGTTCCCTTGCATCAGGAGTGCGGTCAAAAACCCGGCCAGCCTGGCAAAGCCTGGCCAGGCCGCGCTTTCCGGGTTTTTGGCCAAGCTTACCGGGAAAATGCGGCCTGGTAAAGCCTGGCAAGCCTGGCCACGGCCAAGTTTTCTTGGCAACCTTGGCCACTAAAGTCCAGCTTTCTCGGCCATGTTAGTTCCAAGGCCAGACTTTCTTGGCAACCTTGGCCAAAAAAAAAACCAAAACAACTCGGCTTTCCTGGCCACTAAGATTTTAGCCAGGCTTTCTTGGATTTTCTGCCATTGAAAAGTAGTCGTGAGAAACCTAGCATTTTTCTCATGGAGTGAAAGTTATTGGTTGTTTTTGCTAATCCCGTCATAAGATCGAGACATCAAAGAAACTCTACTAGAGGTCACTACTAGATGTTTTATTTTGAGCATTTTAAATGTCTTTGAAGTTACAATTAAAACTGATTCTTCAGCCAGTCATATATTAAAAGACTTCACCTTAAAAGATCCGGAACTGAGAAATTTTTAATCCGGTCTTGAATGTGGGGTAAACTTGAAATTCCTACACTAAAAGTGCTATTAAAAATATTGTGTCCAGTCACGCATTGCATCTTGAGGTATAAACAGCAATCAAACGCAGCTTTGAACAGATTGAGCAAGAATTATGCTGTAAGCATATTTCTTTTTCTGCTTGGAAATTGTGAAAATGAGGCACTATTTAATGATAAATAAATCAAAATCCTGTACTCAAAAAAAGCAGTTTACCTGTTGATTGTCTGCATAAGTTTGCAATGGGAGACAACACGTGTAACTTTTGATGTGGTCAATGCAATGACACAATGCATAACACCATTTTCAGAATAACAGGCCCGATTCCAAACTTCTCCAAGCAGTCAATTTCTTTAGAGCCACTGTATAAGTCAAAAAATGATTTTTGATCCTTTTCTTGCATTATGTTAGCTTTAAAATCGGAACGAAAGCGGAGTTTGTTGATAACGTGGGCCATTAGAGCAACCGCCATCTTGAAATTCACAACACATTTCTGAGGAGCCTGGAAACAAATTGGGTTGTTTCGGTCAGCAGCTAGACCACTGCGGGATCAGATAGTGACCGTTTTTGTTCGGTTTCGGCGCGATTTTTTGTGTTCAGTTCGTGGCATGAAATGTTTGCGTCTTTTGAGCTTGGAATGAAGAATCAGAGCGGCAAAATGTGGATCAGCTACCCTTTAGGCTGAGGTAAGTTGAAGGCAAATGATAATTTTGAAAGATTGGATTCAAAATTAATGATTATTTTAAGTAAAGATCGACCATGTGCTTCTGAGTTAAGCAGCTTAAATGTTTGCAAATGTTTGAGGATCTGAAGCAGGCAGACAGATCGATGTCCTTTATTAAAGTTTGAGCTTAAATCTGGATACTTGTTTCTTCCAGGCTTGTGCACATTTTTTCAAAGTAACTAAGAATGACAGAGGATTTGAGTCCTTGTTTAAATGCTCAAAGGATCTCCTAAATTGTGAAATGTCTGGGGCAAATGAAACTTGAGCTTACAGCTTGTGGACTGTTAGAGTAGTATAATTTAAAAGAACATTGCTCTTTAAGCATGTTTTAAATGCAGCATCATTCAGATAAGCTGGTTTTGACCATTCATTTATGTTTTGTTGTAGATATTGACTGTGTTCAACACATTGTTCAGTGACTTCAGCTGAGGGAGACTGACACTCAAACAGCGAGCAATGTCAAGTCACCAATGCTGGTCCTTAATAAGCTAAGTCGCTTAAACATGGCACTAAGTTCTGTTGATACCATTTTCTTTTGCATTACTTGACTCATAATTACAGAACACAACGTTCAAAATTATGTAGGTTTAAGACATTTAAAATAGTCTTTCAATGCAATCTAAATAGTTGGCATTTGATTTCTCTGGACATTCAAATGAATATAAGCTTAAAAGCTTATGGCTCTGTATTTCCATAACACATATACATAAAAGTTTATGGTGTCAGCAGTTCTTTGTGCAGTAACTAATACAGATTGTAATCTACCAATATTGCAATTTCCTGGATGTTTTCGTCAGTTGAACCGATTACTGATTGCATTGGTTTGCTAGACAATGTAAAACCTTGTTTTTTAACTGAATGGAATTTATATGTATGGGGTGTTTGTGTCTAAATTCTATGCTCCCCATGTTTGCCTTTTATATGTTTAGTCACATGGGGACAAACATTCAAAAAATTCAAAGACACTTTTCATAGCTGCCTAGAAATTAAAACTTAACTTCTTGTTTTACAAGAATGAAAAGAGCAAATACATGTATACCAGAAAAAATAAGTCAAACCAATTTTTTTGAGTTTATTAGTTTTTGATTCTTGGGCACTATTCCTTTCTGAACGAAATGCTATTTATTATAATATCATTATTGTATTATACATTGTATATAACCATTAATACGAAGATGCTGTTATAAAATTGTTATAAATACTGCAACTGAATAAAAAACTTTCAATGTTTGACGTGCAACGATGCATAATAAATCATTGTATTAAATGTTATTCTGATAGTATTTTTGAAATGGCATTCAATTTTATTAATAGTAATGTCTGGGCAGTTTGCCTGGCAACTTACTAACCTGCCAGTAATTAATCTCCTGGTTACTTTTATTTGTCTGAGTGCTGACTAAATTAAAATTCAGCTGATCTTGGCAGCCACAGTTGTCTTACTTTTGTCACTGGCCAGGCTGGCCTTGGTGTTTTATGCCCGGCCAGTCTGGCCTGTGACCTGGCTCAACAAGGTTTTCAAGCCCGGCTTTGGCCCCGGTCTGCCACGGCCAGGCCAGGCCGGGCTGGCCGCCTGACCACGGCTTCCCCGGTTTTTTTATCCCTTGGCCAGCCCGGCCAAAGCCTGGCTTGTGGCCGGGCTCACCTCGGCTTTCAGGCCGGGCTTTGGCCCCGGTCTACCCCGGTCTGGCCAGGCTCCTCATGCAAGGGTTAAGTTTAAAGTATTCCCCGAGCTTCGCTTTGCCAAAACGCTAAAACGGGAATAACGTTAACCTATAAGATCGAATTACCACAGGCAATGTACAAGCCCATAGTTACAGTCTGGCCATCATTTCCTTGACGTCTCTTGTTATTGTTGTTGTTGTTCGCTCTTTCGTTTGTTCGTTCGTTCATTTATATTATATTTACTTATTAAGGAATGGTAGGCAATTTTAAAATACTGGAGAGGAATAGTATCAGTATACGCTAATTCCCTATGTATCACCACAACAGGAGCTCACAGACAAAGCCTCACAATACAGCGCAATGTATTTCCTCAGCGTTAAATGGAATACAACTTTGGTAGCTGTCCTAGAGTATATACCAATACAGCGGATGTTAATGTTTGATTACTAGCACAATGTTTACGTAGTGTAAATCTATTTGAACTAAATTTCAATTACGTCATCTGTTCTAGAATATACCTTTCATGAATTGAAAGAGTACATTATGGCAAAACGACTGTTCCCTAGAACAGAACTGTTCCCTAGACTGTTCCGACAGAACTGTTCCCTAGCTTGCCCTCGTGTCATCGCCCATCCTAACCCCATGACCGGAACTTGTTAGCTGGTTAGCCTTTTCCCCAGCCTTCCCGTCAACCCTCCTAGCCGTCAAGAGCGCTTACTAGCAAAGTTTTACCGATTCATGCAATCAAAAAGTACCTGCATCATATTCACAAACTAGAATGAGTAAAAGAAAAGGGGGAGCTCCTTTCAGAAATTGATATCAAAATATCTCGTTAAAAGTCTGTTCCAAGCTATACAACTTAAGTTTTATTTCAACTCAAGTCTATGGTCAGTTATTTATGATCGTTTAGGACATTGTGAGAGGTGGTTAAAAGCTACAACCAGGACAAATTTAACACTCTATTCGTATTTGGTTTGGATATATATATATATATATATATATATATATATATATAATGAATTGAAGGCTTCATCAGCTATTAAAGTGCTCAACAGATAAACTAGAACAATATGTACATTTGCAGAGTTGGATTATTTGGTCGAAGACATTTATTGCTACTCAGAGTTTCATGCTTCTTGCGGAGCAATCATCAGGCAACTGCCAAAAATAACGGATACATGAGAATATACATGAGAATATAACAATACCTAGTGGCGTGATGTAGACGGATATCATTGGCTAATCTAAGCGAGCACAGTCTTTAACAGGAATTTTTTGGAATGTATACATGTTGATATCAGTTCGCTTTTATTGTTTAGAGTTGACATTTCGAGTTTACATATAATAAAATATTTTTCCATAAACATAAATTACATCTCTTCCTTACATTTGAATATGAACGGGCCTGCTTCACCTTACGCCATTTGATGTTGTACATAATATTCCTATCTTTTAGGCTCCAAATTTAATTACTTAATTCGGTTGCGTGTTTATATCGCTCGTTCCTAAATGAGCATACATGGTTTCTGTATCTTAACTTGAAAGTTGTGTCACAAAGCCCAATGTATGTCTCTCTTGAGGTTGATGTCGTGACCTCGGCTTGGTAAATGATGTTTTGGTCGTTGCATTTACCGTCCATGGGGCACGTGCTTGAATCCCGGCAGTTACAATTGCTATCATTGGTGGGATCAGATTTATTAATTTGAGCTTTGTTGTGATTGGAAATAATGCTGCATGAGTAATGTCAAAACCATTATTTATAAAAAAAAGTAATTAAAACATGTAAAAACAACATACTATTCCTGTTCAACGTTGTTTAGTCATTTTCTTTGCAGCTGTACCTGGTACGTATTGGTATTAAAGCTACTGAAGCTATACGTGTTACTCTTGTATTTTTCTGTTTTGATCAATTTTCAAAAGAAATGAGAAGTTGCTCTTAACTATCATAAGCACTGCTAAAAATATACGCTTGTATGCTCCCTTAATGTTGATTGCGATTAGCGCCTGGAAGTAAACGTTATACGAGGCTGTAGCCATATTCAATATTAAATATATTAAAATTCAGGTGGTCAAGCCATTTTTGAATAAAAATGCATGTTTTTCACCTTTTTTAGATGAAAAAGCACAAAATGTTTGCATAAAAAAATTCAATTTCTGCCGTTTTTTGAAATACATGTAGTTTCTCTTATTCTGGGTAAAATTCAAGATGGTGGGCAAAAGGGTGACCTCACAGGCCCCCATCAGCGCTGCAATTCATAATAAATACCTCATCTTGTAGAGCACATCAGAAGCTTTCTACTAAAGGTAAAATCTTTTCGAAAGATAGTATAAAAACACAGCAAAAACCCGGGGGAGGGATGCAACAACCCCTCCCCCCCTTGTACCACAGTGGGGGTGTGACTGCTTGTACGTCCGATGGTAATGGTCGGTTGAAAGCCACCATATCTGAAAAATAGTGAAAATCAGAATGGCTTTAAATAAGACTCGTATTTTTACCAAATGAAAGTTCCTGAAGACAGATGTTTTTATTAGATGATCCCATGACATGGCTTTTATTGGGAGAAAACCTTCACAAACATGTAACTGATGTTACCTTATTGACTCAGCGTTATTGTAGAAAGGAACAGTCTTTTCAGATCTTTCCTGAGTTTTAATCTTTACATTTGTTGAGGCGAGATTGACTGTAAATTAAGCACTTGACTCTGTTGACAGAGCTAGGCCTTAATCTTTATAATGTTATCTACAACATCTTCTAGTTTTAAAAGTTTCAGTTTTCTAGCTGGAAGGTAATACCCCAGCATATTCACTTGGGGAAAAAACGAAAGCCAAATTTACTTTCAGTTTTTGAAACGACCTTCCAGCCTGATGAACAGCTTTAGGTACTTTTCGGAAGGAATGATATGCATTTTTTTGTTTCTTTCCATGTTATAATATATACATTTACTCACCTCTTTACTATCTCCAGTCTTAAAGTTAAAATCGTTATCATTTGGAAAGTGCCCAACAACCTGTTTGCTTATTCCATAAAGATACAGTCTTTCAAGATATAGCCTTTCTGTAGCTATATAGTGAGCGGGTTCAATTTCCAAAATATTGAAATTTTAGTAACATTAAAGTAATTAACCCCACCTTTCATGTTAAGGTAGACATTTATTTTACAGAATTTAAATCTTTATTACTCAACAAAGGTGTTATTTTCCAAGTTGGCCATTGTCATTTATTATTGTCACTTCATTGACATTATCTCGTACAACATGTGCTGCTTGAGATAAGGTGACAGCTGAATTTTGATTGGTCATTTTAAAGCATTTCAGAAGTTTTCAACTAGTTCACTTGACGTTTTCACTCAACAAAGTATTACTAGAGAGGTCCTGACGGATAATAAAGACGAAGGAGAACACTGAAGACAAGAAAGCCCCAGGGGCATCACATTCCACCGTTGTTCTCCCTCTCCTCGGGGTGTTAAATATATTACGGTCACTCAAGACACAGGCTCTAGCCTGTGTAGCGAAATACGAGACGAGTATTTGTTTGGCCGAGCGAAAACCGGAGGTCTGGGGCATGTGACCAAGAAAAACTGAAATGGGTATTACTAGACCACGTCCTGACGGCGGGGTAAAAATTAACATTTTTTATCCTGGCTTGGGCAATCGATGAAAATCGATAACGGGAAACCGTTCGATAAATTGATAACTATCGATATCAATCAGATAAACGTTATCGATTGTATCGATCAATCGATAAAAATCGATACTCACAAGTCTTTTGGTAATTACTGTTATCGATGGATGTCGATCGTACATGTCTTTAATTTCTGGGATTGATTTTGGTTTTAAAAAACGTTCAATCGCAGTTAAAGCTGTATTTGTAAAACTGTATTTGTATTTCAGTAAATGTAGTTTATTAAGGTGGCAGGATAACTGTGCTGTATCGACCCGAGCATCTGCGAAAGTGACATCTCGGCTATCTACCTATCTATATAAGCAACCAGGCAAACGTTTTGAGTGGAAGCGCTGGCAATCTTTTGTTTAACCAGATATTAGGGATGTATGCAAAGGGTAGCTCAACCAACATCTGGCATTTTGTTTTTACGTTTTAAGGGTATATTTACATTCTTCGTCTGCTCCATTGCCCTTCAAGAATGTAAATACAGAACTTGTAAAAACAGGGAAGGTTGAGGAGTCAATATTTATTGTCAACTTATTTGTTTGTCTTTCGTTTAGAATCTTAACACCCCCACGCAAGCGGCTTATTAGCAGTAAGAAATTTTTTGTTAGCATCACTTAACCATAAGCTGTCTGAAGAGAGAGGCTTACAGCTGATACGAAAGTCTACAGTAACCTTTGTTACGCTTATATAAAAAAATTAACAAGCCGAGGAACTTCAATCGATTGCATTGAAAATGTGAAAAGAAGTCATGCCCACTTAGTGCTCAGGCAGTCATAATGGACCTTATTGCGTTTTAAATACCGCCAAAACCATATAGAATGAATGAGTCGTATCATAAAAGCACATAATATGGACAATATGGAAAACATGGACAAAGTTGTTTCATGCTCAAAACCACAGTTTATTTAAATTAAAATCAGTTCGTGGGTCCTTCGTTTTTGTCGTCTGGCACAAGCTTCTTCTGGACACCAAAACAGGAGTTTTTCATGCTTTGGCGAGGAGCAAAAACAAGCCAACAAAGGGAACTTTCGGTTGACGGCCGTGGCTCACGAACGTCTGTGCGTAGTCTGCTTAAGTTCCATAATTTAAATCGTTCCAGTTAAGAATTCAAATGCTTCCATTGTTTTGTTTGATATAGAGACATTACACATGTGTTTAAAGTGTTTATCAAATCGAATGTCATTTTTCGATCGCATCGTTAGTCTGGCATCAGTACTTGGTGTTGTTTTGTGAGCAAAAAAGATTTAGAAGCGTTACCGTACAATAATAAAATTGACAAAGCTGGTTATCGAAGTTGTCGTTATTATTAACGCTCACATATTTCGATACAACAAATGTTAGCGATAAAATCGATAATTTTCGATAAAATCGATGAAAGTATTTGAAAATCGATAAATATCGATTTCTCACAACAAATCCCTTTATCGATTTTTATCGATTTCCGTTACAATCATTTAATTTTATTGATTGTTGTCGAACGTTATCGATTATCGATTTTATCGATTGCCCTGGCCGGATTTTTATCCCTGAATGCCTGTGATGTTTCCTGAATTTGACGATTGCCTTTTAATATTCTTATCTCATAAAACGCTAGCTACATGCATCTTAAATAAGGTGGGGATTGTTTTCAGATTCGTAACTAACTTTTGAGTTTTTCAGTTTAAGAGCATTTCATATGTTTTCACCTGGTTCACTTGACGTGTTCGAACGCATGAAACGTGATTTTTTTTGTTTGTTTGCTTGTTTTTGTTTTTGGTTTTTTTGGAAAAAATATAATTACCATACCTTTCAGGAAAAGGCAGACACTTTCTTTTATCGCTGGCCAATATATGTTTTCAAGATAAAGTGCAGGTCAGGACCGCCCTTTCAAATGCCGAGAAGACCATGCCGACGAGGTCAACATTTTTCCGGTAAACTTATTTCTGTTAAGATAAGGGGATGGATGCATTCTGATCGGTTGTTCAAGCATTTTCAGCTATTACAAAGACCCTGCTGCTATTACGAACACCTTCCCCTGCTGTTAGGGACTGTGCAATAATTACCTGGGGGGGAGGGTTATAGGGTTTTCCCCTATGCCCCCCAGAGGGAGGCATAGGGGAAAAGCACAACTTGAGAGAGGGGGGGGGGGGGGGTTGGATGTAAAATTTAATACATACAGGGGGATTACTTTTTTCTCTGTTTTTCACAAACTGGAAAATTAAAGTAGTAGAAGAGCTATTAGAGTTCAAATATTTATACTTGCTTACATTGGAATTAAGAGCGGCTATCTGTAACTTTCACCTAAACCATGCAAGATAGAAAAATCGAAAATTGCCAAACTTTGTCACAATAAAGGTCTTCCCAAACCATTTATAAAAATATAAGTTTCAGTTTATTTCGGTCAATATTTTACCGTTGCGACGACTTTATCATTCTGATGGCTCGGGAGCGAGTAAAAACGACTTGAAAGTGTCACTTAAATCAACCGCTCGTCTTGAATTGTGCAGACAGAAATATCAATATCAAAGCCATGTAGTATAAGTAGGATATTCCCTTGTCATGTTTGCTTTGTCAAATTTGAATTCGATAGAGACCAGAATTTTTGAGAGATTTTCAAAATTTAACCGTTTCGAGCGGCATAGTCGCACGCTAAAAATGTTGAAATTCAGGACCAAAAAAAGCACTCTGGTATATGGCTTTTGCAAGTGAGACTACACTTGTTGGAATAAGCAATCTTTCCTCTACGATTTGATGAAAAAAATTTTTTGGGTAAATGAAATGGTAAATTTTGGGAGCGCTTTATCTACACCCTATTTTCCAAGCGAAGACGACCTTTTAACCTTGACAGGCGCGGAAGTAATGACCAGCGTTTTCAAATAACACGTGCTAATTCCATTTTTTTGAGAAAAGTTTCACAATGTTTGGCACTTACTAATTAATTGAACCTCAAATAAAGTCATCAGCCGAAAACAGGACAGGTTTTCAGGGGCACTCAACGAATCTGTTCCTTCAAATATCTGTTCTTGGGACGACTTCCTGCTGGCTGGCAAATTATTTTTGTGTAGCTACTCTCCTGGGAAATAATCACTGAAGGTTTTTCCTGGGAAAATTAATTCCCGCTGGAGACGCCCTGGACTAAAAGATTGAAGCTTGCTGAGAGACTGGGACGGGGCAGTAGCTGCTGACCAAACAAACTGCTTCTCCAGGAAACAGTTTCCCCCGAAAAAATTTGACGGTTACGGTCGCGGTTACGTCCGTTTACGTCGGTTTATCGTTCGGTTCATTACAGATTCTTTCAAACAAAAGGTAGGTGTATATCGCTTTGCTATGTTTTATTCATGATCGGTTGTTTAACACTTGTGAAGTCCGGTGGCGGAAAGTAATACTCCAGTTGTTGTCTTGTTTCACTCACAGAATCATGAATCATGGCCATGCAGCCCACAGGTAACCAAAGCGTAATATGAGAGTTTGTATGGAGCTGAAATTCGATCGAAAATAATCGGCGGTTTTCCGCCGAAAATACATTAAAAGCGAAACAAAGGCGACGGCATGTCACGTGCTCTCTTTAGTACGTGACATGCCGTCGCGTCGACCGTTAAGCAGAAAATCGCCCAAAACGGCCTCCGGAAGCTCGGAAAAGTGATAAAAACACAGCAAACACACAACAGGTAAGGTTTTTTAAACTTCATTTCGATTTTAATGTATTTTCGGCGGAAAACCGCCGATTATTTTCGATCGAATTTCAGCTCCATACAAACCCTCATATCATTACGCTTTGGTTACCTGTGTGCAGCCCAACTATCCAAAGCTGAAATATTAAGCACCCAGCCTGCCACCACAAACATGATAAGATGGCGTTTTTATTAAGCCATTAAAGCAGCTTATGCTTATATAGGTGAGCTTTTCAGTCACGTTTTAATTTTGTCGCTTTGTGTTTCACATTCATCTGATGATTATTTATAGTTGGTAATGAGTAAACCTGGGAGTTTAGTCCCTAAGACAAAATCCCAACTGTAGAATGAAAAAATTTTAATATTTAAATGTATATTTTCTACATGTTAGATTGAAGATATGCAGGCATCCCTCGTAGGCCTTAAGCTTACAGAAACCTGAGCTCAATTTTGAAAATGTTTTAATAAACAATAGGGCTTTTTATTTGTAAAATGTGGCTAACAGAGCTTTATTTCTATTGACGATTTTTTATCAAACAGCATTTTACATGGCAATGAACCTCTGAGCACTTCATTTGAATATTTGTGATGTTCAAATGGCCGCTTACTGCGGCAAAATGCCCTTGAATCCCTGTACTGTATGCTTTCCCTACAATTGATAATTAGTGGCAACCAAAGAAATTTTCTTTCAAACAAATAACAAACCTGGACAGACAAAATAGAGAAACACATGCTTTATATGCCCTGCTCTTATTTTGTTGTAAATATATCGCAGAAAAATGCCTGTTTAGTGTCAGTAAGGGGAGATTTACTGTACAAGCTATGTTTTTGTTTAAGTCCAACTCAGTATTAACATTTGTTCTAGTCTTTTGTTAGGGTGTATCAAACATGTAACAGCCAGCACTCACAAAAATGCAAGTGAACTTTTTCGTTACTCCTTTTTTAACTCAAGGTGAGTTCGGCTTGTGATGACAGACACTCATTACTGGTAGTTTGTCCTTGTGACCCTTTCTCTTCCATTAGGTTAAGTTAGGCTTGTGGTGATGGACACTCATTGGCTGTTCTTTCTTGTGACCCTTTCTCTTCCATTAGGTCGAGTTAGGCTTGTGACGACGGACATTCATTGGTTGTTTGTTCTTGCGACCCTTTCTCTTCCATTAGGTTAAGTTAGGCTTGTGACGACGGATACTCATTGGCTGTTTGTTCTTGTGACCCTTTCTCTTCCATTAGGTTGAGTTAGGCTTGTGACGACGGACACTCATTGGTTGTTCGTTCTTGTGACCCTTTCTATTCCATTAGGTTGAGTTAGGCCTGTGACGACGGACACTCATTGGTTGTTTGTTCTTGTGACCCTTTCTATTCCATTAGGTTGTTAGGCTTGTGCCAACAGGCATTCATTAGTTGTTTGTTCAATGTTGTTGTCTCCCTTATTCTTGCATCAAGTTGAGTTACGTTTGTGATGACAGGCATTCATTGGTTGTTTGTTGTTGTGTCCCTTATTCTTGCATCAAGTTGAGTTAGGCTTGTGAGAGTGGGCACTCATTGGTATTTGGATATTGTAACCTATTCTTTTCCCTCCAGATAAATTTGACGTTGGTGGCCACTGTTTGTATTGGCTTTTAATTATTGAGTTGGTCTTTTTCTTCTGTAATGATTCAGGTGCTTCATTCAGCAAGTTTTGTTTGCTCCTACATGACTTTTGTATGATTTGTCACTTTTTTCTATTATGGCATGTCACCTGTTAATCTTTTGAATTCCTCTTTCCTTTACAATGAATGTTGTACAAGTCACAGATACACATGCAAGTTGGAATGTAACTGTTGATTTGCTTGTCAATGGAAGGTAAATTTTCAACAGAATAATAATGCAGTTTTCATTCTTATGAAGTTAAATTCTTTTTCTAATTGTATTGTGTTGTTCCAAAAAATATCCATGCTCCCCCCACAGAGGGTTTTTTGGGTTTGAACCCCCTACCCCTCTGGAAATTCCAGTTTAGGCTGATACCTTCCTTTAAAGATTTTGGCCTTTGAGACCCCCCTCCCCGTCAGAATTTCCAATGAACTTCTGTGATGGGGGTATCGATATTTTCTGGACCCACACATTGATACAGTTGAATGTGTCAAAAGGGTGCAATTTCACTTTCAAAGTCAAAAGCCTTTATGCTGTGGACTCATTTAATAGTGAAAGTTCTTTTACAAAATTTATTGCCTAATCATGAGAAAAAGAAATCTGTACAAGATATGACTAAATTCATATTGTAAAAGTGAGCCCCAAAGCACTTTTTAACAGGCATTAAGTCATCCTGCACATACAGTGTATTTCTTGTTGGTAATTTTTACTGTTATTTGTTTATGATTATTTCAGTGGAGTGCCTGTGAACTAGCTATATTAGCTAAGTGCACTTTTGCTCTAAATAATAGCATTTACCATTTTCTACCATTTTTTACTAATTACATTCTGTAAAAAATGTTCCACATGGAATCTTGTTCAAATTCCCTGATGAAGTCTGTAGTTATCAGACAAAGGTGGTTGGAGAATAAAACTTGGTATGGGCATGGATACTTTCAGGAACCACACATTCATCAAGAAAGAATTAATTTCATCTGTTCTCTTTGGTTGTAAGTGATAATGGAGACCAATTAGTTACCTCACTAGGGGACATACATGTACTAACATGAGTTGAAATGTCAGCTTTTCATGGGTAGTCTGCACACTGTCTGTGTGGTGATGTGTTAACCTGTAAAGGCTTAATGCGGGCTGGGGAGTTTACAAGACTCTAGAAAGGGTTGTCAGTTATCTCCAAATGTTTGAACTGTCCTTTAACCCTAACATAGACCAGCATGTAATGTCTCCATACCATACAGGTGTATTACTACAGTTGAATCTCTGCTTGTGGACACCTGCTATATATAATAAGCAAACAGCTCCTGTCAACAGACACAAAACTGTAGTCACGGTGATTTCCTCACTGAAACTCTAAATTTTACTGGCATGATCTCCTGCAGGTAGACACCTCTTTCAATATCTGAAAGGGCTAAAATAACTTCCCTTTTGCTGACAAACATCTTTAATCTTGGACTCACATAACAGTATTTACAATTATTGCTTGTAAAATCAATTTGCACGACAAGGAGGTTGAGCGCTCTTTTCGCTTCCCGAATGGTTAATGTGCTGGGGGTGTGACAATACTTACTCAATTAAATAATCAATTAATAATTAATTTATTTATTTGTTTATTGCTTTTGACAATATTTATTATTGCTGGCTGGGAGATATGAGAAATCAATTCTGCTGGCTGGGAAACCTACTATGGACAAGTTGCTGGGAAAAAGGAACAGGTAATTTTTTCCCAGCAATGCAGAAAAACACTCGAAAATGCCTTAGACAGCTTTTGTTCTTGTCATATTGAATAGAACAAAGCATTTTTGCAAAACTGTTCGTTGAGTGCCCCTGAGGTTTTCGCTAGCAAATAACTTTGGTTGTCAGTGATTAACATCGGCAAATTTGCATAAATTTGAAACATTTGTTTTTCACAAAAAACTTGTTTTTTACCTTCATTGTTTCTAAAGTAAAAATGCCAACGAAAACCAGTAAAGCATTACCTAACTATCTATGTAGCAAATCGTACCTTAATAACCATTTTCTGTGAAGAAATGACGAGATTTCTACTAGCCGCCCATATCAACTGATGACAACCGTCGAACATTTTTGGGTAAATGATGGTGTACAGTCACGCAATACACAGTGGTCTTAGATTACAAAAACCACATGGCCGGTCATTATACCTGAAGTTGCAAAGTACTTCCACAATCATAATGTAACAAACACGCCTCTTGTCAAAAAATCGCGACACAAATCTTGCACGTGGGTTGAACTGTTTGGAACGCCACCAATCTGTCAAACCTCATAAACTACCATGGCTTTGTGTGGGTATTCGGAAATAGTTAAAGGAAGTTGTGGGGTTAGTTCAGACAACCCAGCGTAATGTCCAGTGTGTTACTTACTTCTTATTAACTGAGAGCGAGGGCCGTACTGGGAGAATATTGCCCGAGGTCGTACAACAAAGACTGAGGGCAATATTCTCTCAGTACGGTCCCACACTTTATTACTTGAAAAGTGAGCCGTGGCGGATTGGGATGAATGAAACAGGTTACCGGAAAGCATACAAAACTCAGCAGTTTTATTCCACACAAGAAATTTATATTGCACCCGGGGTGGGGGGGGGGGGGTACTCCATTACATCAGCTATATAGGTATGTGCGGCGCCAAAGTGTACGGTTTTTGAGCCTTTTTGGTCTGAAATAGGGTATAGATTTTGACCATTTTGGTCTAAAATAGCGTGAGGTTTGTGCACTCTGATATGGGATCTGGTAAGGTTCTTACAAGAAGCTATCTTTTTATTAATTTTCTTCTCCAAAGAACTGAAGTTAGATTACATACATACATTAACGTTGGGAATTTGAAGCCCTTCTCAACTGTTTGCGCAAAATGCTTTTTGCTGTTCGCTCTCCTTCTCTGCCTCAAAATAAGAAAAGAAAGGACAAGAAAAAGAAAACCCGCGGAGGCAAAAATCTTCCAAAAAAGGTTAGCTCGCTTCAACCTCGTTCCCAGGACTTTGGAAAAAGTTCTGGGAATGGGCTCCTGCTGAAGCAAGATAATGCAATAACTCCTGGTATCCACCATGTGTCCACCTTTGTTATCACCTGGGGCGCAACACCCCTCTCTCCATCTTGCGGTACATCCATAGATAAGTGAGGAGTAAACGAAGTTATGCACTGCCCAAATTAAAAATTCTGTCAAGATACCCGCCTGTTACAATGAGACATATTAGGCAGCTAGGGTGGATGAATACTTCCAAGGGATATATGCCTTTTGACATAAAGTAACAAAGACCGGAAAACTCAATGTACCTTGGCACAGATTCTGACGTTTGACGATGCTCGGAACTGTTTTTTTTTTCTGATTTTTAAGGCAGTTTTGAGGTCAATGAAGTTCGTTTGGGTTTAACAATATGCCCGCGACACCGGGAAAGGTGTGGAATCCGCTGGAGATCCTGTAAGAAAAACTGCAGTAGTCCAAGTGAAGTGTCCGTTAAATATTTAGGTCCGTCAAATATTTAGGTCCAATTTGCAGCAAATTATGTGGTAGGGTAGATAGTAGAGAATTACAGCAATCGATCCGAGAAGTTGCAAAGGTGTGTATTAGTATACCGCAGTTTTTGTGTGATAGGAACTTTGTGGTAGTAACTAGATTACGTAGATGATAGAAAGCTGTTTTGCACAGTTAATTCACTTGCCTATTCATAGAAAGGGCACTTTCAAACCATACGCCAGTGTTCTTGGCTGACTATTTATATAGCAGCCGTTTATATATATATATATATATATATATATATATATATATGTAGTCGACGTAGGCAGTATCGTGGAAGCCATTGATGCACACCTGCAAGACAGTTTTTCATTACCTAGTGTTCGCAACACTAAAAACGGAGGTTTAAAAAAAAGGCTTAGGGTGGACCGGAATATCTACGTTTGTTTATCAAGAAATGTTTTTAGGGCAAGGGGGCCCCGCATTCCCCTATAATTGATATTTTTGTTTTGTTTAGAATGGTTAAAAATAAAACCATCAGCATTAGATTTAACACAGGCACTTCTACTTAGAAAGGTGGCACTTATTGGAGTAAACAACAGCAACCAAAAAAAAAAAACACAAAGAAAACAAACAAACAAAAAACGAGTCACGCCCAGAGATGGTAGCCAGACAACATTCCAGGAGACAAGAGCAGGAAAAAACATCGGACAGATTCTGCCGCAGGATAGCAATGATAAAAGTAATAATAAAAATCCAGGCATTTCATCTCAGGAAGTCCTTTTAACATGTCCGATGATCAATCGCGTCGCTTTTATATGCCCTTCCTCTCGTCCCCTCTCCTCTCCAGCTCTATATGTTGCAAGTTGTGGAGTACTTTCACAGGCGTCCCAAACTCACGATTCGAGAAATCGATCGAATAAATGATTTATGTAAGCGTATGAATGATTTATGTAGGCGCATGAATGATTTTTGTAAGCGTATCGAGTGGGACGTGACTACTTGAAGTGCGCGGTGTTGTGTTACAATTTAGGCCTTTGGAAACTTGAGCGCTCTATAAGACTTTGTATGGAGTTTAAAATAACGTGGAATAAAAGCGCTCGACGAAATAAAATTTTACCTTCTTTTCAATAAAATAAAGAAAATGTGCTCACCTTTCTTGATTTCTGTTGTCCTTTTGGGCTATTTCATCGTTTTTGGGGGGTTTTGAGGTTTTTGTCGTAGCCTTCATAAGACGAAGTCAAGGCTGGACAGAGCCATTTCGAACGAGCCGTGCCGCGAGGCCGTTTTCTCGCCAAAATTCGAATCCGCGGCTTGATTTTCCCTTCCAACGTAAAGAAGGAAAGTTCAGTTTTCTCCTCGTCTGGTCAGCTTGGAAAAACTTCATCCTTTCAGCTCCAGTTGGAATGAAATTGGAACGATTTATGCATCACTACTGGAGCTTTCAGCTTTCCTGAGCACCTTGTTCCCGTCTTTTCGACTACGGCACAGCTGGAAATCAAACTTTGCGACCGCTCCAGCGTGACAACTGCGACTGACCGGACGGGTGCACAGTCAAAATTTCCCATTAAAAATCTTACTCTTTCCCCACGACCCCACGGGAGCATTTTGACGCCCCTTTGTAATGTAAGACCAATCGCGTGACAGATAAAGCGAAAACAGGAAAATCGAATTGAAAAACCGTTTCTTTGCGCTCGGCATGTAATTCCTTTATGCGTGATGCTTTCGAAGATGAAGAGATTAGCTGATATGGATTGCACCATAGCATAGATTCGCTTGGTCCCAAGAAGCCAAAAACAAGCAAAAATGTTGGACATTCACAACAATGGAAATTTTGGTAAGTAAATAAAAACATTGGTATGCGATATACATGAGCGACAGTACTGTTGCACTGTTCAAAGTACACAAAGGGCCATACACAGGTTCATACACAGTACACGCAACTCCGCTGGAACATACCACTGCCACCTTCAAACCAACAGCATTAAGATTTGATATGATCTCTTCAACCACGGTCGACTTTCCAGTTCCAGCCTGGCCAGTAATTAGTAAGTTGTGGCCTCTAGAAGCCACACTCACAATCTGTGCTTGACCTGATGTTAAAACGCTCATTGTGGTGTTGACCCTTACATTTTTCGACTACCACTGACAACCATTAATTAGAAATTAAAGACAAAAGTTTCCCTGATCCGAAGTTTGTGTTCTGATTGCCACGAAATGTTTGAGTTTTAGTTTGCACCTAAATTTTTCTCACCTCTAATTGATGTAACCCGTTCTGATAATAATAGGGCTTTATGATTACCATCGTAAAACGGCAAGTCAAAATACCAAAACAATTAACCATTTCCGGGAAGTTCCTGTGAAAAACTTTATTAAAAAGTAGCAATTTCTATTTTGGATGCTTAAAATGATAACAAACTAAGGATTACCAATCGGACTTGCGGCAAAAATGGCAATATACCGACGCATTTTCCAAATAGAAAAAAGACAAATGATGACAATTAATGTCGATATAAAGTGAGATACTGTATATCCATCGCAGAGTAATTACAAACACGGCGCAAAGAAACGGATATGAGTTCGCGAGACGATTTTTCTCACCCTTAATTGTTGTAAACCGTTCAGATAATAATAAATCGCAAACAACGAGGCTTTAGAATCGTCAGCTTACCATCAACCCGGGCATTTACAGCGACTTCCTGTGAAAACTGCATAAAAAAGCAATTTCTAACGTTAATGCACAAAATGACAACGAGCCATGGATTTCCATTGCGGCGTGCTAGATTCAATAATTACAACAGGCCGACGCATTTAGCAAATAAAACATGACAAAGCATGACAATGACAACTAATGTCCATTTAAACAGAAAATCATGTATATCCAATGCATGAAGAGTAGATTACAAACAATTTCCGAGCGCAAAGAGACGGTTTTTGAATTCGATTTTCCTGTTTTCGCTTTATCTGTCACGCAATTGGTCTTACATTACAAAGGGGCGTCAAAATGCTCCCGTGGGGTCGTGGGGAAAGAGTAAGATTTTTAATGGGAAATTTTGACTGTGCACCCGTCCGGTCAGTCGCAGTTGTCACGCTGGAGCGGTCGCAAAGTTTGATTTCCAGCTGTGCCGTAGTCGAAAGACGGGAACAAGGTGCTCAGGAAAGCTGAAAGCTCCAGTAGTGATGCATAAATCGTTCCAATTGGAGCTGAAAGGATGAAGTTTTTCCAATCTGACCAGACGAGGAGAAAACTGAACTTTCCTTCTTTACGTCGGAAGGGAAAATCAAGCCGCGGATTCGAATTTTGGCGAGAAAACGGCCTCGTGGCACGGCTCGCTCGAAATGGCTCTGTCCAGCCTTGACTTCGTCTTATGAAGGCTACGACAAAAACCTCAAAGCCCCCCAAAAACGATGAAATAGCCCAAAAGGACAACAGAAATCAAGAAAGGTGAGTACATTTTCTTTATTTTATTGAAAAGAAGGTAAAATTTTATTTCGTCGAGCGCTTTTATTCCACGCTATTTTAAACTCCATACAAAGTCTTATAGAGCGCTCAAATTTCCAACGGCCTAAATTGTAACACAACACCGCGCACTTCAAGTAGTCACGTCCCACTCGATACGCTTACATAAATCACTCATACGCTTACATAAATCATTCATACGCTTACATAAATCATTTATTCGATCGATTTCTCGAATCGTGAGTTTGGGAGGCCTGTGGTACTTTCAATAGCATCTGAGCCTTTCCTGCTGCCTTGTCTTTCTATGAACTGTCCACACTTTTAAATCGAGGATCGTATGTGTGGTTCCAAAATAGCACGGTAACAGCCAGGATGGAACCTCTCTGGTTTGTAATTTAAGACCAGTGTATATTGCGTGACAGCAACGTTTTCGTGACCACCCAAAACTGTTCGACGGTTTTCACGGGCGGCCAGAAGAAATCTCGACCTTTCTTCATCAGAAAAGAGTCATTAAGGTACGGTTTGCTTTATAAATAGTTGGGTAACACTTTATTGGCTTTCTTCACCACTCTTTTGAAAAAAAAACTGAAGGCAGAAAAGCGAGTTTGTTGTGAAAGAAAAATGTTTCAAATTTACGCAAATTTGCCGATGTTAATCACCAACAACCAAAGTTTGCCTTGGCCAAAAAACGTATTTGCTAGCGAAAACGTGTCCTGTTTTCGGCTGATGACTTTATTTGAGGCTTTATTAATTAGTAAGTACCAAACATTGTGATACTTGTTTTAAAAAATATGGAATTAGCGCGTGTTATTTGAAAACGCTTGTCATTACTTCCCCGCCTGTCAAGGTCCAAAGGTCGTCTTCGCTTGGAAAATAGGGTGTAGATAAAGCGCTCCCAAAATTTACCATTTCATTTACCCAAAAATTTTTTTCATCAAATCGTAGAGGAATGATTGCTTATTCCAACAAGTGTAGTCTCACTTGCAAAAGCCATATACCAGAGTGCTTTTTTTGGTCCTGAATTTCAACATTTTTTAGCGTGCGACTATGCCGCTCGAAACGGTTAAATTTTAAAAATCTCTCAAAAATTCTGGACTCGATCGAATTCAAATTTGACAAAGCACACATGACAAGGGAATATCCTACTTATACTACATGGCTTTGATATTGATATTTCTGTCTTCACAATTCAAGACGAGCGGTTGATTTAAGTGACACTTTCAAGTCGTTTTTACTCGCTCCCGAGCCATCGGAATGATAAAGTCACCGTAACGGTAAAATATTTACCGGAATAAATTAAAACTTATATTTTATAAATGGTTTGGGAAGACCCTTATTGTGACAGAGTTTGGCAATTTTCGATTTTTCTATCTTGCATGGTCCTACGTGAAAGTTACGGATAGCCGCTCTTAAACTGGGAAAGTATCAACTCCAAGTGTTTTGACCTCTGAACTGGCTGATTGCTTAATATTTTCCTATCTGTCATGCAGTAGGAAAGGAATGCATCTGTTGTATATTAAAACAGTGCTACTTTATTGGTACCAGGTTTTAATGAAACAGGGACCCTTAAAAGTGTAAAAGTTGCACTATGATGTTATTCAATGAAAAAGAAAGATGCCAATGTAGGATAGCCTACATGGTATTATAATTTTAAGAGAGAATGGAAAACCCACCTGTTGAATTTAATAGGAATAAATTGAACAATGTAAATACAAACAGTTTGATTATTTAGCAAAGTCATTTGAAGAGTCATTTGAAGTACTTTTTGTGCCTGAGGAAGACATCCAACAAGTAAATTAGGTATGAGGGAACCAACGCGGGAAGGAAGCAGGGGAGGTGGGGTTTGACCTTAAAGGTCAAATACACCAAAATTTCGACATTTTTTCTTTCAATCCAATTTACTTGTTATGTGTTGATTAGGTATCAAATAAACATATTCTGAAGTTTCAAGTCAACTGGACTTAGGATCGTAGAGATAATGGAACGTGAAAAGTGCTACTTTTTGGCCTTCATAATCGTAGAGTGGTCGGGAAAGTTGTCGGTAAATTGTCGGAAATGACACTAGTGACGTCACTGTTGACGAGCTGGAAAATTGCGGCGATTCAAAATGTGAGGACTTGAGCGAAAAATCATGGTGTTTGATGCTGCTATAAGAGTAAAGTAAGTGATTTTAAGTTTCCAGAAGATCCAGAACTGCCTCAAGAATGGCTCAAAGAATGAAAGGAGGATCGTTTCAGGAAACCCACAAAACACTGATTCTCGCGTCTGTGCAGACCAGTTTACACCACAGGTAACCAAAGCGATTCGATCGAAAATAATCGGCCGTTTCCCATGAAAAATACCTAAAATTCCAAATAAAGTTTGAAGAACCTTGCCTGTTATGTGTTTGATGTGTTTTTGCCGGTTTTCCGAGCTTGTGGAGGTTGTTTTGAGCGATAAGTTACAGCGGTATAAACCATCCATGTCCGCCAAAGAACGGAGCAACTTCACACGGGAATTCCAATTGCGTGTTCAGCGTTTGCCAACGTAGAAATTTAGAGGTAAGAATGTTGCATTTTGTTTAATATAACTGTGACTAGCTTGTATCTTCTGATGGTTGTTAGCTCTTTCAGTTAGTTTATTTGAGAATTATAAGTCATAGCAGTTACTAAGCATTGACAATAACCTCGGGTTTTTGGCTCATAAATTAGGCTACAATATAAACAAACGTAAATTTCGAGCTCTGAATAATATTTTTCACACACTAAAATATTTCAGTTTTATCGCTTTCATACAGCGGCTGTAGGCGCTTCTTAAGCCTCTCACAAGCCGACACTCAAGGCAACCAACAACATAAACCCAGATTTAATAACCTGGCCTAGTGTCTATTAGTGTTGTGGCTTTTCACTGGCAAGCAGGTCCCGGATAGCAGGTGTTCTAGGCTGTTCCATGTTCATGATTTTCAAGGGGGGCAGAAATGATATCATATCAAGACGAACATGCCCCTATCAAGTTTATGACAGATGTATCACTTAAATATATAATTATGGGGTCCACCCTTCGTACAGATGCTATCTGAGTACTTTCAGGAGGGGGAAATGGTTGACCCATAAAAACTGAAGGAATTGATTGTTGTTTGAAACAAACAAAAAAAAGCTTCTTTTGTGGGTGTCGCATATGTTCCTTGTCACTCCAAGAAGTACTAATATAATACCTCTTGAAAAGTTGTTCCTGCCAGCATGAATTTCTGACATTATTAAGTACCTTAAAGCCCTAGAAAGTATCAAAACAGGCTGACAATGGTCATTTTTAATTCAAACACCCTAAGTGGTACCAAAGCATGAATTGCAATCACGGTGAGCCCCTCCCCTCTCACCTCCTAGGTTAAGTACCACTCTGTACATGTAGTAATTGAAGAAAATACAAAGTTTAGAAACATTTCAAAGAGTAGTACAACTGTCAACCAAATATGATGTTAATATTACCTAGCAAGACTGCCAGGCTGTTAATGGACGTATTCAAAGTCCTTACAGTTTCCACTTTTACTTGGGAAGCTTTCTCTAATTTTTAAAACCAGACAAGATGGAATGGCTATTGGGATTTGTCATCCCAGCTTCATATGTATCCAGTAAGTGTATTGCCTATAAGCAACATTACTGAATACATGTTCTGAGAATGAAAGAGGAAACAACAGACTCATAAGAAAGATACACAGATGAGTGAAAGGTAACTCATCAGTAAAGGGATTAAATAAATATGCCAACTACAAAAATAAATCTATAGTAAATAAATAAACAGGTTAGCTAACCAGTAACAACAGTAGAAAAACAACATGAACTCGATTTCACAGTCTTAGAAATAATGAAATCACATTTGATTTGTTTAAGCTAAAATTTTAGAGTTTGTTTTTGCTTTCAACTAACTGGGTTTACAATCAGTTGTACTACCAGTACAACATATAAGTAATATAATTATTATATTACTTATATGTTGTACTGGTAGTACAACTGATTGTAAACCCAATACTTGTTAAACCATCAAAGGAGTCATAAAGTACACAAGGCTGCTAAGAACCTAACAAGGTATACTGTTTATGTAATCATGTTCATTCATGTCATAAGGGTTTTTGTAATAATTATTGTCATTTCATTATTGTTCCTTGATCTTTTGTCAAACATCTTAGTATTTAGCACACAACCTCATAAGCATTGCAACATCTCATCATGTATTAATGAAGGATCTCTTCTCATAAACACAATTTATAGGTTATTCATTTTCGGACCAAAATATGTAATTTTCCCTCCCCACTGGTCCCCTGGTTCCTCCCCTGCTCCCAGAGGTTTTTCTTTCTCTTTTCCCAAACAAAATTCAACCACAAAGCAGCTCTCAGTGTGCCCACTATCAGACCAAACATGTACTTTTCCTTACCCATCTTCAGAACAAGATGTGTAATTCTTCCTACCCATTTTCAGAACTGACAAAACATAACTGTCACCCCCGAATCAATTACCATTTTCAGACCTGACTCTTAAGTCAACAACCATTTTCAGACCAAAGTGGCCTATAACCATACCCATTTGGGTTGCACCAATCTATACATGGAGTTTGTTCTCTGCCCCCCCCCCCCCCGAAACAAAAAGAGCCCAAAGCAAAATTACGTTAATATGTACGTACTCCGGCCTTCATGTTCAAAATAATGATTATAATCTGTCCAATGACAGCTGGATTTTGCAGACAGAGGTAAAATTCTCTTCATCTGTCTCTAGGACATAGCAGGTCGTATCTTATCACAGGATTTGGGAATTGTACATGTACGACAGCAAAACACTTTCTCGCCCAGCTGGCATTGGTACACAGTTGCCAAAATTTAAATGCACCTAAATTTGAGGCTAAGATTGTATACATACAAAACAACAAACAAACACAGTCACTACACCTGTAGTAACACTTAATTTGCGATACATTCAACAAGATTCAAATACATTCAACAAGAACTGTGTAAACCTGTTTTCGGCTATGTTCAAAATTTGAGCTGGATTTCCTGCCGCTGTCGCCGCGAGAATGAAAACCGTACTCACACTGAAACTATAATGGATACATGTATAAGAAGCTTTGCTTTACTCTATTTACGATTAGTCTAGTTATATTAGTAAGGCATAACAACAAACATCGATCATGATAAGTGTACAAAAGGGTTGGAAAGAATAACAAAAATGCCTCAAATGAAGTGGTAACGCATTTATTGGCAATTATACGGCGAACTTTTACAGTGTAATGAATAAATAAGCTTAAACGCTCACCAGTAAACTTTACCAATTCGGTCGTTTTATACTTTCGAAGCCATTGCTGTCGGTCGAATATCATCTGAGATTTCGCAGTCCGATTCTGTGGTAATTAGCTCAAACTGGTATGGCTCTACGTTGAATGCCACAGGTTTGAGCTCCTCGGCCATTTTCAACGCAAAGAAAACGGGTGAAAACAGAGAATTTTCCCAAAAATTACAACAATACTCTTCAATACTCGCCTTTGGATCTTGAGCTTTCTTTTGCTGCTCATCAACAGTGACGTCACAGAATCAGAGGTCGTTACTATTCCTTCCATTTAAGCGCGCGGTCATTTCGGAAACGATTTCGTGAAACCTTCGGATATCTTCGTACTTTTGGCTTTATTACTCCTTTTAAGGGTCTCAGGAAGGAAAATTTAGGTCCAGTTTGGCTTTATAATGATTTCTTTTTGTGTCAAGACGCGTTTAAACGGCTAAAGCGGAATTATCAAAATTTTGGTTCATTTGACCTTTAATATTATCAATAGGTGAGGGGAGGTTAAAATTAATTTTTGCTTAGTGACAGGGGGGCGCGACTTAATTTTGAGCCGTAGTTTATCCATTTCCCAGCCCGTCCGCCTCCCTCTCCAGGTAATTATTGCACAGTCCCTGACGAAGACCGGCCACTGCTATAACGAAGAAATTCCCTTGCTATTACGAAGACCCGCTGCTACTACGAACAGCTTCCCTTGCTATTACGAAGACCCTTCTGCTATTACGAACATCTTCCCTTGCTATTACGAAGACCCTTCTGCTATTACGAACACCTTCCCTTGCTATTACAAAGACCCTTCTGCTATTACAAACACCTTCCCTTGCTATTACGAAGACCCCGGTGCTATTACGAACAACTTCCCTTGCTATTACGAAGACCTTTCTGCTATTACGAACACCTTCCCTTGCTATTACGAAGACCCCGGGGCTATTACGAACAACTTCCCTTGCTATTATGAAGACCCTTCTGCTATTACGAACACCTTCCCTTAGTATTACGAAGACCCCGGTGCTATTACGAACACGTTCCCTTGCTATTACAAAGACCTACGGACAAAATCAAATTAATTTCAGAAAACAACAACCGGTGATAAGTTAAAGCAACACGGCTTTGAATCGACCATTGTGTTCACGTTTACCAAAAGTTATTTTGAAGTTTGAATTGGAGGCTGGGGAGCTGTGTTTGACGTTATTAAATATTATTTTCGTACGCATGCTGCATGTGTGGCTCTTCACAGAAGTCCTCACAAACACCTGCTTTTTTGCAGGCAACGGTTATTTAAAGAGCCGAACTTCAAGTTGTCCTGTGGGTATGATCTATATCCAGCAGACAAAAACTGTTAATATCTGTTTTTTGCACATCGGTCATCATCTGGATGTCCGCTCTTTGATCAACCGGGGCCAACTTGGTCGGAAGGGGACGGCTACAGGACTCGCTTACCGACATTGGTCGTATAACGTGCATCTGACTGATTTATCATGAGGTCAGTTTTTTTCTCTGCTGTATCTTTATAACCAAAGTAGGCGCTAGTAGGCACCACAAAAGTATGAAGTAGAAAGGAAAAACTTAAAATTTGTTTATAATATAATTAAACTGAATTTTAATCAGATTAAGCACTCCTGGCTTCTATATTATAATTTTATTTCCGGCGGAATCTTCAGTTGTCCTAAAACTATGAAAAAGCTTTAATTTTATTTTCTAGGGCAGGAGATCAATTTTACTCTGTTTCAACGGTGGTACTGAAAAATTGTCAAACAAATGCAAATCGACTTTAGTAAATAATCGAAGAACTTTAATCATACAATTGCGATTGTTTAAAAAAGAAAAAGAACCTTGACCTCAGTTTGAATGCACGTTGCAACTCACATGACATAATTTCTACGGAAATTTACTTATTATAATTAGATTCGTTTCTCCTGCCAACATCTAATTGAACTCTATAGTTAATTCCAACTTTCACTTTAAATGAAAATTTCTCAGAAGGGAGTAGTATTCTCTGAATGAGTCCACGTCGATGAGTCTCCTCTGTATTTTGTTATGTCAAATTGAATGCTGGTTTGATCAGGACGAATCGAGTTCATACGCTATGTTTCGCGCTTGAGTTCCTCTCGTCTTGGGAGCAATTTTTCTTTTTGTGATTTCCGAGCCTATGCTATCACAGCCTATTAGTATATTATTATCACTTTTGCAGTACTTAGTGGCCTAGTTATAGTACCTAAATCGTAGCTGTATTTCAACATTCCTTTTTCTATTCATTTTTATTTGTGTATACAACTGCATACGAACATCACCTCCGATCAATTCAGCATAAATTTGACTGTGTTGTAACTTCGTACATACAACCATTGTCGGCTTATGGTTATCTCTATCAAGTTGCTGCCAAGTTTCCCGTGGCATCAGCATATAAATTGCAGTTATGGAACGACACTTTTTCAAAAGGCCTTATTAAATTAAGCCTCTATATATGCCTCTATATATGCCTCTATATATTTTGGAGAATAAATATTATTACTTTTCTGTGTTAAAGATTTCGTTTGTGACAGCTTAAAGATGAGGAAATATCATGTATTTCCTGAATTTATATTTACAACGCTCACTTGCTCTATGCCATATCCAAAACTTCCCGCTGACTATAGTTAAGACCAGAGAACCTAGGAAGCTGAGACATGTATTTCTGAATTTATACTCCTAGCCTTAATTACGCTCATCAAATCATTTTACAGTTCCAAAGATTTGCAGTGATGTTGTTTGCTTGATGTAAAAACTGCATTCAACAAAGGTCGTTGAGTGATGATTATTTTATTAGCCAGCAGTTAACAATTGTTATTCACCAAAGTTGACGTAAATATCTGCCACTCTTCACCAACACTGAGGTGAATAATTGTTTTAGTATATTTCAAACCAGTGGATAGCCAGCACCAAATAGTTCCTTTTTTGAGAAATGAGGGAAAACTAGCGCGCGAAATCCAAAAAAAATGCCGGGAGGGTTATTGTAGCAGATGCTACCCCGAGTTTGAGTATCAGAGCGCGCGAAAAGCACTATCCACTGTCTCGGTATATACTGAGCATGACCATTGATATCGCGACGACCGGGTCTAGAAGTACCCGTTTTTTTTTTTCTTTACTTCCTGAGTAACTCGCCTTGGACTTACAGTTTTCTCAATCACCCTGACGCAAAAGAGAAAATGGAATAAAAAACCAGGCTAAACGTTTTTATAAAGAGTACTGAAGAACTGTGAACTTAAAGCAGGCCGGCGCGGAATAGCGAATTGTTTCACAAGGCGCAAAAAAGCTAAATGGAGATTTCCACTTTAGTTGTTTCACCTGTATGCGCCAAATTTACATCCCTAGCTAACATTTCAAATGTCACTGTATCTTCGGTAATGAAATGTCCTTTTGCCTGAAGGTTTAATAATAACATTGATAATTGGTCTTTTGTTCTACTCCAGCTACGTTTGGGTGATATTGATTTATACCTTGTTTGTCTATTATAACCAATCATATGTCTCTATTTTTCTTGTTTTATCCTTGGTTACAGCTGCCAAAAAATACATAATAAAGAAATAATGCAGTTTACCCCCTCCTGCCAAAACTAATTGGAATTTTCCTTCAAAGGTAGCTTTCTCAGAGGAGAGCAAGATAACTCTTCCTTTCTAATTAAAGGTCGAGAACTTTCCAAAGTTTTAATTTGGATTCTGCTCTCAGGACGAAAGTACATCATGTTTCTCGGGAGCGTCTCGCTTATTTGTGGAATATTACTTCCTTTGCTACTGTTTGCGCCATTGCATGTAAGATTATTATTTTATCGCTTTCTTTAAGTTAAATAGGACATCCAACTATAACTTTTCTGGGCTTTCTATCCAAATGCTGAACGTTTCCGCCCAGTTTCGAAGATCAAAAACTTGTCTGTATCCACATACGGAGTCCCTGTTTAATCTCCCTTGAAAATGCTGTCACGAGCTTGTAAATGTGTCAAGATCTTCCCACTATACCGCTGATCTGTAGCTGTAAATACTTGTTTAACCTGCTTTTTGGGCTATAAAATGGGGTCACTTACTCAAGAAAGGCTGGTGAAGAACTAACCCAGTAAGCAGAAAAAAAAAAATAACTAAGAGGTTATATTCCAAGTCAGGCTGCATGATGTAGAGTGAAAAGATTTGTTTTTGTTTATTATATTTCTTTTTGAATTAAAACATTTTGCTTCACAAGAAGTAATATGGAAATAGAATATAGTTTTTAAGTATCATCCTTTTCTCTTGGCGATGGGTAAGAAGTACCTAACTTGCTTGAACAGATTTAGAAAAAACCAAGAAAAGGAAGGGAAAAGTTGCCCAGTTTTTCGATTTATGTGTTTATTTCATGTATTATGTTTTCTTTTATTTCCATTTAGAACTTATTGTAGCGTTCATTGACGAGAGTAAAGAGAGATAAATCTGCCACGAGGAATTGAAGTACAAAATTAACAAGAAATTGAATCAGAACTGAAAGTAAAGGAAAGTTAGCCCCAAAACGCGGTTGCATTAACGACAGTTGCCTTCACTTGCGAGTGAAAACGTTTTGACGATTGGAAAGGAAACGTTTTTAATACTTTTCGGTGAAATGGCTAGATTTTTCATCCTCTCTCTGCTTTTGTTAATTAATTTAACCAGCTGTACATTTTAATTAAATTACTTAAGCCAGTCTGTCTACCAGTCTGAACGGGGCTAGATTAAGATGTGATTTATCAACAGGGCAACGGCCAGGCACATAACCCGGGAGATTATATGGGACCCTTGGGGGTAAGTTTTCTAAATAAGCCTCGTAATTGATTTCTAAACTCTATATTAGGTTTACAATATTGAGGTTGGATCTCACTCCCCCTGTAAAGTTTTTCTACATATCAACAACTGCCTTTTCAGATATGTTCTCAAAAATCCCATAGGCTTGGTACAAACGTGCCTGCTTTTGGTTAAAAAAAAAAACTAGTGTTAAAAGCAGCAGTGTGGTTAATCATATCATATACTACATGTCTACCATGAAAACGTTCATTTTCCTCATTCTGCCATCGAATAACTAAAGTTTTGGGTAGTGTAAAATCCATCTTGGTCTCAATTTTGAATGACTTTTGAAGCCTTCATTATGGCGCTACAACTCAACCTTACCTTTTGAGACAGGTCAGAGGATATCTATTAAAGATTAAATCTTTTCACAAATCTTAACACAAACAAAAACCCAAGGTAGGTGGCAGAACACCCCCCCCCCCCCTCCTCATTGGTACTGCGGTGAGGATACAGTTTGCACGTACGTCTAAGGATTTAAATATCAAGTTTGGAAATGTTCGTAATTAAAAAGTAACCTGCAAATTGATCAAGTTCTTTACTTTGGTTTTGAGCCTTCACTGTCATCCATGCTAGTGACATAGAATTACTGTCCAATTCTGTTGTATTATGAACACCACTCTGCCTGCAATAAGACCCTCAAAATAGCTGTAGTTACAATGGTCTAATGCTCTAGAATAGTCTTCCAAGCTAAAACTCTGTGCAAGCGAAAAGACTTAGGTCATTCTGCTCTCGCTGCAGCAATTTCTTTTACAATCCTGGTTAGAAACTAAAACACGACACTCTTGTATAGCAGCTAGTTTCATTTATTCAACATATTCCAAGTAGTAGATTTAAATGTATTTTTATCAGTTTACAAAACGTTTTATCACATTACATCATCGCATCACATCCCATTACATTACATCACATTACATTACAGTACAATACAGTACAGTACATTTTATTACATTAATTACATCACATCACATTACTGTACATTTCATTGTATTACCTTATATTTACCTTACATTACATTACATTACATTACATTACATTACATTCACGTCTAAGGATTTAAATATGATGTTTGGAAATGTTTTTAATTGCAAAGTAGCCTGCAATTCGATTAAGTTCTTTATGTTGTTTTTGTAAGTCTTCATGTCATCCATGCTAGTGACATAGAATTACTGTCCAATTCTGTTGTATTACGAACACCACTCTGCCTGCAATAATACCCTCAAAATAGCTGTAGTGACAATGGTCTGGTGCTCTAGAATAGTCTTCCAAGCTAAAACTCCAGTCTTGCAAGCGAAAAGACTAAGGTCATTTTGCGCTCGCTGCAGCAGTCTCTTTTACAATCCTGGTTAGAAACTAAAACACGACACTCGTGTATAACAGTTTTCATTTGTTCAACATATTACTAGTAGTAGATTTAAATGTATTTTATTGTGCAAAATGTTTTATTACATTACATCATCACATCACTTTACATTACATTACATTGCATTACGTCACATTACACCGTCGGGACTAAAAAGAGGTCCGTTTTAAGAGGTGTAAAGCGGGTCTATTTCGCGTAAAATATGCGTCGGCAGAGACCAAGAAACGTAACTGTACTAAAGACGTGTCTGCACTAACTACACACTCTCCAAGTTTGTTTGCCATGGTAAAATTTATTAACTAAGTATTTTCTAATAGTAAAAACACTTCTGGCCAAACTAAGTAAAAGCTCTGCATTTTCATTATTGCTATTATTTCTCTAGCATCAGACTGAATTCCAAGCGACCAAGCACACACAGCTAGGCTTCGCACAGAAGTAAAGGAAATAGGAGACGTCTGCACGCAGGCTAGCGCACACCCATCAAAAGTAGTCAGTTGCAGCTGTATACAAATAAGAGCCGACCATCTTTGCAACTGTACCACGTGTTTGTTTAATTTGGCTGTGCGCGTTTCGTTTATTTTTTCTGCCTCGACTACGCCAACTTTGAGATCGAATTTCTAATATTATTTTTTGTCATTACACAGGAATTTGGCAAAAGAGAAGGGTAAGTCTGAATGTCTTTGTTATCTTTAAATTAAGCTCGAAGAGGCACCATTGTGTAGAGTATGCATGTCGGACTCTTGATTAGAAATTTAAAATGTCGGCGGCCTCGATGGAGGCTGGTCTCTGGGCATTACCGTCTTGTCTCGGTAGACAAAAATGACACTGCCTGCCAAAGAGTAAGGAACCCTTCACAAATTGTAAGGCAGGAGTAAACTTGACACAGTCTTCCAGTCGCTTCAAATATCAGACATGAGCGCAGGCACCAATGAGTCACTTTTTAAATCTACTGGATTGCACAAGGAGTTTGCTTTTTTAACTGTACTCATTTGTTGGACTTATGCTTGTAAAATAACATGGATGGTCTGCTACTCGATATAATGTGGAGAAATTCTGTAAAACGTTTAAAAAAGAAGAACATGATACACCTTCCTAAGAACTCTCATTACAACTTTATGGATTACCATGTGATCTATGATCCGTACAAGTATTTACAAGTACATTATCCTTGATTTTTTCAGGCCAAATGCAGACGCTGTAACAATTGGGAAAATGGGACTCTCTTCTACAAAGGTACACAAAAATTAAAAACATTTTCTGTCTTTTATTTGATAATCATGTTAAGGTGTGCCATTTCAAATTATCTACAAAGAAGCAGCGTTTAACAGCGCGTGATCCAAATCGTTTTCCTTGCAGCAGTTGAGGAAATTGAAAGAAGAAATTTTCTCAAATGCTGCAAGGTCCTTGGCTACCACGAAAAACTCGCCAGGTATACGATGTATCTCAACAATATTTAATTACTACCAAATGAAACCTCATTTTAGAACAGCTCTCCTTCTATCTTGCCTGTTTACACTCTAGAAATACCAAATGAACACTTGTGGATCCAAATTGTCTAGTACAAGGAGGGTGCCCAGGGTGAAATTTCTTTCTTTCAGAATGAAAAATTTTTTTCCTTTGCATGAAGGATGGAGAATGCAAATATAAACGGTGGGTGAAATTTTAAGGAGATGCAACCATAATTTCTCTCTCTCTTTTTTCAAATTTTTATTAGGCATTTGATTTCCGAGATAAAAGGAACAAGAACGAGGAACCAAGTGGAAAATACTACAAAGAGTAGCGTTATGATCGCGATCCTAAGGAAGGGACTGCATATATATTAGCCGCAGTGGCCTTTATATTCTGTTTCTTCGTGCAATGTAGACATGAAGCACAATAAAGCTGGGATGAAATCTTTTCGTCTGTTTGTTTCATCTGAATGCATATCTATTAAAGAATCGAAAGCAACCATTTTGCTATCTACTGTAGTCATATAGAGACAGTCAAAGGTGTCCACAAACATCATCTCCCGTATCTTTCAGCACTTAATGACGCCTTCGTTACGGATAAGCCAAATTGACAAACTTGAAACAGTTTTACTCCTTTCATCAATAAGAGGTCAATGATTAACTGTTGTTTGGCAATTTAAGGAAGGTGCCTCCTTTTGTTACTGCGCATACGTTCTGCGCATCTCGGGATATTCGGGTTCCTTAAGGAATTTTACCCCTAATACAATAATATTTTTGCGCGGTTTCTGGCTATGTGGAAAAAGCAGATCTTAGCAATGGCTATCAGAATCCAAAAAGAAAATTGGGGGTAACCACGCATTTTTCAGAGATAATTGAGCTTAAATTTTGAAAGAAATTGCTATACACTCTTTGTTTCTTAACGCTTTTTTGAAATTTGGTTGCTTAATTATCTCTAAAGAATGCGTGGTTACCCACATTTTTCTTTTTGGATTCCAATGACCCTTGCTAAGATCTACTTCTTCGCCATAGTCATAACCTTTGCAAAAATATATCTGTATTAGGAGGCACCGTCCTTAAAGTGCACCTAACCCCTAATTTTTTTTTCGGCTAAATAAATTCTGTTATCATCTGGAACATTTCTTCGAAAAAATTTTTTGATTTGGTAAAATTCTCTATTTTCTGTGCCCTTTTAAATTCAACAAAAATTTGGTTCACGTCCGAGTAAGAGGAACCTGGGGCGAGCCGCAGTTGTGACGTCAGATCAAGAACCAAGAATTCCACGTCGCTTGGTTTTTAGTTGTATTTGTCTGACTTTATTTGTTCATCGAAGCCTTCTGACCTTCTGGCTAATTCGAACAAAGTCGTTGTATGACTAAAATTCCAATGTTGTAATCTAAGGCAGATACTGAGACGAGTTACGCGGATTCTGCTGATTTGTAGATGAACTTAGCTCTGAATACGAGAACTTAGCTCTGAATACGACAGTACACCGACAAATGGTGAAGAAAGTGCCGTCCTGGTCATATCTGCTAATAACCTGCTAACCAACGAAGAATGAATCGCTCAATGCAAAAAGGAAATAAAGGAAAACTAAGAACTGCAACAGCAAATAAAGCAACGATTGGCCTTGGAGTGCCGTTTAGAAGCCGGAATGATGAGCTTCGCCCGTGAGTGTTTACATTTTATTTCGCACGTTCGCTCTTCATGTTTGGTCTTGGTTTTCCTGCTCCCAGCTTCTCGCATTTGAGATTTACATTCAAGCTGGGGGAATCTCTTATAGAAATGGACATTTTAATAAGGCATTCCTTTCTTCGTTTATTTATTTTACATAGAAGTAAATGTGGAAACTGCGATATTACATACGTCTTGTCCATTTTTTGTAACCAGCATTAACAATAACAACATTTTATAACACTAGTGAATCAGGAAGGCAATTATTTTCTAAAGGATATTGACGAGAATTATAAGCACAAGAGTTTGTTAGTATCGGTTCAACTGAGATTATCTTTCCAATTGTTTTTCTTGCTTCAACGTGCGAGCAGTTTCCTCAGATCCTAAGCGCGAGCGGAAATGTACAAATTATGTAAATCAACCGGCCCTCGCTATTTAACTCGCGACTCGAGGCTTCGCCTCTCATGGCTCGCACTTCGATCTCCTTGCGGCCTTTTTTCGCACAAAAAATGGTAATCAAAGAAGAAAGAGACTGCTTGCAGTCTACTTCAACGGAGGACATGAACAAGGGATCTCTGCACAGTAATGATTTGTTACGCTCGAGTGATTTCAAATGACTCAAGATAAAATTCTTATAGCGAGGCACGTTCATAGACTAGAATAAGGAATAATGGCAATGGTTTGTTATTGTGGAGAAAGCGCGTTCGATTCTGCTGAAGGAGGACTTCCTACAAATACGGTCTTTAATTTTAAACCCTTGGCTATTTTGGGCACCGCTAGGCATGTAATTATTTTGCGCTTACCGTGTAGTCAACTTGAATAATTCGCAATGGCAACAAATTTCTGCGTACCGCGTATCGCGTATCGCGTATCGCGTATCGCGTATCGCGTATCGCGTATCGCGTAGAGGGCTCCACAAAAAATAATTCATGTGGCAGGGTATTCTGTGGTTAATCGGCCGTTGAGTCATTGGAAATACACAAAAAGCTATCGTTTGATCGGATACCTTCTTCTGCGACAACAAATCTTTGCTTAAATTGCATCGAACCTAGTATCGAGTGCTTGGAAGGCTGCCGCTTTGCTCGCTATTGCTTTACAAAATCCGCTTATTTCGTCTCTTCGCCTCTGGCTGCTCGTCGTCAAAGAATGCTGTATTATGTAGTGATACGTCTTGTGATTCGTTTCTTTGGTTACTACGTCTCGGAGCAATACGAACGGTCGACAGTTTACTGTACATCTTCGAGAGCTCAAGAGAAATGTAGCTCCGATAGAGATAGCGCGAGACTGCGAGTTCCTGATTTGACGTCACAAGGTGACTAGTCCCATGCCCTCACTGCTCGACCCTGAACCAAAATGGTGTCTATTTTCGCCCGATTTTCCGTACTTCAACCGCGCACAGAAAATCAGGGATTCAACCAAATCAAAAACTTTTTGTGACGAAATGCTCCAAATGATAACAGAATTTATTTGACGGGGAAAAAAATTGGGGGTTAGGTGCACTTTAAGAGAACCTGTATTAAGAGGACACCTTGGTGATTAAGCAGGGTCCCAAAGGCGTCCGCTTAAAACAGGTTTCACTGTATCTCAATCGTTCCATCCTAACAGTGTCATGATATTGCTGACAGACATATTTTTCCGGTCTTTTAGATTCTTGTGTTGTTGTAGCCTCTCCCTAGGGATAGTAAGGGCCAGATCCACAGGAATGGAAGTAAATAATGACTTTGATCTCCCACCCCCGAAAGGGCAAAAGGATGCAGACCGGCCTCAATCGGGCACAGTTTACAAACTTAGCTGCACAAATTGTGAACAGAAAGACAACCGAAGACGCCGATTCCGGAACACAAAAAGGCCTTCTCTTTGTTTGACCACAACTCCAAGGTGGCATGTCATGGCCACGAAAACACTCATCACATGGACTTTAGTAATATAAAATTTTTTGGACACGAAGCATATTTTCAAGAGCGACATTTCCTGGAAGCCTGGTTGTCAACTAAGGATCAGAATGCAGAGAACGACCACATCTCCATTCCAGAGGTCTACAAAACTCTGGCTCGCGCTTACGTCCCGCGCACTACATTACGCGCAACTTGTTAACAACTTATTAGCACGCGCATGCATGTACCATAATTTTCAATCACGCGTAAGAACAATCTTTGATCAAGCTGGTCAATGAAGGCTTAAGCATTAGTCGAAACGTCTTTTAGCAAGTATTAAAAACAAGCCAGAGTCAAACCCTTTCACCATTATATCAACTCCTGACGACAGCTACTCAATCTTCGCCTTTAGTCCAGTCATTTTATGGGAAAAAATTGGTTAACCTGTAACCAATTGCAGGCATACTTGGAAAAGTATGTTATTAAGGATACTTGGAAAAGTATCCTTAATAACATATAAGTCCCAAAAACTCCTAACAGGGGAAGTTGCTATAAAACTGGATTTATTGAGAGGCTTTGAGTCCAGTTTTAATGCAGCATGGGAACCAGGCTGACTGGAGCGTTTATCATAGCGTGCATGTAAATTTCTTTAATTTTATAAAATAGAGTCAAATTATAAAACAGTTACTTTTCTTCAGCGTTCATATGACTAGGCTCGATTCCCGCCGCTCTTTCGAGTCCGCTCTTTGTTCCTCCCCGAGAAGAGAGAGTCTCTTTGGGGGAGGAGCGCGGGCTCATTTCCCGAACAGCGGCTGGTAATCGAGCCTATCATATGACTGGCACGTGAGTTAAGAGGAGTGTACATGCAATCTTTTATCATAAATGAAACGCTCGGTAAAGTTGGCTAAAGGGTGGGGAGGGGGGCGGGGGGGGGGGGGGAGAAGGTTGCCTCGGGTGACAGAGATAGCGTTTCTCATAAATGGGGCCTTAGTGCACAACAGTTGAGGAAGAGTGGTATTGTAGGTTTATTTCCCTCGGATGATGTCTTAAAAACCGTAAATACGCTAGAATAAAGCTTGTCATTTCAACATGCACGAAAAGCGTGCCTATGTCTCTTAGCAGCCCTCAGCATTTTATTTTCCTTCTGTACGTTCACAATAGCTTATCTGACTGGCTTCGTTTTTACGCTATAACAAGAGAGGATAATATCCTCTCTTGGCTATAGTTATAAACCGAATGCAAGTTGGTTTTCCAGTGCAATAAGAAAATAAAGCTCTGGCGCATTCCATTCGTGTGTCTACTACTCCTCAAGTGTACATTTTTTTTTCATATAGAAAACGGGTGTTTCTACTAATTGTATAACAAAAAAGGACAAAATCAGTTTTCACTTTCCTTTAAAAAACAACGAGTGACAAGTAAAAGAAACGTGGCTTTGAGCAAATTAAGTGCACGTTTACCAAAACATGGGAAATATGCATGGGAGCTGTGATGTGATTAAATTTTATTTTCATCTGCAGGCTACGTGTGTGGTTCGTCTCAGAAACCTTTATATACTGCTTGCTTTTTTTGTAAGCCAAGGCCTTTCAAAAAGAGTCAAGTTGTCTTGTGGATATTTATAATCTATATCCAACAGATAGAAAACTGTATCTGTTTATACACATCGGTCAGCCATTGAATGGCCGTCCTTTGATGACCGTGGCGACCGGGCTGTAGACCGGCATTCCGAATTTGGTCATAAAACGTGCATGCAAGAAACATTTTTTTTCTGTGTCCTTAGCCAAGGCAAGTGCTAGCAAAATCTTAAAACGTTAAAATCACAAAACAGATTGCAGCAGAAGAGAGCTTAATTGCAATTTATTAAAATTTAACCTGGCTGAGAAGTCCTCAGTTTAACGCTAATGTTCAACTTTGGGGGGGGGGGGGGGGAAATCTTATGAATTTATGTAGAAATCATTCCTAACTGTAAAAATGCCTCAATCAATTTTCTAAAGCAAGGAATCAACTACAATCCTGCCTCAAAGGCTGTTAGTGTAATAGAAAAAGGTTCAACAAAATTAATGATACCATGCTTCAATACATAGTAGAAGAACCATACTGGCACAACTATTAAAAAAGGAACCTTGACCTCAGTCTGAATGCAGGTGGCAATTCACATGATATAAATTCTACGGAAATGTACTTGATTAAATTTGTTTTCTCCAACCAACAATTAATTGAACTTTCACGTTAAATGAAAATTACTTAGAAGGGAACAGTATTCTTTGAATGAGCAAAACTTGATGAGTCTCTCCTGTTTATGTTATTTAAAATTGAATGCTCGTATGATCAAATGGTATCGAAGACGCCATGTTTCATGCGGGAGTTCCTCTTCTCTTGGGAGCAATCTTCTTTTTTGTGATGTCCGAACCTATACCATCGAAGCCTGTTGAAGTAAGATCGATTTTCAATTGGTACTTAATGGCCTTAGTTATAGCACTTACATTTCAGCTGCACTTCAACATATCTCTTTCTATTGCTATTTTTTGTAACGGCATAAGAAATAGGAACATCAGACCACTTCAAAATCAACTCTTTTTTGTCGTATAATATAAACGTGCTGGTAAAAGGATTTTTTCTTAGAAAGACATTGTCAATTTCAATATATTGTTAGCGAACAATACGTTTTCCAAAGGCCTGTTTAAGCAGAAAATGAAATTTTTAGGCCCTTATCCAAGATTGTAAAAAAAAGCATGATTACTTTATTATATGTAAAATTTGTAGGCTACCGAGTTCAAACATGAGGAAATGACGTGCCTTTTTTTTGCTGAATTCGTGTTTACAGTGTTTCTTGTCTTACTTTATTTCCCGGAAATTCACGAAACGATACCTGCGAGGCTGAGACATGTATTTTAATTTAAATCCAAGTTCACATTCACAATGTAATAACCAACAATTGCTAAATTTATACTCTTCTTGATTACGCTCATCAAATCACAGTTTCAAAGATTGCAGTGGTGTTGTGTAGTTGATGTAACAGTGCATTCAGCAGCGGCTGTTGATTATTTAATTAGCTAGAAGTCGCAAATATCGTGGAGACCGGCCCTAGTATAGCCTATTTTTCTTTTTTTTCCTGACGACTTACCCCGGACTTCCTATTTCGCTCGGTCCAACAAACCCTCGCCCTTGATTTCCTTCGGCTCGTGTTTTGAGTGAAGCCAATATTTGTTTTTGCCTAGGTTTCGGGTGGGTTACGGCGGGCGGGTTTAATGCCCCTAGGGCTTTTCGTTTTATGGAGCCATCAAAATCTTACATTTATACTGCATGCCCATCCCAGTACTGTTTTGAGGTAGCAAGTCTTAAAAAGGTGTGATTACAGCTTGGCAGATTCTCCCCCTTGGAAGAAATAATCTATAATTATATATTAACAGCTTTCTTTAAGAGGAGAACCCTTGCAAATGGGACATCAGGTGGATGCCCTGTCTTCAAGCAAAAGGGGGATAATATCACGGTTTCTGAACTGGTTAAAGGAACACTTTGGGAAACAGGAAGAGCCATCCGCATCATCCAAGCAACAGGAAGAGCAGGACAAAGAGAAGGAAATGGAACAGAAAGAGGAAGATCAGGTAGGAAATAGAAGAGGATGAAGAAGAGAAAGATACATTTGCTGACTTCTTAAGTAATTCTTCAAGTTATAATATTGCATATCGTTTGATTTTTTTGTTAGCACTTAGATTACCGACTAAAGTCGCCAGGTTCTCCTTAAAAAGCTAATCTAGGTACCCAGCATTATCTGGTGCTCCTTGCAATTGTTGGCTGTCACATCAAAAAGCACATGGTTGGTGTCTTTGGCAAATAGTTTCCCCTTTCGTTGCTCTGGTTTCTGCAAGGCCATATTTCCCTGAAGTGGGAGAGTGTTACTGCTTGGCTGGATACACAGTCTAGCTTTGCGTCCAAAATGATACAGAATAAAGTTTCAAAGTGCCCATCAGTCTACTTCGAAATTGGTGCAACTTCAGAACAAAGTACAATCATATGCTACCAGCGCTGTTGAACCATGTATTGCCTGGACTTAATGTTGCTTAGAATGCAAACAGTAACAGGGCCTAATGTTGCTTAAAATGCAAACAGTAACAGCATTAACGAAGGCGTAACTACAAAATTTACGAACCTCAGATAAAGCAAAACATCTGAGAAAATCTGAGTCCCTTTCCCGCAATTATTTTTAAACACATTTTGCAGCTTATGAGAAAAGTATTTTGATGCATTAACAGACCATTAAACCACTAGTGCAGCATCATGAGCCAGGGAATTACTTAGGTGCTATCTTTGGAAGAAGGAAAAGAGGATTGTCTCATTTTAAGGTATAATAATTATGATGATGATTATGATGATGATGATGATGATGATCACAGGCGGCCCAATCTCAAGATAAGAGACAAACGCAGTGAACGTGACTCTAGAGTATCGGCGTATAAGTTGGTGTCTCCCCCTGCCGGGTTCACTTTTCTTACCCAGCGTGCTGTCACAAAGTTCAGTGTGTCCATGGCGTTCTGGCCGAAGTTCTTCAAAAGTTCAGCAGCGCAGCTGACTCGAAAGAAAAGCTTTGTAGCGAACACAATTGGGCCGCAATCGATCCGGGATTTCGCTGAGAGGAAAGCTTAACATCTCTCCTTTGATTCTATGGAGGCACTGGAACAGCAGGGCAAATTTCAGTGGGTTTTTTGGGCTTCAAGCGGCGGGCATCCCGGAAAGCAATGTTCTGCCTTGCGCTTCTCTTAGCAGTGGAAACTTCGAGAATCGCTAAATCGCCGAAATGGTTTCAAATCGGCCTGAGAAGCTGGCAAATGACAAAGAAAATAACAAAGCAACGGGATTAGTTAAATTTATTGTCAAACAACAATAATTTCTACCATTTAAAACAAATCCGATGTCTTCCCATACAAACCTTCACAGGAGCCTTCATAATTCAAACCGTTGTAACACAACACCACCTTATAAGCCGATACGCTTGGGTTACGTTCGCGGCGCTTGTCTCTTATCTTCAACTTGGGCCGCCTGTGTGATGATGATGATGATGATGATGATGATGATAATGATGATGATGATGATCATCATCATCATCATCATCGTCATCATCATCATCATCATCATTATAGTCTATTCTTGACAGATCCACCTGGTGGCTCTTCTCTGTTACAGCACTATAAAGTATTAAAAATACGCTAATATGCTAACATCAACAAAATTTCAACCACCTTCAATAGTCGACTCAAATTCAAATCCAAAGGACACTCAGGCCCAGTTAAGCCTGACTGATGGGAATACTGAAGTGACGGAGATGAGTGTCAGTATTATGATGGTGGCCATATTACAGAGAGAAAAATTTTACCAAGAATTGTTAGATTGTTGACACCTCGGTCTAATCAGAAGGGGAGAGGGGTGGTTAGTTAATTCCATCTAAAAAAAATATCGATCTTGAATGCTACAGTTAGTCTTTTGATTGTTCGGTCGTTAAAGTTCAAGTGAATAGGTTTCATACTTTGCGAATGTACAATAACTGGTGCACTCCTTAATGTGCTTTTGTTCCAGGAAAATACAAATTTCATATCCACGAATATTATACGTTATTTAGAACTGACAAAATATTGGAAACAATGAATAATAAGTAATAAAAAGCCTTCGCTCATAATTTGGTGGGAAGAACAGATGATACCCACAGGTGGATGCACAGGTGATAGATGGTTGGATGGATGGTTTGATGGAGGGACATAAATTAAAAGCATTGATATTAATAACTATTAATCATTATTAATGTTTTTGTTATGCCTTAGGCAGTGCTCAGGTAAAAGTACAAAGTATTGATTTCCTTGATTTCCTTTGTAGAGTTATTTATTTTCTCTCTGTGTTGTTCGTTTGTTTTTGCATCAGTTTCCTTACAAGCTCCCCGCAAATAACTACGCGCCAAAAAAAAACAGTCACCAGGATCATTCAGCGTCGTGTTCGGGAAAGTAAGTTATAGTTGTTTCCAATTAAGGATTTACATAATTTCTATTTTTGAAAGGAGGTTTTACGTAGGTTGTTAGGTCTACGTTTAACGGCACTGCTTTTTTGCTGCAGAATAGGAATGGAAGCAAGTAAATCCATAGGTTTAGCTGTAGGGAGAAAGAAAGGAATGCATGAATGAATGGAAACAAACAGATAAATAAAAAAGATGATTTCATTTACCTAATCACCTAATCTCACTAATCTTCGGCATTTAATTTCGCGAAATCAACGGACCTAAACCTTGCGAGACACTTGGAACAGAAAGCTCTTCTTTTAAAGTGGAATGGAAACTAATAATAATAATAATAATGATGATGATGATGATGTCATGATGATGATGATGATAATGATGATGATGAATTCTGCTATAATAATAATAATGCTCTTTATTTCTATAGCGATAATAATAATAATACTCTTTATTTCTATAGCGCCATTTCTACTAACAAACCAATAGCACTTGACGAAACTACTGAACTATGTAAACCTTGCGTCACTGATATGATAATTTACAAATATAAAGACGGATAAACTTAAGCAAAGATCTAGTCAGAGCCGCTAAACAAGAGAGTCTTCACTCTACTCTTAAAAGTACTTATTAATAAGCATGCCGTAGCTCTAATATAATCTGGTAGAACAAAATGGAAATGATGTGAACTGCGGAATTACAAAGAAAGGAAGATGTGACCACTGCAGTTGTGATCGCCATTAAAAAATCGGGGCTTCAACGGGGCTTCAACAGGCGATGGACACATCTTCATTTCATAATCTGGTAAGTTATTTCACAGTTTACTAGGTGCGAATACTGAAAAACTGCTACCACTAACAGTTCTTTACTGGCGGAGCGAAGTTTCCTGCTAGGCATATATTTAATTAAAGTGTCCGTTAAATATTTAGGTCCAATTTTATAATAAGCTTTAAAAGTCAAAAATAAAATCTTCACCAGAAGATAAATCGTCACATAGACCAATTAAAGCTTTTGCCTATGTGCAAAAAGTGGAGGGGTCTGGGGTGCAAATGGTAACAATACTTTCTGATTCTTTCAGCTTTCAGTGCATTCCCGACTCAACAGAAATTACGAGGATAATGCAAGAGTAACCATAAAGTGAATGATAAATAATTTGCATCAAGCCACACGGTCCGGGAAATTCTGTTGCTTAAATGTAGCTGTGAGGTAGAAATAAAGTACGATTGAAATGAAGTTGTGATGTATATTGCCATAAACATCTATCTCAATTCAAAGTGGAGTTTTTACTGCACAGAAAGAAATCTTGTTTACGGATACGAAAAGGGGAATCGGTAACTGGAAAACGCGTAACCTGTAACCGATAACCAGATTCCAACTGGTACATGAAAACAATATCGCCGATAATCGGAGAATCAATTAAAGTGCTACTATGATCAAAAAATCACTTTTATTTTTTCTTCGGATTTCGAAACTGTGTTTATTAAACACTCCCCAAGCGAAATTATAAGCCTTAATTTTGAGAAGAAGACCGTTAATTTAAACTGCAATTTTCCGTTTTAATGGTCCGCCATTATTACACCAGAAAGGATACAATGACGTCATACACTCACGAGATGTAGAATGCAGTGTGTGTGAAAGTGCCTTATTTAGTATGCAGCACGGGAGTTTTGAGCTTTCACACTCTCAAACTCGTGTTTTGCATAATTTGTAAGCCGCGTTCACACACTACATTTTACAGCTCTTGAGTGTATGACGTCATTGTCTCCTTTCTGGTGTACTGAATAATGGCGGACCATTAAACCGGAAAATTGCAGTTTAAATTAACGGTCTTCTTCTCAAAATTAACGCTTATAATTTCGCTTGGGGAGTGTTTAACAAACATAGTTTCGAAATCCGAAGAAAAAATAAAAATGATTTTTTGATCATAGTAACACTTTAAGGAGTAAGTCGAAGAGAGGACTTCGAGACTGCATTGTTTTATTACCCTGTATCCCGGATGTTGTCTGCAATTAACCTAAAGCGAAATATCCAGAAATATTCCCTAATCGCAAGTTGGAAATTCTTTTTCAATCACCCTGACCCAAATGAAGATGAAAGGGAAAACACAGGCTAGCGTTTCTATAGAGATCAGTATAGAGTAATGAAGAACCGCAAGCTTAAAGCAGGCGCAGAATGGACAGCTCGTAAGGCGCATAAAAGCTGAATGAAGGTTTCAATTCTGATTTGTTTCACATATTAAATGCACAGAATTTGCATCCCAGGCAAATATTTAAATGCCACTGTATCTTCAGTAATCAAATGATTTTTGAGCTCGGTTTTAATATTAACATCGACACTTGGTCTTTTGTCCAAACCAGCCGTCCAAGAACTTTACTATATATCCTTTCGGAGTACCATTGTTGAGAGCTAAAAAAAGAAACTATACATCTAAGTGATTTGTACCTTTTTTTGTCAATATTAACCAATCAAATAGCTCTATTGCTTGTCTGCCTGTATCTTGGTTGCAGCTGCAATAAATATATCCTTTCGGAGTACCACTGCTAAGAACTAAAGAAATGAAACCGAATTCATGTAAGTGATTTTCGTACCTTTTTTGTCAATTACAAACAATCAAATAGCGTTATTTTCTGCCTTTATCTTGATTGCGCGCAGCTGCAATACATAATCTTTGGAAACAAAACGATATATATATATATATATATATATATATACACAATTTTTTCAATTACTTACCTTATAAGTTTTGTCTGCCATATTATTTTATGTAATTAATCTTTATAAACTGTTTTCGCGTTTGAATAGATGAAAAAAGTACATATTAAAAAGGAAGTGTACAATTTAATTATAGAATTCAAGATATATGCAAATAAAAATAATGGCCAAAAGCAAGTAACTTATTGGACAATATATTCAACCAAAAAACTTAAATAACAACGAAATAATGTATTTAACCCCCTCCTGCCAAACACTAATTGGAATTTTCCTTCAAAGGTAGCTTTCTCAGAGGAGAGCAGGATAACTTTTCCTTTCTAATTAAAGCTCAAGGACTTTCCAAAGTTTTAATTCGGATTTTGCTTTTCTCAGGACGAAAGGACGCCATGCCTCTCGGGAAAGTCTTCCTTGTTTGTGTTATATTGCTAATGTTTGCGCCATTGAATGTAAGAACATTATTTTATCACTTTCTTAAAGTTAAATGGGACATCCAACCATATTTTTTTCTGGGCATTCTATCCAAATGCTGAACGTTTCTGCCCAGTTTCGAAAATCACAAAAATGATCTCGCAAAAATGGTCTCGCAAAAGTGTCAAGATCTTCCCACTAAACTGCTGATCCGTGGCTGTAAATACTTGTTTAAGCTGCTTTTTGTGCTATAAAAATGGATCACTAAGCAGCTAACCCAGTAAGCAGAAAAAATAATTAAGAGGTTATATTCCAAGTCAGGCTGATGTAAGACTTGAAAAGATTTGTTTCCGTTTATTATAGTTCTTTTTGAGTTAGAGCATTTTGCTTCACAAAAAGCAATATGGAAAGAGAAAATAGTTTTTAAGTACGATTCTTTTCTCATGGCGATGGGTGAGAAGTAGCTAACTTGCTTGAACAGATTTAGAAAGAAACAAGAACATGAAGGGAAACGTTGCTCAGTTTTTCGATTTATGTGTTTATTTCATGTATTGTGTTTTCTTCTATTTTAATTTACACTTTACTGTAGTGTTCTTTGACGAAAGTAAAGAGGGATAAACCTGCCAGGAGGCAACTGAAGTACAAAATTAACAAGAAACTGAATCACAACAGAAGGCAAAGAATTGTTAGCCCCCAAACGCGGTTGCATTTACGGCAGTTATCTGCATTTGCCTAGTAATTGATTTCTAAACTCTAACGCTTAGATTTACTATATTGAGGTTGGATCTTACCCCTCCCTCCCCCCCCCCCCTTCCCCGTACAAAGTTCTTCTACATATCAGCAACTGCCTTTTCAGTAACCCTTTCTTTTTCCCGTAGAATTATTTTTGTAATGTTTGATGAGTTTGAGTTGCAAGGGCTACGAGATATGACCTCAAAAATACCATAAGTTTGGTATAAACGTGTTTCCTGTTGTTGGTAAAAAAAAAAAAAAGTCCCAAAAGCAGCAGTGTGGTTAATCATATCATGTGCTACATGTCTACCATTAAACTTTCAATTTCCTCATTCTGGTTTTAACGAATTCCAATTTTGAGCGATGTAAAAATCCATCTTGGCCACCATTTTGAATGACGTTTGAAGCCCTCATTACAGCGCTACAACTCAACCTTACCTTTTTAGACAGGTCAGAGGATATCTATTAAAGATTAAATCTATTAAAAAATTTTAACGCAAACAAAAAGCCAAGGGAGGTGGCAGAAGACCCCACACCCCCCCCCCCCTCCCCACACCGTACTGTGGTGAGGATAATATATAGATTTAGCCAAGCCTAAAAGCGGAACTCCAATTTTTATTTATTTATTATTATTTATTTTATTTATTATTATTATTATTATTTATTATTATTATTATTATTATTATTATTATTTCAAGTGTTTTACAAAATTCTAAATAAGCCCCAGTTTTAGGTTGTAAACTTAAATATTGGGCACAATAATTATTTTTGTTCACCTTACCGCGGTCTTTTCTCTGCCACAAGTCTACGGCTTAATTTATTTACATTTTTGCAGAGTTGTCAAATTGTATAGACAAGGTGCTAATTGAAAAATACCTCCACCTTATTCAATGGTTTGACAGATAAGTTGTGTAGTATAGAGCGAGGAAAAATGCGAGCAATGAGTACCGGTAAAATTTCCTTCACCATTATCAGTAAAACCACTGAATGATATTTATTATTCCACTACAATATTTGCCTAACTTTTTTTAATGATTTATTCAATGAGTGATTTGAAACCGGGACACTACAGTGCAATACGCTTTCTACAGTGCAATACACTCTCATACTCTCATGTATGTGTTTTCTCCTTATATGATAAACTGCTGCTATAGAGGAATAATAATGTACCTTGTTTACCGTATTTACTCGAATAAGCGCTGCGGCGCTTATTAAAGTTTTCGCGCCTCAAATGCGGCGCTTATTCGAGGGTGGCGTTTATTTGAGGGCGGCGCTTATTTTAAAATTGGATGCGACAAAGAAATCTTTTCTATCTGTACGAAAATTTTACAGTAAGTAACAGAAGCGCAGGGTAGAGAACTTAATGGGCGAGCGCAGGAGCTCCTGGCGAGCAGGAGCCCATAACCTGGCGAGCGGTGAAATATAATCACTTTGAACTGAAGAACATCGCTTTTGATGAAAAGAAGTTTCCAATGCTGTTTCGGACCTGCTTTGTAGTGGTTTTTTAGTTCTACGGAATTCCTTGAATAAGCACCGCATCGGGACCGCGGCGCTTATTCGGGGGCGGCGCTTATTAACTTTTTTGTCCCAAATGCTGCGCTAATTCGGGGGCGGCGCTTAATGAAGTAAATACGGCACTCTTATTGATGCCCAGGGACTATTATATTAAAATCAATCTCTTTAAGTACCCATCAGTCATGAATCAACCACTCAACCACTTAGTACTTGATAAATCGGTCAATCAGTCAATTAAAAATCTGTGACTAACAGTGTTGCCAATGCGAATAACAAATGGTCTAGTACCCACTAGTGACTTTATTTGGTGCACAGATTCTGACATGTTACTACCCCTGACCGTGATGGTAGTAAATCTTGTGGTTTAATTTGTTTTTGGCTTGACCATTAGCCTTTACACTGCATCTAATGTCACCAATGAGCAATTGTTACTGACTGTCATAATCTGGTAGCAAAGAGAAACAAAAAGAAAAGCCTCTTCATAAATCATTTCAGAATAGTCAGAAACCTGTCACGTAATGAACTGACAAGAGGGGATCAGACTGTGGTGAATCCATCATTTGAAATAGTTTTCCCTTTCAAGTGAATTCAATCAGATAAGTCTGAATCATTATTCCTGGGAAGTTAGTTGTGTGTGTGTGGGGGGGGGGGGGGGGGAGTAGGGTTACTCCCAAATAAATGGTACTTTTGTTTGGATGTGTTACTGAGGGAACAAAGTGTATGTGGATACAGTCAAACTAATCACCAACATCAAAATTTGCATAAAAAGACAAAAAGTATAAAACCTTATTTCAAAACTACTCTTCAAATTTTTTATTTCAATTGATAATGTCTGCCTGGGAACATACATGTAGCTAAGAGTACAAATTTATTAACCAAGCCTTAACAATAAACTGCCATACTTTTTCTGACATCAGGTTGATGGAATAAAAACCTGTATGGAAATCAAGGCAGAATTTAATTATCTCAGTTGCCAAAAGTAAGCCCGTGGCTTTAGGGAGGTTCTAAGGATATTTGCACAATTTTTTCTGCGCATCCATACTACGAACACAATTCACAAAATTGGCAATGTCATGCCACGTCATGCACTGAACATGCACGCTCCCATGAAAACCTACCCCAAATGTTTTACGATACCGTAAACTGCCGCTTATAAGCCCTAGGCTTATACCACTTCGTAAGGGGTTTTGGGTGGGCTTATAAACGGAGGGGCTTACATCCGGGGGGGGGAGGCTTTTGAGCGGAATAAGAAAAACGTTTCGAAATGAGCCACAGCAGTGTTGATCGAAATACGTTTTTAATTTACCAGTTTGTATTTAACCTTTGAAACGTCATAATAAATAGAATTCATTTCAATTTTAACAACAAAATGAAAACTACAACAACACGAACGTAACCGAAACGTAACAAAACGGAAGCTCAGAGTTCATCTTCGCAGTTTTCTGTGAGAGTGCCTGATATTAAGGAAACAGGGAAAACTAGAGGAAGGCTTATATTTGGGGGGGGGGGGGGGGGCTTATAACGGGATGTATTTTTTGTTTACAGGTAGATGGGCCTATAGCCAGGGGGGGCTTTTAAGCGGTCGGGCTTATAAGCGGCAGTTTACAGTATTTGTTTTGAGCATGTGCATTTAAATAAGTGGCATCGAGGCATTCCAAGTGGACAAAAGGTAAACTGTATTTTTAGAGATGATTGGTGTCATGTGAATACTTATGCCAGTCTGACTTTCAGACTGGTCTCATGCAAACAAAATTGTACCAGTCTGAGTTTACACCGCTTTAATGAAATCAGGGTTTTACTGCCCCTGGGTATCTGAGGATGTTGTTAAACATTCTTGAGAGCTGCTCAACTTTAGTCTGAGGGGCTATTTGCATGACACAAGTTCATTGTATGCTTTTCATTCTGACACAAGTTCACCCCAGTTCCCTCTTGCTTCTCTGTATTTGTTACATGATAAAAGCACAAAATCTCGTAACAGTGCGAGTCATACCTGGGTGAGTTCATACTGGTGTCATGTAAACGTGGTATAACTATTTGATTCATTCTGCATCAAGTTAATTAACCATATAGCCATCCAAAATAAATCCCACATCACCGTGAAAAAAAGGATTTTGTAACTTGAGGAAGGGAGATTCTTAACTAGAAATCTCACATTGTTGCTAAGAGAGTTTTGTGGATGGTATTTTGTCATACGCTGTTCTGCAGCATTTTGTGCCGCTATATTGGTGAAATAATGAGGAAGAACATCTAAATTCCACAACTGAACATTGCACGTGCATACATAGAGCCAGTCCCCAACCGCACATTAAAAAGAAAATCAGTAAAGCTAAGAGGAAACTAGTAAAGTTCCGATTTTTTTGCGAATCGCCCCACCCTTCTTTATAATCGGAAGCACGCAATTACTGTTTTTACAAAGAACAGAAGAACTACAGCACAAAAATGTATAAAGATACGTGCTTGTGCCATCATACCTTTCATATTCGTAATAAAGGGAATTTCTAGAAACTGTTACTTCAACTTTTGCATCCTGATAATCTTTAAATTTTTGCAATGTTTACAATAGCGAAAACTGTATGCTGTTTGAGCTTTAGCATTTTTTCTGTTCAGGTCAAGTGTCATGCTGAACATGGTTGTGACTTGAAAATCTTGAAAACCTATCCCATAAAACAAACGTGGCCAAGAAGTTTATCTGTGGAAGTAATAGGGTTTCCAAGATATGATGGTTCTGAGGAACTTCCCATAGCAGCAGTATGGTGATTAAGAGTCTGCCCCGTTAAGTCCAGATGTAAAGGCTCTCATTGCCCGCCCAAATGGAAGTCTTGATGGCACATTCATGTAAATGTTGTGGTTCAATTTTATCGTTGGTTCAATTTTTATTTTCCATTGTGAATAACAGGATTGCCAAATAAAAAATTTGGAGCTCCAGTTGAAATCTATATATTTGAATGATTTTAAAACTGTTTAATTATGTTTGACTGGGTTCAGAAATTGAATGGAATCAAACACAGCTGTAGGCATATTTTTGGTTAATAATTATTGTGTTCAATTACCGAACCCAAATTAACCCAATCACTGCATTCAATCCAGTTCAATTTATTGAACAGTTAGATACGTAAGCTGGGCTAATTATATAACTAATATCTTCCACGTACCTTCACTGTAAGAAAATGCTGCATCACTGATCACTGCTGGCATACATGCCTAGAACAGAAATAAAGGATCAGTGAAAAAAAAAAAAATTCAGGGCTAAAAAAATTGGCAGTCACCCAGTCGCCAGTGGCGATTTAAAACTGACGAGGGCCACTAAAAGTTGAGGTTTAAATGCGTGATAGAGGACTGCAAATAAAAGTTACACTGTAGTTACAATTTAAATAAATTAGACTTTCACTGGAGCATCTTTCTTTTCTTTCCCCTCCTCAACTCTAAGTTCATCAATTGAGGTAAATTCTTAGTTCTTCGGAGTGCAAAATTCATGAAAACGAGCGCCTGGCAAATTACTTTCATCCTTAAAATAATATAAACTTTATTGTGTTTTTTCTTTTGACAACATCAATTAACTAATATTGTATGTAACATACATTATTAAAGCATTCACAATGCAATTTTTGACCAATGTGACATTAACGAACAGAAAGAATGGGTGAACAGAATAGTAATTATACTCAATGTCAATTAATTATTATTAAGGGAGTCATCATTCACTTTGCTAGCATTGTCACTTCCTGAGCTTTGAAATGTTGTTGCCGAAGCTATATTTTGCTTTACTTTTGTGATCCACCTGATTCACGAGACGTTGGAAATTTTTGCATCCACCTGTGAAAGTGTTCTTCTTTCCAGCTTCTGTGGAATCCTGACAAATAATTAATAAATCATCACCTGAACCCCTAATTTGCAGCTATCCAAACTCTTTTAGCCATTTGTCTAAAAAGTGGTTACATGTAATTGTCTTCCGCCCTTTGCACAGTTCATTTGGTAATACGGGTAAGGTAAAGCACTTGAATATCAATCTATCGAATGAGCAACAAAATGGCAGGACCTCATTTAAGTTTACTGGATGTTCAATCATCTCCAGTCTCCTTTGCTTAACTCAGTAAAGAGCCAATCGCAATTAATCAAACATGTTCTAACTAATCCCAGCAGACAATTGTCAGTTAAACAAGCCAGATTGCCTTTAGAAAGCAAAAGCACATCAGTACAAATATGTCAATTGCATAAAAAAAATCCTTTGCTTACATCTGGATCCTCCCCCCTCTTCTGGGAATACGATGATTTTTGAGAAAACCAAAAGTGCATGCAGTAATTATTTGAACTTTCTAAAACATGAACATTTCATTATATTATGAGTAACAAAAATAGTAAAAAAGCACTTTCCGTAATGCAGTGCTTTTATTTCATACATGTAGGTACTGAGATCGAAAAAAATGGCAAATTGCAGTCGCCTTCTGGAAACTAATATTAAGTGATAAACAAAATTAATTCACACATAAGCTTAAGTCTAAAGTCACTTAAGTCCAACTAAAATTATTGAAATTCAAGCAAACAATTCAGAAATCAGAATTAGGTTAAAGAATATTTAAGACCTACTTCAGTGGATTCATAAATGAGGACGTGCTTTTTCATCGATTCGTTACTTGCATGGATTTTGGTAGGGGTTTTGCCCAGGATATTGTACACAATGACTGGATTCAGAGTTTAAAAGAACGAGGTATATCTCAAATATGTCCTGTTTACATGTATAATTCTTTTGTTAGTCAATGAGTTAACATCTTCACGATTCGCGCTGGTACTTGTTTTCGTCTATTACTTCATTGCATGCTTTTAAAAGCTGTTTTCTCCTTTGCCTGGCTACACTTAGGCTCAATTTCCAGCCGTTTGGGGGAGTCCGGTTTCATCCTCCTCCCAACAACGGCTGGATCACTGGTCCGTAGCGCTTGTCCGTGACGTCACATCCGCTTTTTATGCAAATTAGCTTTGGGTTGCTAATGTGCCACGCGCGGAAATGAAGACGTTTTGTTTGTTCGCGAAGAGCTGTTTTAAATTTCTTATGAATCTTGCTAGAAAAAAAAATTGCTTTCATTTAATAGTAGAAATGTTATTGGAAATCCCTGGTAAAGAGTTAATCTTCAAGTACATCGTAAAGCGAGAGGATTTTAACCTGTGAAGACAAAACATTGATGCGGTGTGTTGCATCTGACAGTTACAACATAGAAAACAGGCAAATGTTTTGATCTAAAAAGCAGCAGATTTACGAGGACAGTGGAACATTGAAGTGAAAACCGGTATGTACTAGAAATAAGTCAATTAATGGAATGTCATGTGATGTTCAAACAGTGAAAAATGCGATCAAAAGTGTGATGTTGTTCCGTGTTTACAAGACTCCGTTCGGTTGCCACTTGTAATTTGTAAAACCAAGGAGAGGTCACGCATAATTGTGACCCTTTATTGTGGGACTTTCTTATTGAAGCTTGATGACTTAACAGAATGGTCATGGCTTGTTGAGTAAATTCTTCAATTTAATAACCATAACTGATGGGAATCATGAGAATTTTGTGAAGGGTTAGTGTGGAGTAGACCAGTAACCACAACCTTTTGCATAGACTCTCAAAAGTCCTTCCCTTCTCATTCCCGGTTCCCGTGGTGGGCCTGTACTCTGAGTTTGAATTTTGGGCAAGTCTACCTTTTGTTTAAAGTGCTTTCTAAGTATTTCCAAGTTTTCATGCATTTTTTTCATGTTGATCAATCTCTCCTTTAAACAGGCAGAGATGATGGTGCCATTAATGGAAGCCATTATCACTGCAAGCCCACTCGTACACATCATAACTTTTACGAGGGCTGCAGCGTTTTCTGCCTCATAAAGTCAAACTTTCAAGTATACAAGTATAACACGGACGTCCTACACATCTTGTTGTTGTGGCCATTTCCATTGATAACATTGATGCCCCTAATGTGTGCTACCGTTTCCCTCAAAACTTTTTTATTTATTTTTATTAAAATCTCTAGTTCTCACTGACAACTGGGAACCTGGCATTGTCTCAGATCACTGCCAGGCTTTGCATAGCAGGTGAAAGCGGTAAATATAGGGTGCAAGAATTCAAAGATAATGCTGGAGGAGTACTTGTACTTCTAAAATGTACATCTACCACTGCCACTCCTACAGTGCACATCCCAAAACTGGCAACACAGACAAGCCATTGTGTAGAGACCGACTATGTTATCACACCCTTTGTAGAAAAATCAATCTTATGTCTGTTGGGCACACCCATAAAAGCCCCATTCAATGGAGTGTTCTTTTGATGTGGGTTTCCAATTAGTCAAGGACAGCAAGTTTCTTAATCCCAAAGAGCCTTGCAGTTTTTCTCCTTAACAAATTTTGTAGCTATCGTTTTGAGCGCCACGCTTTCTAATTAAAAGATCACTTGTTTCATTTATTGGTCAAGACTGTGCTCCTTAAGAAGCCATTAAATCTGGGGTACCCAGCTTTAAAGCTTTATTTTAAAAAAATAAGTTTGTATAGTCACCCGAAGACAAAAGTTAGTAGGCACCCAGGCTCTGCTAGGAGCCTAGGGCACAGGCCTGTTGGTGGCAAATATCTGCAGAAAGTTTGCTTATACTTTGGCTAACACCTCTAACAAAAAATAAACCAACCGAAAACTTGAGGCGAGCATTTCTGTTTAGTACTTTAGCTAACTGGTGACTAACTTGAGCAAATAAAACCTGGCAAAACAAATGTACTAAAGCTTTCGTTACTACTTTACACCTGTTTACACTGCTGTAAAAATAATCCAAAGTAGTGATAAAATTAGAGATGCATAAAAAGGAGTTCCTGATGCTGATTTGAAACCCAAAACAGACTTCATTGCTATATATTTTATGTCAGGAAACTAGTGGTAAGTACACGACTAGCCTTTAATGAAACCCACACAGTTTTCACATCTGTAACAATTAGCAAAAGCAAAGAAAATATACAAATAATTCTCAATATTCTCAAAATCGGAAAACTTCATCAGAGGCAGTTTCAAGGAGCCTATATTACGAGACAGATTCAGGTTACTCAAGCACGACTAGAAGCTAGGAAACCTTTCTGTAGTTTTTGCGTGTTTTTCGCTTCATTCGTCACAAACACCGACAAATACTGCTCCATTTCCCACTGACGTGTAGAGAATGCGAATTGATCTTGCACCAACGAGGTGAGGAGAGAGATAGCCAAAGCCGTGAAGAGCAGTTGATTTACAAAGTATCGAATTCCAAATCGCTGTATCGAAACATGTATCGAACAACATCCCAGAAAATACGGACTTTTGTGGTCACGCTGGCTGTGATAATAAACATCTTTTCCGTTGAAGAGCTTAACTATTGCTCCTTGATGTCTTTTCCCAAATTTGCCGAAATTGACCAATCAGCGACGTGCCTGCACGATTCGTGCAGGCAAGTCTCTGCTTGGCCGAAAATACAATAGGGCAGACCAGTGATCCAGCCGTGGTGTGCGCGAAAGAACGCGGGCGCACAAAACGGCTGGAGATCGAGCCTAGGCTACACTTTGCTCCGTGAAAACAAAACTCACTGGTATCTTTCAAAGTTAAAAGGGGGTTGTCGTCGTAAAAGTAAATAACTGGAAATATTATATTTATGACCATAGCCAAAGCAAATTTCTCTTTGTTCGAGATAACGGGGAAATGGAAATAAGCGAGTTGTGATAGTGGGATCCTTCTAAATAAAAGCGAATGTACAATACCGTAATATTCTGTGAAATGATTGAAAAATTCCGAGAAACTCACCGGGGAAACTCAGCAATCAGATCTTCACGCTGGTTCAATTAAAGCATCGGGCCAAAGCAATCCATATTTCTCCTCTCTAAGACATTCATATTCCACTTTATAGGCATTCGGGACCGGCAGTCGAGTTTCTTTAGCCTATCTTTTCATTTCTAACGTTGAAAAGGTATTGTGTTCTCGTTCACGGTGACGCGGCCATTATTGAATCTTGTAATATGATACCATCACCTTTGCACTGCCCCCTCAAATTGCGTTACTTTTTTTCCGTTTTTTTTTTTCACTTTCTACGAGTAGTACTAAATGACATAAAAGGTACGGTTTAAGTTTTGACGAAAAGTTTGCTTTTGTTACAGTGCATTTTTTTGTTAAACAAACTATGCTAAAGCACGGAATTTGATTTTACCTGAACACCTTCTAACTTCATGCTGTCCTTGGCGTAAATTTCTTCTCCGTTCTCTCTCTCCGTTACGATTTCTTTCCCCTTGTTCATCTGTAGAATAAATACAAAAACGTAGACGTAAATTATTCGGTGGTACAAAATTTTTCCAATCACAAATTGATAAAAATCAAGAAAACTGTACCCGACATGTTTACAGTCCTCTGTCGGCGTCTCTCAGTTTTCCTCTGGCGTTGTTCTTCAGTACCGTCCGTCTTACTTCTGATCTCGTTGCCTTTCTCGCTTTGCTGTAAGCTTACTTTTCCTTTGTCTTTCTCGTTTTCGTTTCCGTCCTGCTTGACGCTGTTCTTCAGTGGCGTTTCTAATCATTACCCGTTGTTGTTCTCTATCACCTTCTCTTTTCCTTCGTCTCTGCTCTTCTGACATATTTTTCTCAGTATATCATTTAAATTAAAGTTTAATAAAAGATAAATGGACCTATTAACATGAAAAGTCAAGAAAAAAATGCGAAGCTAACGTCCAGTTTGCCACGTCAAAACACTTAGTTCGCATGCACGCCATTGGCAATGATCTGGGCGAAAATTTGCCTCATGTAAGAATGTCATGAAATGCGAAGGTCGTACGGCGCGCGAGCCTGCGAGCCATTCCACTTGCCACGGACCATAAAAAATCACCAGCATGCCGTTTAGGATAAGTATGGGGCTCCACTCTTGCGGCTTTCGGCCGCAAAGGAGTTCCGCTGTAAGTTTGCACGTACGTCTAAGGATTTTAAAACACCATGTTTGAAAATGTCCCTAATTTAAAAGTGGCCTGCAAATCGATTAAGTTATTTGCGTTGGTTTTGTAAACTTTCATGTCATCCAAGTTACTGTCCAATTCTATTGTATTACGAACACCACTCTGCCTGCAATAATTCCCTCAAAACAGTTGTAGTTATAGTGGTTCGGTGGTCTGAAATAGTCTTCCAAGCTAGAGCTTTAGTCTTGCAAGCGAAAATACTAAGATCCTTTGCTCTGGTTGAGCAGTTTCTTTTACAATCCTGGTTAGGACATAAAACACAGCACTCGTGTACAAACGTTTTTATTTGTTCACATATTCCTAGTAGTACAATTAAATGTAGTTTTCTTTACAAATAGTTTTTATTACAACATTGCATCACATCGCATTACATTACATCGCATTACATTGCAGTACAGTACATAGACGTGCATTTCATTACATTTCGTCAAATCACTTTACGTTACTGTACATTTCATTGCATGACCCTATATTTACATTACATTACATCACATCACATCACTTCACATCACATCACATCACATCACATCACATTACATCACAGTACGTTACATCACATTACATTACATTACATTACATTACATTACATTACATTACATTGGCCAAGCTAAGTAAAAGCTCTATATTTTCATGATTGCTTTTCTCTAGCATCAGACTTAAAATAAAGTGTCCAAGCACACACCTAGCCTGCGAGCATCAGCAAAGGAAATAGGAGACGTCTGCACGCAGGCTAGCGCACACCCATTAATTTGGCTTTGCCCGTTTATTTTATTTTTCTGCTTCGGCTACACCAACTTTGAGATTGAATTTCTAAGATCATCTTTGTCATTACACAGCATTTCAGCAAAAGAGAAGGGTAAGTCTAAACATAATCTCTGTGTTATCTTTATCCTAAGTCCGAAGAGGCACAGTTATGTAGCAGTAAGCATGTTCGAGACTTTTGATTAGAAGTTTGGAATGTCGGCGGCCTCAATCGAGGCTGGTCTCTGCGCATTATCGTCTTGTCTCGGCAGACAATAATGTCACTTCTTGCAACAGCGCAAGAAAACCTTTGTAAAGTCTAAGGCAGGAGTAAACTTGAGACAGACTAGCCTCTCATTCAGTAGCAGTTCTTTCAGTCGCTTTAAAAATTAGACATGGGCGCATGAGGCACTTTTTTCAGTAATCTCAGTACTGGACTGCACAAGGACCTTGCTTTTTTTGCTGCAGTCATTGTTGGTCTTGTGATTGTAAAATAACATGCATAGTCTGCTATTCGATATAATGTGAAGAATTTCTGTAAAACATCTGAAACCGAAGAACATAATACACCCTCCTAAGAACTCCCATTACGACTTCATGGCACGTGATCTATGATCCCGTACAAGTGTTTATAATTAACAGGCACATTGTCCTAACTTGATTGTCGCAGGCCAAATGCAGGCGCTGTTACAGTTGGGAAAATGAGATTCTCTTCTAGAAAGGTACGCAGTCAGACCTAAAGACAATTAAACGGGGAAATTTCACCTTTGCTACGAGTAAAATAATTTGGATCACGCAGCTATTGAAAGCTGCTTCTTTGTAGGTGTTATCTGAAATGGCTCACCTTAACATGTTTATCAAATGACAGGGCTTAAACTAACTTCATCTCTTTTCACCTCTCAGTAGAAGTCACCTTGTCCACAGGTTCACCTTACTCTTTGCCAACTTTAGGTTCTTGCTAATCACAACATACCTTCCTGTCTCAGTTGAAAGCAAATCGCGGAGGAATTTTCTGCAGAATTTGAACGCGAGCTTACCGTATTTTCTCGATTAAACGCCGGGCCCGAATAAACGCCGGGTATCAAAGAGGGAAATGTAAATAAGCCCCTCAGACGTTTTTTTGCTGTATAATAAACTCAAGATTTAAGGGCAAAATATACGGCTGCCAAGGAAAACAAATAATGATCCTTTCTTAAGAAAGGGCGAATCCAAGTAAACTGCTGATTCAAACAAACGCCGCGTCCACCATGCCAAGTTTGAAACAAACGCCGGGGGCGTTTAAATGAGAAAATACGGTATCTTCTTTTTGGAATAATTTATATAAGCTTGAAAGGGAACTGCAAAATAGCCGATCGTTCCTACCTTCTTTCCGTTGTTCTCTGTCTCTTTGGTCAATGCAAACACATTCCTCTTTAAAACACATTGCATAAAGCCTTGTCCAAGTGAAGTGAAGGTCCACAAATACCAATCAACTCGCCAGGTTTATTATAAGATGTATGTCAAATGAAAGCTCTCCTTCTGTCCTACCTGTTTACACTAATTTAAAAATGCTACAATGTAAACAATTGCCGATCCAAATTATCAGATACAAGGAGGGGGGCCCAGGGTGAAAGTATGAAAATGTTTCAAAATGAAAAACTTTTTTTCCTTTGCATGAAGCATGGAGAATGCAAATTAAAATAAACGGTGGGTAAACGTTGAAGGAAGTGCATCCATAATAATTTTTTTTTTTAATTTTCATTAGGTGCTCGATTTCCGAGATAAAAGGAACAAGAACGGGGAGCCAGTGGAAAATACTACAAAGAGTAGCGTTACGACCACGATCCTAACGAAGGGGCCGCGTAGCCGCCTGGCCTTTATATTCTGTTCCTTCGTGCAATGTAGACATGAAGCACAATAAAACTGGGATGAAATCTCGTTGTATCTTTTTGTTTCATCTGAATGCAACTCCATTAGAGAATCGACAGCAATCAGATTGCCATCGACTGTAGCCATATAGAGACAGTGAAGGTGTCCGCATACATTACCTCCCGTATCTTTCAGCGCTTGACGACTTTATTGAAGGATCTGCAGAGCCAAAATGACAAAATTCAAACAGTACTACTCATTTTGATAAAGAGGATTGGGATAGCTCAGAAATGGCCTATGAACTTTTCTTTTTTGTCAGGAAATGTGGTATGAATCCAATCCCTATTCCCCTCTCGTAGGTGTGTTTGGCTAAGATTCTTGAAAGATATTTCCTGCATAAGACCGCATTTCTTCAAGACGCGAGCAGATCAACACTATGCGAGGTATTAGATTCCATCTTGAACTCACGTGTTACAAAACAGAAAATACGGAAAGCAGTCACGTGCAATCACAAAAAATGTTTCATAAAATTTCAATTGAAGAAACCATAGTTGACCAAGTGGCAATTAATCTACCTTCCTTGGGTTTTGATCTTGGTATTGTAATAGTTTCAAATCCTTTTCATCTGTCCATGTTTTTCTTTTTTTTTTTTTTGATGAGGAGAGCTTCCTTCGCATCTTCATGTATTTGCTTCATCAATGCGAAGATTAACGTTTCATTCTGTACGTATTTCATTATCTAATTTTGGCTTGGAATGAACTGTCCAAACTAAAAATCGTTAGCCTTTTTTAACCAACAAATATATTATTTTTAGATCCCCAACTCCACCCCCCCCCAACGCACCCCCACCCCCCAATTTGAGACCTACCCAATACATTCTTTCTCCTTCACAAGCAAAACTGGACATATTGAATTTAGAAAAAAAGGTCTTCAAAGCACAACTGAAATTAAATAGAACGTCAGAAGCAGCAAACAAACAATGAAATAGGAAACCTTCCATCATTGTGATACAGCTCACAAACTATACACCGGAAACCAATAGCCCTTTATGGTGGCCTAGAATTGCCATAGTAAAAAAATTAGAAACATGAAAAATAAAAATAAAATAAAATGATCTCGGTTTGTTGTATCTTAAAAACGTATTGTTTCCAAAAATGTTTTGAATTAAAAATTAAAGGTAAAAAGAAATGCAATAAAAAGTGAAATAATATTTGAAAAAAAAAAACAATTAAAAGTAAAAATAAATAAATACAAAAATAAATGAAAAAAATTTTAAATTAAAAAAGAAATGAAATCAAAAGCAAAATAAAGTGAAATGAAATTATGAATCTGTATGGCCTAGCGTTGCCATAGACCAGCATGCTTTGCGCAGTTTTCTTAGCATGTCAAAATGGTGGATAAAACGTGTAAGACATTTCAAGCAGAAATGAAGCGCAAAAGAGGTAGATACATACGCGTACATGCAAAGGCAAAGAGGGCAATTGCCGTGCAGACGAACTATAACTGTAACGTTTAAGTTTGGAGCTGGCGGGTAAATAATAGAAATAATCAGAATAGGCCCTCGGAGTTGATTTCAGCGGAAGAGAGGTGCGCGCTCAGAGAATTCGCTCAGACACTTTTGGCGGGAAACACTTTAACTGTTATATATCAAGTGTCCTCGAAGGAGCCAATGAGAGCGCGTTTGTTAGGGAGAGGCCGGTAAATCTAGGGGGAGGGCCAGGGCTTTTTGGGCTCCCATTTGGGGAGGGTCATATTTTTGGCGCTTACGCTAAGGGAGGGTGACAAATGTTTGGGGGCCTGTTATAATAATTTTTTTGTATAAATATATACATTTTTAACATAGGTCGACTTCAACCGACCGACCATTCTAGCTACGTTATGAAACGTGCTCCGCCTAAGAAATGTCAGACAACGACCAGCACTCAGCACGCATTGAATGCTGGTAGTTGTCTAATTCTCTTTTCATAGCCTGCAATTCGGACAATGCGTCTTCGTCAAAGTCATAGCAGTTTTGCGCCCAGTCAAAATCCGGCCAGAAGAGTGTATGGTTGTTTCGAGGTGTTCCTTAAGATGTTTTTCAAGCTTTTTAAGGGATGTTTCAAAGTTTTCTATACGCAGCAAGTTCTGCCTGATAGTTGCCAAGTCATGTGGTTTACAAAACCTGAGTTAAAAAACCTGAAAGGTGCTGTACTGGACATGTACATTGTTAAGGACGGTGCCTCCTTTTGTTACTGCGCATACGTTCTGCGTATCTCGGGATATTCGGGTTTCTTAAGGAATTTGCCTCCTAATACAGCAATATTTTTGTGCGGTTTATGACTACGTGGAAAAAGCAGATGTTAGCAAGGCCTATCAGAATCCAAAAAGAAAATTGTAGTGCATGACCCAGGACCCGAAATTTGGCCGGTTGGTACCACTCAGGGGGACAAAGGCTAATGTCCATAGTGATGTAGGTCAACATCCCTAGTTTACATTTTCGGGTGATAGCATTGCCAATTGTGTCACATTCAGGGGGAAAATGACACCTTTTCTTACCCCTCCCCCCTTGGGCCGTTTTCCAACGTGAGAATTATACATAGCATTCCCAACATAATTTACTTACTTTATTGTACGGAACTGGGGAAACGACTTAATAAACAAGTCAAAAATGAAGCTCAGTCAACCAGTACGCCATTTTAATCAATACTTTTGGACAGGGTTTAATCACATCACTGGTCACGTGAGCTTTAATAGTGAAAAGGCATTCTTTTCTTTCTAGTGCTTTCTTATTCGATGATATTACACTGTTTTATGTATTAATCTTTTCCTACTTGCTAGAGATCATTATCACAATACTTTAAAGCCGAAAAAATGTCTACTGTGAACAAAATTTCACTTTTTGGCATCCTTGATAACTAGTACCCAGTCCCCTAGATTTCATCCGAACTAAGCAAAGTGGCGTATCTATATCGCTACCAATAGGTCAAATTTTGCTATTTAGTTGGATTGCATAAATCACGTCTGCTCCTGCTAATTTGAATTGCTCTGAAAAATGGAAATAGAACTAAGTTTCATCATGAAATGTGAAGTTTCTTTTTAATAGTTTCCTTTGAGTGAGTCAATAAGTTACTGTCACGTGTTAGAGCGGTTTTCTTGAGTGTTGTGACAGCAAAACAAAAGCAATTACTCTGACCAATTACAACAGACACCAAAAACACAATGAACCAATCAGAAGGACAAGCAAATACATGTAACCGACGCCAAGCACGAAACGACTGCGAGCATGTCGGGATTGGTTTGGTTTCACTTTTGATTGGTTGAGAAAGTGGCGCTGTTTTTTTTTTACCAACTGTAGAGCAAAGTAAGGTAAGACCAGAGCAAATGCAATTTACTTTCGACAGTCAATTGAAAACTACTCTGTTCTGGACTTGTTTTTAGCACAGGAAAACATGCTTTCACACCGTATTTGTGTTCTTGAGTATCCATTAATCTTCATGTCCCAGCTGAGTTCTTTATAGTCTCACTCCAAGTTCAGTTCAGGTATTCAAATGGAAAAACTGCTAGTCAACTGTGTTTCACTTCTTCAATAACAATGGAGTATCAGGTATATAAGCGGACTTCTCACTAACCACCTTCATTCTCCTCTTCGCTATCTCCATCAACAATGACTTCCACATCCTACTGTGAGGCTTGGGTCCTGCAGTCAACACAAGTCTGTGTACATGTTAGGACGTTCGCCATGCAAACGCAGTCTGAAAGTCTGCCCGATCTGGGACATCTGCATACAAGAAGCTCCAGCACTGCCTCGGGAGCAGGCTTTCCACCAGTCAATTGGCAGACTTGATTCGTCTTCCGCTGAGCTTCCCATCTTCCATCTCAATCCAACTGGGTCGAGGATAGATGGGCTACACTGCAGACTGCGCCTCCAAATACACGCTTGAGAGTTTGCCCGCATGGTGTCCTTTGAAGGCTCTCTTTGAAAGGTGGTAACTGGTGCGACTCAGTCTCTCCCTTCTTCGCAAAGAAAAGGATGTATTATTCTATGATCATTCACGTCACTTGCATTTGTCCCAGATGAGTAGAAAGAGAAGGTTACCTTCTCGATGCATCGGAAAAGGTCGTCCGAAAGGTCCCAGGATTGACTCAGTTCAGTGACTTCTTCTTTTGCACCATTGTCTGACTTGACAATCTTTAGGGCGACGAGTTTGCCTTTACCAGCAAAAGCACCAACTGTGTCACATCAGGTAAAGGAATGAAGACCAACGAGAGCCTGAGAAACATCTTCCCCGATAGTAGCAACCAATTTACTAATGTCAATCAACCTTGTGCGTGTCTGAGTACCGCATTTCTGGAATAAACTGGCACCACTGGAACTGGATAAGGCCAGAAGCAGCACAAACACATCGGTATCTTCTGAGCTGACCACCACTTCGTCATAACCACCTTGCACGTAGCAGTAGACGAGCGACAGCCACCTCTTGGCAGCTGCATAACTCCGCCACTATCACTGTTCTGTCTCCAGAAATCCTTCAGCATTTCTCCTCACACGTGACATACAGCTCTTTTCTATTTCGCTGAATTCTCTGGAAGTACTGCTCAGTTTGCCATTCCTCGACCAGAAACCTTACTACCATTTTCGTTCAACCCTGAAGCGTGACGATTTTTTCGCGTATGTTTACTTTTCAAACGTGACAGTTTCCCAGACATCAGTCTCGTCTGGCCCAATTGACCATGAGCGACGAGAACCTGGAGGTTGATTACGATTCGCTCTCCTTTTCCTTCAGCCGATCGATGTACTGCTGCTTTGAAAGAATTTCTTCCTCTGTTTTACTCACGTATCTCTGAAGAGGTGTTTGACGTTTATTGTGGTCTTGGGCTTTATTATGGGGGGGGGGGGGCGCCATTCGAACACTTCGTCTAGCCCTTCGAGAGACTGATCGCGCTCACTTTCTTGCTTCAAATCAAGAGATCTTCGGCTTTCGATGCATATTCTAGTGAACCTTGTTTTTGTCGCTTAGCTTCGGGTTCATGTCCGCCCGAGTTTGTTTTCTGAGCAGTGAACTCCCTCGATGCAGAACGGGCTGTCGAGTCAACTGAAACCGAGCGGCTCTCGAACGAAAATGCTTGTACGGTAATGTTTTTCTGTTTAGCTATGATTTCTATGTTTTCGAAGCTGAAGTATATAGGAGAGAGATCAACCTCCAGGTTCTCGTCGCTCATGGTCAATCGAAGCGCCTTTGCTGATGTTGATTTTGCTATGTGCGGAACCTCCAGCAGAAGTCGACTCTTAAAGCTGTGGAAGTCCAAATTTAACAACTCTTCCTCTGTTATGAAGAACGGCGTGGTTCTTTTAGCAGAATAATAGTCATAAACTACTTTTATCTGTACGGGAGCCATCTGTGTTATTCTCGATAAAATCTGAAAACCTAACACGTGCCAGCCGATCAAGAGATTATATGAGGAAAAGTACAATCGAAAACTTGAAAACCTGCCAGCCACGTGAACAAAACATGCAACTGTCGTTTGACAAACTTTGTTCGTTTCCCGCCCAAAACAGTGCATTTTCATTGGGCCAGACGAGACTGATGTCTGGGAAACTGTCACGTTTGAAAAGTAAACATAAAAAAATCGTCACGCTTCAGGGTTGAACGAAAATGGTAGTATCAAGCTTGCTTTGTTCTTCACTAGGCTCAGGAACTTCTTCTGTTGCTTAATCAGCTGTGGGGCGGTTATGTTCACTACTTCCACTACAGGCACTTCCCCTCGCATGCTTCTTTCTGTATTCTTAATGGCATTTTCCTTACAGGAAACGAAGTTGATCCTGCTGCTATCTAAGCCTTCAAGTAAGACCATACCCATCAAGGAGGATGCCAGGCTTCCAAAGGTGATCTGGGTGCATTCGAAGCTCACTTTCTGTACGAGAGCCATCCCATCAAAAACCGTAGCCGAGTTATTTGGTGACCCGTCAGCTAGCTGGACATTCTTTCGCAGTTAAGAAGACAATGCCGCCTTGTTGGTCTTCCGAGGAAAATCCTCTGCTGTCGACAATGCCCAAGGCATAGGACCAAGGCTATGTTGCAGCTTGTCCTTAACTTCAATCTTCCGACTTTGTCCCGTAAAGAAAAGGGATCTGTCGGCCTTGAGTATCATGGTTCTTCGCTGAGTCGAGACTGTTTTCTTCTTACTGAGTGACGTAAACATCTTCAGGTTTTTTAACTTCACAGGATCGTAAAACTTCTTCTTAAGAGGGGAACTTTGAAGCCTTTCCTCCTTGAATTGTTAGAATTTTTGTTCTCAAATCCCACAGGCGTGAAGTAAGTCATATGACATATCTACAGGAGCATCTTTCGCTATCGAGATGCTGTTGAAGTCTTGGTTTCCTACGAATGGATTATTCCAGTTGTCGATGAGGGCTTCAACTGCCAATACTTGCTCTTCATCTTTAGGCATTCTCGGTGATTGCATCTCATCGTGGTGAAATTGAGGTCACTTTGCTAGTTCTAAACTCCTCAGCTGATCGAGAAAAGCACACCTGTACTCTGCCGTAAGGTAAAATCTATTTACAGCGCCAGTCTTCAAGCTGAATCTTGCCACGATCCCTGTCGTCTCTGTGTGTTTGTTGAAAGTTACGTCCATGGTCTGATCCACGAGAATCCTCCTAAACGGACTCCCACCGGCTAGCTGCACAGAAAAATGACCTTCCATAAAATTCCAATGTACGTACATCAGGATGATCCACTGGAAGGTTTGCCATTTGTACGACTAGTACACTAGATATCTTGCATAATTAAACTTGTCGTATGCAAAGAACCATGGGATCATATGATGAACTGCATAGAGATGAAGCAACCAGTTACCTTCTTGCAGTAAGGCCTGGTATATGCACTTGTGAACTCGATCTGTATGATTTTACATCTCCTTCGAGGACGTCTGAGACTGAACCTTCCGCGATTGTCCCTGATTCAGTGCAGATATCGCGCAAACCAGCGTCTTGGAACCGTTTGCCAATTATGGATAGAAGGTTGAAAATTGTATGAAAAGTTCCCAACTTGAGAAGAACTTCATCGTAGAGATCTTTGTGCTTCCAGGCGACCTCACAAGCTTTGGCGTAAAGTGCTTGGTCCATGACAACCACAATCTCAGGTAGATTTAAAATCTTTCTGATACCCTCTGACTGACGCAAGATCTAATTGGTTGTGGATAGCTGAGTCAAGGGAGCATTTATTGTAGGAAGATATCCAACAACATCTTGCGTAACGGGTTCATGGCTATGAAACTTGATGTTAAAGCCTGTCCAGCTTGGGATCCGCAGATTGTCTCCTTTAACCAGTCTTGCAATAAGCCAAGTAGGTCTTTTCTTCTAGAAATTTGTTCCTGGCCACCATAATCAATCGTAGCTATTCTGAGGGGCTGTGGTCCTACCCTGGAATGTATGCGGCTAGAGGCTGAACTTCCTGCGTGATGGTCTTCTGCTTTCGTTTGCTGATAACTGGAGGGTGTATACTGGGGAGTTGTGGTCCGTTTTCCCTGGGTTAGACAGCAATTCCATGGTGAGTGGTTCCCCCTGTGAGTGTTTCCTCTAACCTGTTGATGTTATCCCACGCCAGGTTGGGGAACACGTTAGGTTGAATACAGGGGCGGATTTAGGGGTGGGCCGACGGGGCCGCGGCCCTCCCTTTTGTCCGAGAAGTTTTTTCTTTTGTAAACAACGTCTGTCGGATGGTACTTCGTGCTTCGTTACTTAAGATATATTTTCTTCAATAAATATTATCAATATGAAAATTTATCGAACGTTGTTCGAATCAATCGCCCTTATAAACAAGCTTCAAACCGACAAACTTAAAGATGTTACAGGCGTCGCCCCTGTCACAAGTGCAACTGTGGAACGTATCAACTCATCACTGCGCTTTGTAAAGAGTAATTTATTTTAGAAGCACCATGAGAGGAGACCGCCTCAACGCACTGTTGCTGCTCTTTATTCACAAGGACATAGCTCTGGATTATGATGCAATTATTGACGGCTCAGGGGCGTAGCCAGGATTTTTCCAGAGGTACGCAAAATTTTCCAAATCCACCCCAACACCTCAGTTCTGTCACATCATTTCCACATTCCTTGGTTGCATTTGCTTGTCTTAACAGTATGGGGAAGTTATACATGAATGGATGGAATGGCAACTAAGCCGTAAAGCTTTATGTAGATTTTTTTGCTAAACCGTGAGCATGCTAGAAGGGTGAGAAGGCACTCTTCCCCTGGGAAAATGTGAAATTTAGGTCTTCTCAAATGGCTGGAAATGCGCCTAAAACTAATATTCTTCTGCGGTGACGAAAATGACAAGACAACGCATGTTGTAAAAAAATATTGATTTTATGACCTAAACCCATCTTCAGAAGTGACCGTTGGGCTAAATTACAAACAAATTTACAAGCAAAGTGAAAAACTCGTACTTAATCAGGAAAATGGAAAAATTATTAACAAACAGACTTCCTTTTGAAATCTGCAAAGCAAAACAAAAAAAACCTAGCTAGCAAAGAAAAAGCCCAACGGTCACTTCTGAAGATGTATGTTGTAGCATACGGAACGTTAAGTTCATAAAGTCAATTATGTTTTTATAACATGCGTTGTTTTGTCATGTTCATCACAGCAGTTTGCTTTTTATCCCTATTGATGTTGAGATGGCCGAAGAATAAGAGTGTTTACTGTAGTGTTGTGACATCTGTCAATCATACGAGCACGCGGTCGAAAGGAACTCCCGCTTCCCTTGTAGTCGTCGCGAGCATGGAGTCAATAAATCAGACTTGTGTTTAACTTGCGGTGGTTTTATTCAAGCGGTACAACACCACACCTGGCGACGAGGATCCACGGAGCGTATCCAGTGAGAGAATTCAAGTCCCAAAGCGCGGACAAAGCAATTCAAGTCCCGAAGTGCGGACAACACAACTCAAATCCCAAAGCGCGGACAAGATAATCCTGACAAAGATTTGACAAAATGGCAGTTTCGCTTCCGACTTTCCCGGCTTTCCAAGTACACCTAGACGGCAATGTGGGTCCAAGGTGGAAGAAATGGCTAGCCAGATTCGAGAATCTAATTGTAGGAATGGGTATCGAAGAGGCAAAACAAAAACGTGCTCTTCTGCTACATTACAGCGGTCCCGAAGTCGACGAGATCTTCGACACGCTTGAAGGCACCGGCGAAGACAAAGATTACAAAACGGCCGTCGAAAAACTTACCGCTCACTTCAATCCCCAAGTCAACACGACTTACGAGGTCTACAATTTCAGGAAAGCTCAGCAAAACGAGGGCGAGAGTTTGGACAGTTTCCATACAAGACTTCGAACTCTTGCGAAGACCTGCGAATTTGCAAATTCCGATAAAGAAATCAAGGAGCAAATTATTCTAAGCTGCAAGTCAAACGCACTGAGGCGGAAAGCACTACGTGAAGACCTTGATTTAACTGCACTTTTAAAAGCTGGCAGAGCCCTGGAGCTCAGTGATATGCAAGCTAAAGAAGTGGAGAGTGACAAAACGACGGTGAACACTGTAAATCACAAAAAGAAGAGCGACAGGCGTCCAAAGAAAGGCAAAGGTCGCCGACGAGAGGAACACAGCGAATCACGCAGCGAGTCACGCAAGGAGTCACGCAAGACTGAAGAGTCATCAAAATGCAGAAATTGCGGTGGCGCTTACCCCCACAGAGACTCCTGCCCTGCTAAAAACAAGAAGTGCACCTCCTGTGGCAAGTTCAATCATTTTGCTAAAGTTTGTAGAACAGTTCCACCCGGTTCGGTGAAACGCGTGACGGAAAAAGAAGACACAGATGAGGAAGACTACGTATACGCAATAGGAGAGAAGAAACAACCCATGTGCAGATTGGAGATCGACGGAGAATACGTAGAACTGATGCTGGATTCCGGAGCTTCAGTTAATCTTATCGACGAAGTCACCTACCAAAGAATCTACAAAGGCAAAGTAAAACCTCTAGAACAATCCAAACGGCGAATTTTCTCTTATGGATCACCCACACCCCTACCCCTGCTAGGAACCATTCACGCCAAGATAACTGCAAAATCCAATAGCACGCCAGCCACTCTGCACGTTGTTAAAGGCAGTTCAGGAAATCTCCTAGGATATGACACCGCGCAAAGGCTAGAACTCCTAAAGATTGTCAACCAAGTCGGAGAAGACAAAACTAGTCCCCAGTACCTGGCGAGCGGCGAATTTGAAAATCTGTTTGGCGGCATCGGCAAAGTGAAAGGAAAGGTAGTCAAGCTTCACATAGACCCGGATGTGCAGCCCAAACAACAACCACACCGCCGAATCCCCTTTCATGTACGGCAAGACGTGGAAAAGGAGCTGGAGAGACTAGAGAGCTTAGACATCATCGAAAAGGTGACAGGCCCAACCCCATGGGTAAGCCCCATCGTAGTGGTCCCAAAGAGCTCTGGAGAAGTCAGATTATGCGTAGACATGCGAGAAGCTAACAAGGCGGTAAAGCGTGAGAAGCACCTGATGCCGACCATAGATGACCTAGTCGCCGATCTAAACGGTGCGACCGTCTTCAGCAAGCTAGACCTCTCCTCCGGATACCAACAACTTGAGCTAGAACCAGAGAGTCGCCACATCACGACATTTAGCACTCATGTAGGTCTGAGGAGGTACAAACGTCTGATGTTCGGAATAAACGCTGCATCAGAGATCTTCCAGAATGCAATCGAGGAAATACTTACAGGCCTACCGGGATGCAAGAATATCTCTGACGACATCATCGTGTTCGGAGCAACCACAGCAGAGCATGACCAGAATCTCTATGGTGTCCTGACCAGACTCCAACAACATGATGTACGCCTGAACAAGGAGAAATGCAGTTTCTCGAAGAGCGAGATCTCATTTTACGGCCACATCTTCAGCAGAGAGGGAATAAGAGCAGATCCTAAGAAGATAGAGGCCATCACGAACATGACCGAGCCAGAGAGTGTTAGCGAAGTCAAGTCACTACTAGGAATGGCCCAGTACGTATCGCGCTACATCCCAGAGTATGCTACAATCACGGCACCGTTACGGGCTCTCACCAAGAAAGAGACACCTTGGCAGTGGTCAGACGAACAGCAACATGCGTTCGACAAACTCAAGGACAGTCTGACTAAGAACCATGTCATGTCATACTTCAATCCTGCTCAAGAGACCGAAGTGATTGTCGACGCAAGCCCTGTCGGTCTTGGAGGAATACTAGCGCAGGACGGCAAGGTTATCAGCTACGCGAGTCGAGCACTCAGTGACGTGGAAACCAGATACTCACAAACAGAAAGGGAAATGCTAGCGATCGTGTGGGCTCTGGAACATTTTCATCTTTACCTTTACGGATCTGAGTTTACAATCGTGACGGATCACAAGCCTCTCCTAGGCATCTCTAAGAGTCACAAGCCCACTTCAGCTCGCATGGACCGATGGAAGCTACGACTGATGCCGTACAACTGTCATCTTGTGTATCGACCCGGAAAGGATGCTGAGAACCCCGCTGACTTCATGAGCAGACACCCAAACCTCCAAGCAACCGTAGAGAGAAACGTTGCCGATGAGTATGTGAACTATGTTTGCACCAATGCCGTACCAAAGGCTATGACACTTCAAGAGATTCAAGCTGAAACAGAGAAAGATTCCACACTCCAGTCACTGATCAAGGCGATCGAGACAGACCGCTGGACTGATCCTGAGATACTGGACTACAAAAGACTCAAGGACGAGCTACTGGTCTACAGTGGAGTGATACTGAGAGGTAACAGAATCGTTGTCCCAAGTAAGCTGAGAGAAAGAGCCGTAGAACTGGCGCATGTGGGACATCAAGGCATCGTAAAGACGAAGCGCTTAATTCGTGAGAAAGTTTGGTTCCCTGGGATAGACAAGATGGTCAAGGATAAAGTCGATAACTGCCTAGCATGCCAAGCAGTAACTCCAAGCAAGTCATCGCGAATCGAACCTCTGCAGATGACGCCGCTACCTAGTGGGCCATGGAAAATGCTGGCAATGGATTTCCTTGGACCATTCCCTTCGGGTGACTATCTCCTAGTAGTCATTGACGAATACAGCCGCTTCCCGGAAGTTGAGATCGTCAAGTCCACATCAGCCAAATCTGTCATCCCTAGGCTCGACGCCATATTTGCAAGGCAAGGAATCCCTGACGAGCTGAAGACAGACAATGGCCCCCCTTTTAACGGAGTCGAGTTCAGCAATTTTGCGAAGCATTTAGGATTCCATCACAGGAAAGTTCAACCTCTTTGGCCGAGAGCCAATGGCGAGGCAGAGCGTTTTATGCCAAACCTTGAGAAGTGTGTGCGAACTGCTGTCGTTGAGGGAAAAAATTGGAAACAGGAACTGTACAAATTTCTCAGACAGTATCGTGCGACACCGCACACGACCACGAATGTATCTCCAAACGAAGCACTGAATGGAAGGAAACTCAAGATCACCCTGCCAGAAGTATCACCAACACCAGCTAGACAGCACACCCTGCAGGAAACTCAGAAGACTATGGCAGAGAGAGATGCAGAACAGAAGTCAAAGATCAAAGCATATGCAGACTCGAAACTGGGCACGAAACCAAGCAATATCAAACCAGGAGATACAGTGCTTGTGAGACAACCAAAGAAAAACAAACTAAGCACTCCTTTTAACCCAGAACCCCTTGTTGTTGAGGAAAAGAAAGGATCTATGGTTACAGCTAGCGACGGTTTCAAGTCCATAACGCGAAACTCATCCATGTTTAAAATCATCCCTAAAGAACTGAGAGCTGAAGGAGATCGCAGAGAACAGGAAGAACCAGAGGACTTACCTGCTGAACAAACCGAAGTTCCGACACAAGATGAAGATCCAAACCCCCCAAGCGCAAATGACGGAGGCCTGCGGAGGTCACAGAGACAAAGGAGACCCCCTGCGAGTCTCGCAGATTACGTTCAAATAATCTACTAGCATAAACACTTAACATTTTAAAAGACTCGTTACTAGAAGGCATGCTTATCATTTGTTGATGTTATTGTAAAGTTATTTGATCTTGTTAGCCGACATATATGATTGTAAGTTTATTATCAAGAAGGGGAGAGATGTAGTGTTGTGACATCTGTCAATCATACGAGCACGCGGTCGAAAGGAACTCCCGCTTCCCTTGTAGTCGTCGCGAGCATGGAGTCAATAAATCAGACTTGTGTTTAACTTGCGGTGGTTTTATTCAAGCGGTACAACACCACATTTACGACTTCGTATCCTTCTCACAGTAGTATACATTTTTAGCAATTTTATGGACCATTGTTTATGAAAATCAGACAGTTGTTGCTCCTTGAACATGAATCATATTAAAACTCTCTTACAAATTGATAGTCCATGCTATGGTGTCCGTTCTTTATTTTTACAGCACGCAGATCAGAATCTCATTTATAATTTTGCTAGGAATGAACGATTCTGTTTGCCACTTGGGAAAGTTAAAATTGGTTGGTTTTAAAGATTTTGTTATCGATATAGATGTCATTACCCCTGGCTTCATAGGTCAAAAATATACAAAATATACAATAGGATGAAAACAAACTGCAGCCATGTTTTAAAAAAGGCCCGAGACATTTTTTCCCTTCACCCATTACACCTAGTTGTCACAGTTTTGTCGCTTGAGTTTCAGAAACGAGTTTAATTAAAGTGAAAACTCCGATACTCGGGGTATTTCCAAAAGGTAAAACACATCAAAGGCTCAACCTGCAACAGAGTGCTGATTTGAAAAAAAAAAGAAAAGATTTTTGTCCTTTTTCCCTTGCCATAGCCAGCAGCCTCCTTGGTAATGTATATGCTTCTTTGTCTCTGTGACGGCACAATTGAAATAATAGCTTTCATAATTCTCCCTTTCAAACATATGGCAATAACCAGCGTTAATAAAGAAGAGCCGCCATATCCAGTCCATCATGGCTTTTCAGTGAGAAAATTTCGCTTCTTGCACAACAAAACCAGTGATGGAGAGAAATGGTGATCCCAAGAACGGATGAATAATAGATGTTGAAAATCTTACTATCTAATTTGGGAAGCCTAAATTCGAATTAAGTTCAGCTGCTGAAAGTTTCGCGTCTGAACTGAGTCTTAGTCATCCTCAGCCCCCTAATTTTCCACCTTTGCCTATACTAGCATCAACATTGAGTCCACAATCACGTGGCTTCTCTGGAATTTGCGAAAAACGGTGTCTTTTGTTTTAAAAAATTAATATTTCAAGAAATAAGGGAAGTTGATGCAACGATTGTGTTTTTTTTCAACCATCACTTATTACCCGTCTGTTTTATATTTCTGTTGTTTTGTTTCGTGTCGTTGTTTTTAACCCTCGACATTTTTTCAGGTACGCACGTGCGTACGTGCGTACAGGTAGCTACGCCCCTGCGGCTATGCCAAGCGCAAAGTAAGCGCAACCAGACTGAGAGAAGGGTGACATTTATCAATCCCCTAGAATGAATGTTCTTATGATTGTTCTTAGACCCCTGCAATGACTGTTCTTATGATTGTTCTTAAAGTCATGTCCTTGAGATATATTTCGTTTGTTGAAATTTTTTGATAAATCCTCTTAGAATCTGTGTTCGAAGCCTACATTTTGGTCGCAGATGACCAATGCTCCCAGAATGCATGCAGTAAATATCCGTCTCAAAGAAACTAGATTTGTCAATTTTTCACGGAGAAAATGTCGCCGCCTTTGCTGGGAGGTTGTGCTCTTGCCGAAATTGCTACGGCCCCTGCTAGCATCATAGAGTGTTAATTGCTTCTTTGACCACAACTGCACCTGTGTTTTATTTAATATTTCAGCATTACGTGTTCAATATGGAATCCATGCATTTGCTAGATTTAAGCGTCCAGAATGCACTAGATTGCATCTCAGAGAACTTCAATTTCAAAAATTTCCCGGGGGGAATGCCCCCGTACCCCCCTAGAGAGTTGCGCCCTTGGCGCTCCGGTTGGGCGCTATCGCGCCTATATTGTCCTTATACTTTATCTCTCGGCCCCCTCTAACACAAAATCCTCCGTCCGCCCCTGGAATAGTCCCTGGGAGAACCAGCTTCTGATTTAAGTTTGCTGCCATCTTCTGTAGGCACAAAGCTGTGTCATTTTGTTCGACCTGAGAATAGGACACACCATGTCCGAGTCTATTCAGCATTTGTATGAATTCTACATTTTCAGTCGGAGTTTTTACCCCATACGACCCCAGAATGTGTTTAGGAAGTTTGCTTTGGCCACAGATGTTGCATAAGTGAGATCTTGGCTGAAAGAGTTTATCAACATCTTTATTCTTGTAGACAGATTAACTGCGGTGCAGTCACCAAGGAGGACTCCAGTAAAGAATCTGACCAGGCATTCTGGAACTGGGAAATTGTCTGGAACAACATGTCCTCGATGAATTGGTCATGAGGTGGTATGCTTTGGTATACTTCATATCCATAATGGAACGTCGCATGTGAGCAGAACACTTGTCAATGACATTTGTATTATCTGTGATTGCAAGCCTGTGGTGTTTTTAAGTTCCTTTTCCAAAAGAAGCTTTTCTTTAACCCTCTACCTAACTTAAGAATTGCCTGATATTTCAATTAAAAATGTCTAACCTGAACCTCTTCATAACACACTTCAATCGTCCGAAGGTTCAGTTATGCATTTTTTACGGTTTCTTCATGAGAAAACCCAGCTTAAGTGAAACAACTCCACTTGTGGCTGTGACACGAGTCAAAGTGGTCAGCGGCTCGGACTGAAGGCTCATTAAAACCTTTTCAGTGCATAAAAATTATCATCACAAGATCACAAAGAAAAAAGAGTCTTTTTTATTCTTATTTTGCAAAAGATAAATCCCCACACCCTAGATAGGTAGGCCAGTAGAAGTTCATGATTAACTGGAAGTGCAGGATAGGATCAAAAATTTTACTCACCCCACCCCCTTGAAAAATCATGGAAGATGACACTTTGGCAAATGCTATCACATATATTCTTTTATTAAGGGTAAAGAGCTTTCCAAAAATGCATGTCACTCTTTGTCCTCCCCAAGTGGTACCATTCACCCCATCTGGCTCATGCACTATTGGGGGTAACCACACATTTTCCAGAGATAATTGAGCTTAAATTTGGAAAGAAATTGCCATGCATTCTTTGTACTTTAACGCTTTTTTAGAATTATGGCTGCTTAATTATCTCTGAAAAATGCGTGGTTACCCACATTTTTCTTTTTGGATTGCAATAACCCTTGCTACGATCTACTTTTTCCCCATAGTCATAACCTTAGCAAAAATACATCTCTATTAGGAGGCACTGTCTTTAAGGGGAAGTTGAAGCACTCAAAGGGGGCGTTAAAAGGAGAAAAAGTGGATATCATAACAGTAGAAATCCCTAGGTCGCTGGTTCCCGATAGCCTTCAAGTTCCTGATGACAGTGATAGCGACGATGATGACGATGTTGTGATGCAGGAAATTGGAAGTGATGTTGACGAAAGTGGGGATTTCGACGAAGAGTATGATAAAATTGAAGACGAAGGCGAAGCAGTTGTGGAGGAGGAGGAGGAGGAGGAGGAGGAGGAGGAGGAGGAGGGGAGCATTACCACACGTTTACATACAACAAGATCTGGTCGAATTTGCAGGACATGGAAGAGGAGAGCAAGTGCTTTGGATTTTTCATGACGGAGCAGGAAATGTCAAATTTTCTATTTAATCACTAGTCAGGCCCCTAGCTAGTACTGGGCAACTGAGGCAGTTACCTCGGTAAAACGTTTCCCCTGTTGTTAAAAACCTAAATAGAAAAATATTTTATCTAATAATAGAAAATGTTTCGGGCGGTAAACCACGTCAACGGTACCCTTTAGTGTGATAAACTCAATAAATACTTCACTTATTTGGGTCAGTGTATACCGCAACCTCCAGCCTCGTTACCGATCTTAAGATGTGGTCAAAATCAATAATGGGCACAGACCACGTGAGAAGTCTTGCCTTGCATACGTTCACGACGCCACTCCAGAGCCCTTGTAAACATTACAAAAATGGGGCATCAGTGGTCATAGGAGAATTGCTTTAGCTTTCTCCAAATAGAAGCGAGGCCTTTTAAGGCCAAGCTCTCTACTTAAAAGTAGAGAGTACACTTCAGCACTAGGGCACTTGTAAAGGTGCACTTGAACAAGATTGGTATTTTTTTGTCACGAATGCTGAAATAAGAGGAGGACTGATAAAAACATAAATGCTGTTAAAGTTAGTTTGGATTGTGATTATGCTCAGGGGAAAATACCGCCAGGAAAAAGCTAAAAATGCCATTTCCGAGCGTCTAGATTCCGAATTTTCTGGAGGAGCATGCCCACAGACCCCAATAAAAGTCGCGCCTTTGGCGCTTTCGCAATTGACCCGATTATCAGAGAAGTCTGCCTACGGCCCTGCTAGTCCCCAGATGGTAAAATAAATGCCGCTGCAAAAATAACTCTGGAATACTTTGTATGTCAAAATTTCAACCGTTTGGATGTTTTCTTGGTAGCGTTTTTAATTATACGCCCGACTTCATGTTTTTAAAGAGTTTATACTAATTCGGAAACAAGTTCAGGTGGGTGCACACTCGTCCAGGCACACTTTGCCGAGAGTAATTTGCCGTTATCTTTAATACTTCTCTGATTAGCTTATTGGTATCTTGCCATGAATTTTTCGACAGTGTATTTAAAAAAACTCCTGTGTTCAAATTGACTTCCATGTTGGAACAAATCGAATAGCGACCAATCCCATCTTAGGGGAGGGTCACGACTGTTCGGGCCGATGTTATGTGGAGGGCCAAGGTTTTTTGACCTTAATTTCAGGGAGGGTTAATATTTTTGGGCCCTCGTTTGCGAAATTTTACCGGCCCTCCCCCTCCCCCCAATAATTAATGACAGCTCCCTTAGAGAAAAAGACTCTCGTTTGTCATTTTTGGACGCCAGTGTCGCAAGATTCAATATGGGCGATCAAGCGTGGGCAAATTTCCAAGCCCAGATGAAGCAGAAACGTGTGCAGAAAAAGACAAAGCTGATACAGGATTTGGTCCTGGAGCAATACTTAAACGTGGGGAACTTACAGTCCAGCGACTCAGCTCCGAAGTCTCTGGCAAGGCGCAAACGTTTAGCAGAATTGGGGCCAGGGTATTTGTGCCATTTGCTGAGTACGGGGAAATAACACTACCAAACATCAAACTCGCTTGTGAGAAGCATTTCTTACCAACACTGGTAAAAGCGTCATGTGTGGTGTTCTGGCAGGAGAACAAGGGCCTTCCTGTTCGACACTCGAACAAATTCCCTACCTAAAACAGATACACATTCGGTTCATTCAGCGACAGGAGCAAGACCACGTGGATAGCAACGTATTTCTCACTCCTGATGACCTGCCCAAGAAGGAAAAAAGAACAGCTTCGAGTGTTCCCACTGCATCCTCCTTTGTCGAAATGCAAAGCGCATGGTCACCCAAGCACATCAAGGTTTTTCCGAAGAGCCTGTCAGTATCCGACATGCTAAAGCTTGGACAGGTTGTTCAGAAAAAAGCGACCACTTTGATCGAGATGAGCTCCTTTGAACTAGATCCACTGGGATGGTCCTTGACAGCAACTACTATTCAGTTTAATATCGAGTAAAGATCCATTTGCAAATATTAATGGACTCTGTGAAGCACAGTGGGTAGGCGAAACTGATTTCAGAAAACGTAGAGACGATCATGGTATTTGTTTCTTTTACCATCTCCCCTGCCTTGGGCAACCCCTTCATGGTGTTTACGGAGAATTTTAATAGGGTATTTGGGTTTATAAATAGGTTCTTATTTTCCTAAGTGGAAAAGGTGCCTGTTACTGATCCAAATGGGTGTGGTGCCTAGATATCAAAATCGGTTGCCCCCACTTTGCATGTGTGCAGTACAGTAAGCTTAAGCTCAGATATCAAATGTTTAAGCTTACATTGAAAATTACAAGAGATTCTGCATATTGTTTCCATGTATATAGTGTTCTTTTTTTTGTCTTTCTTTTTAGTTCTCCAAATAAAGCTAAAAACAAACCTATTTCAATTTTTAAGGTCAACAGGTTCTTATACAATAGGAATTTTAAATAATCTTTTGGCGGTTGAATTAACTCAGGATGTTGATGTTGAACAGGAACCACTTGTTACTTTTTCTTATTTTATTAAGATACCTGAGGTAAAAAAATGACAATGAACTTCTTGTGTGGTTGTTTATTTTTTTGAGGGGGGGTGGGTGGGGGGGGGGCATAGGGGATGAGGATGAAAATCCTATTTACAAACGAAATCTCTTTCCCTTTTCCCCCAAATTCGTCAATAACTTACTGATAATTTAAAGGTGATTTGAACTGGATCAAAGAGTATAGGTCAACATTACTTACAGGGCAACAGGTCATAATGAAGCACTTGCTGGCACTACGTGGGTTGTGAAGAAGTACTTACCAGAAGCATTGAAAACAATAAAAGACACAGGTCAGACTGCAGAAATACACACAAAGAAGGTTTTTCAAATGCATATGCTTGCAAAAAATTTTGCAGATCAGGTGGCTCAGAAAATAAAGATGATCTTGTAGAGTTGGGCAAGCGCTACAGTATGGAAAGGTTTAATTACTTTGGGAAAGAGCTGGATAATGGTGAATATGTCACTATTGAGGAATACATTGAGGGGAAATTTGTAAAATATATTAACAACACTGGCGAGGTGTGTGATAACGGTACATTTTCAGAAAAAGCTCAGTGCCTTGCACACTTTAGTTACGAGAAATCAAACCATAAGTTGATGGTTCTTGATATCCAGGGCACAGGCCACAAGGTATATGATCCTGAAATAGCTTCCTTGGAATTGGTTGACAATGATGAATTCCTGTTTTCCACAGGTTACCTTTCTCAAACAGCCATAGAATGTTTTGTTAGTTGTCACAAGTGTAACATTTATTGCAAAAGCTTTAAGGTTTACAGGATCTAAAGCAATAGGCAATGATTCATGTTACTGGTTTGAAGTCACTGTTTGATAAAACTGAACTCTGATGAATAGGATGGGTATTTCCTCTTTTACATTTCTACTACATGACAGTTTTTTCAGACCAAGTCAATGGTAAACAATATGTTATTAATTTTTACAGGTTTGTTGTACCCAATGTTGTTACAGTTAATAATGCCCAGGGGGTTACTAAGCTATAATAGTGAAAGATAGGTATGAGTGAGACCAGGTTGTTAAAGCCAAAAAAATACATATTTAAGCTTACAGTGTACCCCAAAAAGGTTCAGTGGCATAGACCACTAGTGCAACTTTCATATGTAGCAATTTTTCTCAAACCCCTTGAAAAGCTCATTATTAATGTTCCTTCTAACAAAAAAAAGTTGCCACAAAATTTTTATCCCTCCAAAAGAACTAGCCTACAAGAGCAGATGCCTTTTCTGTAAAAAGTTCTCGAACACAAATGTCAAATGCAGTAAAGGTCTTTGTACCTTCTCCTTACTATAATTGTATTTGGTTACCCCCACTGGGTAATAATATAAGCACTAATTTTGTGTAACAGGATCGTTTAAAATTTTCATGCAGCTTTTAGATAGGGTTACCTCTAAGTGTGTGCAATAAAGAATTATGTTCTTGGGACTGTCTTGTCTGGTAATTTCAGCTATTACACACTTAGCACATTCACACCTCAAACCCCTGTAACTGTCCGCATGAAACCACTTGCCAATGTCAGAACCACCTGTGGATGTCATCACTTTTAATGCCTAACTTGAATTTTGCCTTCAGTGCATGCTCAAACTTATAAGGCTGTCATTTGGCATCAGGAAAAAAAGACAGCATAGTGCTCAACTTGTAAACAACGTTTATGATATTTTGACTCTTTTTGGCCAGATGCTGTGGTCACCAGAAAACATCTTGAGGACCGAAATATAGCCTTATAAGTTCAGGCATGCACGGAAGGCAGCATTTTGCTCCCTTTCGTCTCCTTATTTTGCTTGTCTTTTATCTCTTTCTCTCTCTTCTTGTTTTTTTATTAGCCGGGCTTTTACTAGGCTTCACTCCCATAGGAAACGTGTTCACAGAAAGGTCAAGGATCGTGAAAATATATTTAATAGGAAGTATAGGTGTGTATAGTGGGACAAGATTTTCCATTCAAAGTTACATGATTTTTGGCATGTAACCCGAGCCTGTTTGACCTGTCATAGTGCTACAAGGGACATGGTTCACACAGATGGTTGAGATGTGAATAGGTTAAGGAATAGACTAAGCTCCTTTAATTAATTGTTAGCTGTAATTTATCTGATGTTTACAATACCATGGTATGGCCCTATATTAAAAATTAAACAGGAAGAGTCCCGTGATTATGGTGGTGCTTGGAAGTTGTTCTTTAAATACACAAAAGCATCCATGCATTGCCCTGGCTCAACTCTTTCAGGAAAAGGAATCAGGTTCTCACAGGCTGCTCTGAAGTCTTCTTGCAAAAAGTCAGAACCCGTCTCTAAAACTTCAGAATACTTTGCAACTTCCTCTAACTGCTCTTCACTAACATGCCATCCTGAAAGTACAGGTATTGTACTAACTACAATGTAATTTGTTGAAATTGCTTGGAAATAAATATTTAAGTAGCTGATTGAAAATGGGTTTGAGATAATAATTTACATAACACTTGTAGTAATGAGAGGGGCAATTGAATCACAACTAACCTGCATAAATATGGAGTGAGGATTAAATTTCTGATACCAAATACTACCACTTAACCCACCCCCCTCAAGCAGAACACAGAGTATACGTATGTGGTTTCCATACATGTATACATGCCATCCTTTCAGGATGGCATGTACGTATTGTTGTTATAAATATAGAACACACAAATTATTGGAAGTAGATTGTGATAACTATCAGCTTGCCAGATTTTCGTTAAAAACACTGTTACAATAGTACTGACCACAGTCCTCTAAACCATAGTTCTCAGGGAATTCATAAATATGGTCAGGAACACCATCATGAAGGAATGTATCTTTCTGCCTCTTTATTCCGTGAGTGTTCCAAACAACTTGACGAAAGGAATCCAGCTGCTTCTGAATCACAGGAATCAGCAAGAAAGCCAATAGCATCCTGTTGGTTGTACAAAAAAATGTTTTGTCTTAATAATGCAAGTCAGCCTTTTAGCTGTCATGCAATTATTTTGTATTAAACTATTAAACTATCTATCAAAAGGGGGCGATATGCAGCTCATACAAGGTCTTCTCTGATTTGCTGAGAAAACAATAGAACAAGCAACAAAACAATGGTCCCTTGCCCTGAAAACAATAGAGCTGCGTGATACCAATGGCTTCGAGAGAAATCCTGAGAAATAGCAGTTTATGTGACCTCCAAACCAGCCAATAGGAAGCCTCCTTTAAATGAAGAGAAATCTAGACCAGCTATTTACCCAGGGTCGTCTCTGGACGTCGTTTTGATAACGAAGAAGACCCTGGGGAAGAGAGTTCTTCAAATGAACGAAATTTTATTTAACAATTACATACCAAAAGCAAGTTTTTGTCGGTGAGTATTTTACATATGCATGAATGCATACCGAACGAACTATTGACGTCACAACATTAAAAGGCAGTCACCAAATTGTGGAAAATTTCTCACATATTTGAATAAAAATATATCTATTTGACCAAAATTAATCGGTCTTCGCCTGAATGCTAGGGTAATTAACTCTGTATTGATTAGAACACATGCATTATGAAAATGAACCGTTCAGTAATTTAACGACAGATGGGGTAATTTGATGCAAATTGACTACATCCTTATGACAGAAATAAAAATGTTCGACGGCACGACGGCAGTTTCCGAAACAAGTTTTAGAGAAAAGTCTGGTCATAATAGCACGTAGAAGAAATGAGGTGAGTAAAATATACATTATGGCCTAAACGACAAAATTAACTATCATCGAAAACTCAAGAACCTTACGCATAGATCGTGTGGTTGGGAGGTTGTTTCAAACATTCAAAATAAAATTGGCGTTGGTGTCTTAACAAGTGACTGATATGTTGTGGCAATGGACAAACTGGACTTCTCGTTCCTGAGGCCCTTTAGAAAATCGACATCCGAATTGGCCACCTCACTGAAAAAAAGACCTTTGGATCTCAGCAGTGAATAGAGTAGAGATTTACAAAGAGCATGGAGAAATCCAAGAATTGAAGTTCGAGGTGACTTCGAGTTAAGTTCGATTTAAGTTCAAGTTAGCTTCTAGGATGATGGGAAAGCAAACCATTAACATTGTGCCAAACTCTAAATGTCATAACTACTCCTTATTCAAAAATAAGCATTTATTTTTTTTTTCATCCCAACCCTAGTCAGCCCAAACTTGAACTCGAACTCGAACGCTTAATTTCCTGGTCCCAAATGAAACAACAAATTCAAATAAATGTCGTGAAAGTGAAGGCATCGATATTCATCAGCAAATGAAATATTTATCGAGAAAGAAAACTAAAAATGTTTATTGTAATAATATTTACAGTGACGCAAAGCTTTACCCAAACAAAAAAGTGTTTTAACGCAGTCCATCTAGCCACAACGAGCGTAAAGAATTAAATTGAAATATTTTAAAAGGCGGCGTCTTTCTCCAGTAAGGTAGAAAGAATTAGATAACATTAACAATATATCAGTTAAATATTTTTATCGTGTCGTCTTCTCTTCTCCTTGTCTTGTTAAAAGCTTTAAACTCGAGTTTGTGTGAGATATGGTTCTCAAATAAAATGATTCTGGTTTTGCTTATTTCAGGGTGGCTTTCTGAATGATTCAAAGGCAACGTTCGTAAGTTGCTACATATGAAGCCTTTTAACAGGTACAAAATGGTATAAAGTTAAGCTATTTTTGCTACTGAATTTGTGCTTTGAGCTAGTTGAGCGCTTTCGGTCTCTATCTTTAGCAACTTCTGATACATATTGAACGAAGGAAATTATTGCTCTGTCCTTTCGGTTTTGCTTCCTTTTCCAAGGTTCAAAACACCTGTCACCCCATTGACGAAGATTAACATGGTGAGAATTCAGAGCAAATGTCCATTCTCCCTTCTTATGTGAGACATTTAATAACAGGAACAACTAAACAGAACAAAACTGAAGTCAAAATGTCACATATCAAAGATAAAAATAGAAATAGCGGTCTAATTTGCATTCGAAACTGAAGATATATGGATGTAGATCATCCGAAACATGTTTTTCAAACTTAAAACCGTGTGCCTTTATTTGAAGATTATTTCTTGCCTGCTGTTATTTCGTAACTGAAATGCTATTTTATTTTAGAGGCACCGATGAAATACCAGGATTTTTCCAGTAACGAAAATTTCGTATCCAGTAAAGATACGATATTTATCTTTCACATGTGAAGATATCACGGTTGTCATGGCTACTTCAGTCTTAGCCAATGAAATTTATGAAATTTATATGCCTTACGGCTATAATATCCAGAATACATTAAACGCTACTTATTTTCTCTATTTTTCGACCAAAATTTGAACATGTGTGAGATCTATATTTTATTAGATTGATTCAGCGAATAAAGGATTAGTCCACGAAATCGTTGACCTGGTATTTCATCGATGTCTATTTAATACACAAATAATTACATCGCCGCTCGGAGATACGACATTTATCTTCCAGTGTTGAAAAATATTTTACAACACTAGTAATATCCTCTATATATCTCAGGCGTCGTAATATAGACTACTGTGGATATTAACCATCTCCTTTTAATTTTTCCTTGATCTCAGCTTGGACTTAGCTCGCTCTGGACGAATTCAGGACGGTAGCCTGTACCAAAAAGAAGGTATAAGTTTCTTTAAGGATGACTAATGAAACTGATGAAGTATTCTCACCACAAGAGAAAAAAAGTTGGTTTGGAGTACTTATCCCTGAATGTCTTATGATATTTATCATCAACGCCTTCACTATCTTCGCCTTTGCAAGAAAGCGCCACTTACGCAAGCGCACTACGTACCTGATAATAAACCTGACTGTGGCTGATTTACTGGTGGGAGCAGTGGCGGGACCTTTGGAAACAGCAAAGTACCTCGACGAGATTGAATCCAGATATTATTACAGCTGGCGAGAATTTGTTATTGTAACTTTTCACCTCATATTTCCACTAGCTTCACAAGCTAACCTTTCTTTAATTTCTTTAGAGCGGTTACACGCAACACTTTATCCCTTTAGACACTGTTTAATTGGAAAATGGGTCTACTTTAAAATCATAATTGGCAGTTGGGTGATAGCCTTTATGCTTTCATCTGGGTTGGCTTTTCTTAAACTGTGTGCACCAGACGCAATTTCGTACGCATGGGCATCATACTGTTTCTTCACCCTTCTGTTACTTACAATATCATACGCAATCATAAATTTCAGGGTAAACAAAAACCCTCTTCCGCTTCATTCCGGTTCAGTTGTGTCAGACAGGAAACTGTCTCTAACTTTATTCATAGTTACTGCTGTCTCGATACTGACCATTCTGCCCGATGCTATTTGGCTTTCCATTCCTCACGACGTGCTTGGACAACTGTCCCACGGCACAAAAATCCGGATCCGTTTAACAGCAATTGTGCTATATTTGGCCAATTCCATAGTTAATCCAGTAATATATGCCATAAGAATGCAAGAGTTTAGGGAAGCAGTAAAACACCTCACTTGTGAAAAGACTCATGAGCCACCACGTGTCCAGCGTATTGAACTCCATGCAATGTAGTACATGCGCAGCAAGCAGAAGGTGAGGAGAAACTCTTTTTAATGTCTTTTGCATTGACCATGCTCCAGGGTTCGAATCAAAGTTTAGAGTCCAGCTTTCGTGACTGTTAGTTACCTCAGTATATTTTACAACTTTCTCACGTCGTTTTGATTCATTTTTGAAAAGTCATCTGGTAGCGGTGGCAAACTGTATTTACTAACAACTGTCAACTGTGATATTTTTCCCTTGCAGAACTTGATCTGCTTTTAGCCGTGAGCCCCGATTTTCCTTAAAACTTATATACCTGAAGTTAGAATTGAGTTTTACTGTATTTTGTCTTTACCTATAGATTTTGGCCGATACGCGCGATTATTACCTGCACGACCTGAATCCACTGGCGTTGAGATAACTTGGTTTGAATCTATCTGTAAAGGATTACCAGTTATAGCAACGACATAAAATGCTTATAGTTTAAATCTGACTTAACTATAATTTCATCAGTTTTCAAAATCGAATAATTACTAGTTGACTTGACCATTTGTATTACAGTTGAGACAACCATTCGGGGCGATTTGGCATTTTGTGATAACCGATACAAATTATTTAACGGGTGGTTGCATGACATAACCAACTAAAAATAATGTAATACAGTAACTACACAATTAATTTTATCAGTTATCAAAACCGATTAATTACCGGTTGACTTGATACAGTTAAAAGAACCAATCTGTACAGCTTGTGTTAGTTCTTGTGTTAACCAAATCAACTGGTTCTTTTCAACACAACCATTGTAGCGCCACGCGGATTCAAATTCGTTGAAAGTTAACTAGCCATTAGTTACAGGGTTAACTCTTTATTGGAACCACGATTTGCACGTAAAAACTGTAAATTACATTGAACACACTAATTGACCTTAACGAAATTACAACAGTCAATGAAACGGCAAAGCTAGAAAGCGGACATATACTCCATAGAAATGAATAAACCATAGAACTGTAACACAGTACGACACTAATTGAAAAGTGGTTCAGTAAATGAAAATATCTAAGCACGCAAATCCGATCAATGCAAGAAACTAAAAAGCAATCAACAAAGGAAAAATTAAGGAACGATGAGTAAATCACAAAGAAACATACCTCTTTTCCCGATTAAAGCCTCATTTGAAAACCTTGTATTAAAAAGATAAATCCTTGCCGTACGTTTTGCAATGAATGGAATTAGACCTGAACCTCGCCCCTCTAGCTATCGCGCATGTGCGTGTTTGTCACGCAGCCAAAATAAGAGACGCTTGCGTTGCAACCATACCGGGCATTTTAAAGCCTTTAACAATAGGATATTGTAACTTATTCATAAAGGTTCAATTTTAAACTCTTAAAATGTGGTAGTATAAATTTAAAACAGTCAAGATTTCGTAACCCATAGGGATAGTGGGTGGTTGATTTAGCCATTTTCTATAGGCAAAAATGATTGTTTGTTTTATCCAAAAATAGTGCATTACCAACACCTACACAATGGTGGATATAATAAAGATTTTAAATCGTTATTTTAGCAACACTGTCTTCACCACAATAAATGGATTACAATAACTATACATCGAAGGTTGATATAAACATATCAGCATGCCAATTTCTATGCGTTCTAAACCTATGCAGTTTAACAAGACAAACTGTTATGGCTAACATTTACTGTAAATGCTTACTATTAAAAGACGAGCTGCAAATTTACTAGATGTGGATTATTGAAGCACTTAATGAAAGATTATCAGAAAATCCGTTTATAGGGAAAAGTGTCCAACGGAAATGGAAACTGAAACAGTTTTTCCCACCCAACCTGGATTAAGGAGGATTGCCTTGATCTTTCAGCAGCACAATACCCCACCATTGAACAGATAGTGCTCATGTAGTCAGGTGGCTCGTCATCCATTTCCTAGAGATTCAGTCAGATTCAGCGAATTGACCATCAATGTCAATCTCAATTTCAATTGCCTTTATCTTACTGTTACCCCAATTACCTCATCATCTCAATTTCCTTTATGAAAAGTAAGTGAATGCATTCCGTATGTAACTAGTCACACTGTTCTCTGGTGTGATGAATCAGCCATAAATGGTTCGAGGGGGGAGGGGGTCGCCTCTGAAAATTGTACGTACTCTATATGACAATGGGAACGTTAAAAAAACAAAACCAAAATGTCCATTACCGGAAAACATTTTGGTACAATTCTTTACAAATACAAATAGCCATTATTGCACTTTTTTATTGAAAATGTGAACGCATACGCAACAAAGAGAAGTTACTTCCTCCAACAGATTCAAGGCCTGGCGTCTTGTTGTTAGTCAAACACTAGCCATTGACCAGTCCTGTGGTCCCTGTAACTTACTTGTGAGAGTGAAAAGAACGCCTTGATGACACGCGAATAACAAACCCGGCGGACTTTGGGTCTTTCAGCATTTAAAATTGCATCGAGAGAATACCCTGGCAAATGGCAGTTCACGCAACTTTTATACCAGTCAATGGGAAGTCCCCCAACATTCTGAAGTCATTGAATTTTCCAAGAGTTAAGGAGACACGTGACCTGCTGTTTACTCAGAGTTGTTTCTCAACGTCATTTTCAGAGAGGACCCTGGGGAAGAGAGTTTTTCAAATGAACGAAATCTTATTTCTAATTATTTACAAGAAACAAAATGTTATTGGTAAATGTTACCCAGAGCAAAATTGAAGTAAATATTCATCACATTTACAGTGTAAAGTGCCAAGTGATCACGTCCGATCTCCCTGCTCGTGAGATCCGCCATCATAGGTTTTCTTGCCCAATCAATAATATGGAATACTCTAGGTTTGCTATATGAAGTCCGCCAGACAGAGTCATGTGACTGACCACAGCAGTCTTCTGGGAACGAGGTAGCCCAACTCTGAGTTGCCTTATTCCGTTGCATCATATGTCAGGCACTTTATTATTTAGGCCGGGTTTTTAAGGTTTTGTGGGACCGGGGGGGGGGGGATTCCGCCCCACCTTTTAACTCCGAGAATATTAAAGCTATAACAACGAAACTTAAAGGACAGATAGTACGTCCAAATATGTTTCCATTGAGGTCCACAACATCAGCTAATGACGTCATATGACCTCACAATAACGTTTGCTTTTAAACGGCGCCATCTTGAATCTGCCATCTTGGATTTCTTGAATTTTCCAAAACCTTCAAAAACTGCCAAAATTGATCCAGAAATGGTCAAAATCAATAAATTTACAGGAAACGATCTGAAAATGTAAAATTTACTTCAAAAAAGTAATGATTTGTTATTAAAAAGAGGGAAATTCAAAATCCTGAAAAACCGCCTGTCAAAAAGTGGCTACCATGGTAACGTCAAACTTAATAGACAGGGACTTTCTATACCAAATTGTTCTCAGTTAAATTTTCGGAAACGTCACCAAGTTTGGTGGCCTTAGCTTGCTTATTACAAAGTCATAAAAGTCCAAAGACTTTGCGGGCAGAATCCGCCCTCCCCGGTCTGAATAGGGTTATCGGTCATCTGTTACGAAACATCAGCAAAGAGCTGATTTATTCTAATTATGAGTCCTTGTTGTAAAGGCATTCTCGTATATAACTAGTCAGCTTTGTAGTTCGCACAACTAACAGTTTTTAAAAGTTAGGCTTCATCTGTTGGACTGATGCAATTGAATGGCAGCATTTATCTGTCGAACAGATGATATCGAACCAATGATATCGAAATGGCCATCTACATATAGTTGCAATTTAGGGAAAAGCACATTTGCAGGCCAAAAGGGATATTTAGCGTGTACGTTCGCCGTTTCCTTCTTACTCGCTATCAAAGATATGAGGTGATCCAGGTAAAAAAATCAGAAATGATAATCACCTTAAACTTAACAGCCAATCAGAACACAGCCGTCACCTTATTACATATTATTACATATCCATGCCAAGCGAACGATTTGTAATAGCGGAGCCAGCGCGCTAGCGCGTCAGCGGAGCTCCATTGCTAAGGGAATTTAGTAACCTATCAAGCCAAGAAATTTTGGTAGTGACGTAATAGTCACGTGACCGTCCATACGTACGTACGTACGTCCGTCCGTCCGCAACACAGGGTTACCAATACACTTCATACACTGGATATAACCCTGTGCTGAATCCCATGTGTTTTGGCGCGAAAATTGCATGTTGACCCGCGTCGTAGCAAAACAAGCAAAGACAACAAAGGTCAAAAACAAATTTGTTAATGGGAAAAAAATTTCAAAAGAATACTCAGTTGTCTTTTTGGTGGAAGGTGAAAAGTTCAATTTAGGCGAAAAAAATTAGGCGATAAAGTTCAGGCGAAAAGTTCAAATTTGCCTTGTCGGTTTTGTTCGAACTCGGTCGGCACACCGCTTGAGCTCGCAGCTTTTCGCAGCGGTTTCGACGCCTAATATAGCAGAGCTAGTGCTTTTTGGTTTTTTCTGTCCACAACCATGGTTTTTACGGCGTTCCGAACACATTTTGCCAGAAGAAACACCAGCATTTTCATGCTGATAGGCAGCTTGTCACGAAGAAAGAAAGAAATTTTAAAATTAACCTACAAAATGTCAGTAAACGCTTATGGCAAAGTGGACTAATATTCGGCTTCATACGCCGACGACCCGGGTTCGACTCTCAGCGAGGATAGGAAATTTTTTCTTTTGTTTTTTCTTTTTTTTTTTTTGATTTAACGACTTGAATGAGAGTATTTTCACAAATTAATAACTGCCAGCAAAAAAACAAACAAACAAACAAACAAAACAAAAAGGGGTGCGCCGCTTTTAGGCTTGGCTAAATCTATATATTGTTACAGACGTCAGAGTATAAAAAGACAGTTGCCAAATTGCGGAAGAATTTTTTCAAATATTTGGATAAAAAATACGTTTTGATGAAAATTAATCGGCTTTCACCTAAAAGCTAGGGTAATTGTCTCTCTCTCTCTCTCTCTCTCTCTCTCTCTCTCTCTCTCTATATATATATATATATATATACATACATACATAGCTGGTTTAATTTTGAAGAGCTGAAAATAGCTGCAGAACACTGATTCAAGACTAGATTAGCTGTTTGATGGCTACTAGATGACCTCAGGTGGTAAGAAGAGGCTTGCAGAGTGTACTTTTAGGCAAAGCGAGGCATTTTCCTTAGCATGTCAGCACAACTGCAGTTTTGCAGGCTGGCCTGATTTTCATAAAATCAAGTAGATATATATATATATATATAAAAACATCACGAGTTATGAAAATGACCCGTTCACTAACTCAAGGATAGATGGTGTAATTTGATGCAAATTCACTGCATCTTTATGACAGGAGCAAACAAATTTTGTTCGATAGCCGCAGTTTCCGAAAAATGTTTTAGCAAAAAGTCTGGAAACGCCTAGCAGAAAAGATGTGAGTAAATATATACGTCATTACTAAAAAGATAAACGAAACTATATTTTCCCAAGGTGTTCAGGCCATTCGGTAGGGAGGTTGTTTCAATGTTTCAAAATAATTTTGGCGTTGATCTACGTGTTCACAAACTGAATACACTGTCGACATTGCATCCGAAGTGGGCACCATGATTTGGCTTAGTATTACAGGGATCTTCCAATCCCAGCAGTCAAAAGAGTGACGATTTACAAAGAAAAGAGCATCGGGAAATCTATTAGTTCGAGTTCGAGGTGACTTCGTGTTAAGTTCGATGTTAGTTTGAGTTAACCTCTGGGTTATAGAAAACAAAGACCCCAACCGCCCCGCGTAACTGAATACAAACCATTTGAATTGCGTCAAACGTTAAATTTCCAACTGAACTACTTATTATTTTCGTAACTCAAACCCAAGTCTAGTTAACTCGAACTTGAACTCGAACACCAACTCCGAATTCCCTGGTGTCAAATAAAAAAGTGAATCAAACCAAATGTCGTGGGTGTAAAAGCATCGATATTCCTCCACAAATGGAACATTTATGGAGAAAAAACATTAAAATATTTTTCGGTCTTTATGTTTACAGCTGCGCCAAGCTGAACCCAGGCCAAAAAGTGTTTTAACATAGTCAATCTAGCCACACCGAGTGTAAAGATTCAAAATGAAACATTCCAAATAGTGGTGTCTTTCTGCAGAAAGGTATAAGCAATAAGATTTCATTAAAAATATGTCTGTGAAAGATTTTTCTCGCGTTGCCTTCTCCATACACACCTTGTCTTGGTGACAGCTTTCTTGAGATTGTTTAAGATGTGGCTCTCAAATAAAATGACTATGATTCCACTTATTTCATAGTGGCTTTCAGACAATGAGCATAAAATATGTATTTATTTAAGAGATAAAGACTTTTCCGAATGATTGAAGGGCTAGGCGTTTTTGTGTTGCTAATATGAGCATCTTAACAGGTACAGAATAATGTAAATTTTTCTTTTTATGACATCACAATTAAGATGAGTAGATGAGTAAACTAGCTGTTTCGCAGCTTTCTCTCAAGCTTAACCATATTCAGACCAGGGGAGCGGATTCCGCTGGCATTGTCTTTGGACGCTTGAAACTTTTTAAAAAAGCACCCTAAAGCTACCAAACTTGGCTACGTTTTTAACCGGCCGTCGCTATGATGGCGACCGCCGGTTTATAAAATGGACACGGTTTTTCCTGAAAGCAAGTTGGCTTAACATATAAAGAAAGTGGTGTAAAGCTTGTGGTACGGGTACTCAAGAGCGGCACTGTCTTATATAAGACGCATGCGCATATTAGTCTTCTGAATGTTACCTTCCTATGTTTTTGTCTTTTAATTTACAGTATTTAAGATATGAATGGCGAAGGGTTGTTTAAGTTTGGGGTTTTTTGTATTTGTCTTGTATAACGCATGCGCAATTGAGTAAAGGAGCTAATAGGATTGAATGCGAAATTGGCTTTGTTGTCTGATCTAGTTTGTGGTTATGTTGAAAATTTTTTTAGCGCAGGAGTTTTTTTTATTGGGATTGACATTTTGAGGGGTGTAAAAATGTGGGAGTCAGAGGGATTTGTGAATGTCAGGAGCATATCACGCTTCTGTGAATGGGATTTGCTTTGAAAGTTGCGTTTTGTATAGGAGCGGTGTAATATTGTGCTGCGTGAGAGACGTTTTCCCTTGGCGTTTTATGGCGAGGGGGTGGTTTGCGAAGTGGATTGTGAGGTTTCTGATATTTCGCAGCGGACAAAAAGGACAGTTGCGTTTTGCCGGCGTGGGCTAGGAAGAGAAGGAATTGGTACAAGTATGATGCAATATTAGTTGATTGCACCATCAGTACATGATAGTTCTTGTGAACGGAGAGAGATGAGTGTTTATTTGAGGCGAGAAGTTGATACGAAGGAATCGTCATTAATAAGGAGATCAATTAATAAGGCAGGTGTTACGAGTCTTTTTGCATTGAAAGAACGAAAATATCTGAATATTATTGGCGGATTTGTGTGGTTTGCGTGTGGTGTTCGCTAAAGGCTACGAGCAGTCTCTCTTTCCGTTCAGAGATAGTGGAGGAAACTGAGAAAAACAAGCGAGTGAGCGCGAAATCGATTGCGGCTCGACAGGCGCGTTAGCTTTCAAAGACGTGGGCGACTTTCGTCCCCGTTCGCTTGTTTACTTTTGCAAGGGGATTCCCGGGTTAGCAAACCCGATTTAAAAATCACGTCATGAGATATGCCTTGACGTGCCCCATACTCTAACGATCTGCTCGAGGTCGTGTTTATCAAGCGTTATATTTTGATTCTACTGCTATGTTCACTGTTTGTATTGAAGGTCTAGGCACAACAGTAAATACTTCGTCGTCCCTGTGTGAGCATTCTCAGTTGTGGACGAATTTATTTCGACATTCAACGTTTGAGTGAATTTGCGTTTTTCAGCACAAATAAAAGCGATAAGAAAGATAAGCTGAGTCATCAGAGTTTAAACACTACGTCATCCAGTACCGACCGCTATAGTCAAAATATTGTGTCACACAATCACCCTTTTCGTCACGCCGGTTCGTATAAATAGAGAATCGCGTTAACATTTGTGAAACCTAGGGGTGGGGAGGGTCAGAATGGCCGGTTAAAATGCCCAATGGGCTTTCTTGTTTAAAATTCATCTGAGAACAAATTGGCATAGCAAATGCTTATCCATCGAGCTTGACATTGTCATGGCAACCACTTTTTAACAGGCCGTTATTTCAGAATTTTGAATTTTCATCTATCCAATGAAAAGTTATAACTTTCTTGACGTCAGTGTTACATGTTTATATTACTTTCGTATTCGTTTATTGATTTTGATTTTTTGGCTCAATTTTGGTGATTTTCAAAGGTTTTGGAAACATCAAGAAATCTAAGAAGGCGGATCCCAGAGCCACCAATTCAAGTTGCGGACCTCCAAGGAAACTTTTTTGGGCGTACTATATGTCCTCTAAGTTTCGCTTTCATAGCTTTAATATTCGCAGAGTTAAGGAGGGGGAGGAATCCCCCCACCACCCACCATCCCCTGTTCCCAGAAGACCACAAAACGAACTGAATAGGGTTAAGGTTTAATTTACTGTCCAATTTTCAAAGTTGAAATCGTCCGTATGAGCTTCTCATATATATACATATATATATATATATATATACGTAATCACAAGTCTGCTATGCTCACAAACAAAACAACTTGTGAAGTAGCAGTGCATTTCAACAAAACTTCACACATCTTAGATGATTTTTCGTTTCAATGTATTGATCAGGTGCAGGCCCCTAACAACTCGGATGAGATCGACAGGCTTTTAATTACAAAGGAGGCTTATTGGAGTGCTCAGCTGTTCTCTTTGGCACCCCATGGTTTAAATAAAAGAAAAGAATTTCATTCTAGGAATAGAATTTGTTATAATTAATTTTCTTTTTTGCGATTCTTTGTTTGCGATATATGGCCGTTCAAAGGCCCTTTTCTTGGGTTTTGTCAGCCTCTTAGGTGTTGGGTATACTCAAAGGCCCTGTCCGGGGAACTTATTACGGTCATTGTTTAAGGGCCCCTCCAGGGATTTTGTTGTCTATCGGCCCTTTGGGGTTCCAGAGGCCTCGATTTGGGATTTTGGTATGATCCATGTTTGCGTAAACGTAGGTTGCTTTCCTTTTTACTGCCCTTTCTTTTGCCGCTTTGCAAATGTCATCTTTTTTGAATTAGTAGTTTTTAGTTTTTAGTCTTATCTGTCATCTTTTGTTATTTATTTTTATAGCAGCGTATTTCCGGTCTTTTTTTGTTATATTTTTGCCTTGTATCGTTCATTTATCTAGTGTTGTACCTGTATCTACACCTTGTAATTACGTTTAATTGTTAGTATTGTTTAGTTTTCCTTTTTTCGTTATATAATCGTTGTACTATATTGTTTTTATTTTTGAATGTTAGCGTCACTTGTCCTTGTTTTAGTATTGTTATAATCACGCCGGTTATGTAACTCATAGCGTTGAATTGTATTTTGCGTCTTGTTTTGTTCTGTAATCTTATTTAAGGTTGATTTGATAAGTTCAATTTTTCATGTAACTGATGAAGGTCTACTGACCGAAACGTTTTTATTTTTTATTAAATTTTTTAACTTTTCAATCGTCAGAAGTTGTCCGTCCTCGCTTTCCTTCAACGAGTTTTAATTCCATGCAGTGAGGCTTGGACTGTGAATCTTTGATCCTCCTGACGCAGTGGCATTCTTTGTTGGCCTGAGGCAACCATTAACTGTTTTTTTTATATATATATATATATATATATATATATATTGAAAGAATATAATTATTACTCTCGTTCTTTTGTTTTGTTTCTTTTTCCAAAGTTCAAAACAATGCATAAACACTTGTTCGCCTGTCATGCCAAAGATGAGCATAGTCAACGTTCATAGCAAGTGTGGAATCAACTCTCTTATTGCAGTTAAATACTTAATTACAAGAAAATAAAACAAAGTAAGACGGAAGTTAAACAAAACGTTATCATAAGTCATCTAGCAGACAAAAATAGAAATTGGAATGCTATTTTAGTCACATCTCAGTATCATCATTTACTAAATATTAACTCTTAATATTAACAACTGTGAGTATGTTTATAATCGCTTTTTAATATTTGGTTATTCTTATTAGCTTAGAATTCGCTTGCATTGGATAAACTCGAGAAGCTGAGAAGTTTGTTCTAGACTGAATCTCTAGAGATCTTCAAGGATGACTACCGAGACAGATGAAGAGTTCTCCCCACAAGAGGATACAATTTGGTTTGGAGTTTTTAACGCAGAATGTATAGTGATAGCAATCATCAACGCCTTCACTATCTTCGCCTTTGCAAGACACTCCCACTTACGCAAGCGCACAACGTACCTGATAATAACCTGACTGTGGCTGATTGGCTGTTGGGAGCAGTAACGGTACCCTTACTCATAAATTACCCGGAAGAGATCGAACCTGGAAATGGATTCAGCTGGCGAGAATTAATTTGTTTAACTTTTAGCAATATATTTCCTCTAACTTCACAAGCTATTATCTTTCTTTAATTTCTTTGGAGCGGTTACACGCAACAGTTTATCCCTTTAGACACTGTTTACCTGAGAAATGGGTTTATTTCAGAATCATAATTGGCAGTTGGTTAATAGCCTTGCTTCTGTTATCTGGGTTGTCTTTTCTTTACCTGTATGTACCAGAAGCAGTTCCGTACGCATGGGCATCATGCAGTTTCGTGACCCCTCTGATACTCACAATCTCATACGCTATTATTAATCACAGTATGAAAAGTAACCCTCTTCCTCACCATTCTGGTTCAGTTGTGTCAGACAGGAAACTGTCCGTCACTTTATTCCTAGTTACTGTTGTCTCTACACTGACCATTCTGCCTAAGGCTAATTTGGGTTTCTATTTCTAACGATATCAGTTGTCTCAGTCAACTGTCCTTAATGCGAGAAGAGAGCGCGTTCATTTTACATTACTTGGGCTGTATTTGGCCAATTCCAGTGATTCCATCGAAAAAGAAGTTGTGATGACAATTTGTTGAAACTTTGCACAGTTATTAATTACACTTAGTTCATTGAAAAAAATGACATAAAAAAGGGGGTAACCCTTTCTGATTTGACGCTACAGGCTGTAGTTTATAATGTACCTTGCTAGCTATCGATAGCAATTTTAAAAAACGTATCCTTGTACCAGAGACATCCACTACTTTAACAAAGTTATTACTAGAAATACAGTATACGCCTTATTCTTGTGATAGCAAAACAATGTTACAGTACAGTACAACGCCTTAAGGACGGTGGCCCCTATTGCTAACGCGCACATTTTCTGCGCATCGCGCGTTCATCCCGCGCGATCGCGCGATTGCTGTATGTGCAGAGGTGCGAAAATAAAATTTTAGGTGTATTGAGTTGTTGTTTTTGTATTTCGCTTCCGCTGTGGGAGTGTTGACCCGCAAATGGGGAACGTGAAACCATAAACGAAATGGTAGGTTAATGAAAGAATCGGGGCCGTCGAAGCGCCAGCGCTTGCACGACAAAAAACAAACATCGACACCGGCTTCCCACAACAAGTGAAACAAGGAACGTAGCGCGGGAGGACGAAGTTGACTTGGCGAGAAGGTGGACGAACAGTGGATCTCGGCGTGTTAGCTGAACAGACTTGTTTTTCAGAGGATATCTGGAAAGCGACCTTCTGAAAAGACCACGAGAGCGTCAACCTTTCGGTTAAATTCTCAAATACTTCGCTTCCACTTCCACGGTAAAGAAAATTACCAATTTGATTGTGGATTTACATATTATAAGAATTGTTTAATTGAGAGACTTCCTATGTTGAAAATGATATTCTTAAGATGTTAAAGCGAATGATGGAATGGAATTGCTTCCGAGTAATTTTTTAAATCTTTGGAACAAAATCATACAGCAACTGATCGCGAGTTAAATCATTTTGCCGAATAACACTTCGCAGGCGAAAAACTTGTGCCATTTTCCACCATAATTTACATGTGCTTGGAAGCTTTCAAAAACCTTTTTTGGGTAATTTTTGCCGGTAAACTGCCAGATGCCGCCGGTAGCAATACTATTTATTTTAGCAAAGTTGTTTGATGGTTGACAGAACTTAACAGCCGGCAGGATGCATACGAATCAGTAAGAAATTCGTTTTTACATTGTCAAATCTGTGAAGTCGCTACCGGCAGCAAGTTAAAATGGCATTATTAGAGCAACTGTAGTTTCATGAGTACTCTCCTTGAAGTTAATTAGCTTTCCAAAGAATGCTGGAAGAAGAGCTGCCTGTGAAAGTTGTGCTGAAGTCTTGTTTTTGAAGAAAAATAGGTCAACTTCACTGTTACCTCAGCGGTCTGCATTCTGTTTCGGCCTTTATGTTTTCCCATTGTCGTTTTTCATCTTTTGGCGAATATTAAACGACTGAAATGTACTGTATTTTAGGGGCCAATGAGTTGAGAAGAATCTCTACAAACCACAAATGCACTCCAATGTATGAATGTATGTATGAAAGTCGTAAAAAGAACTGTCTAGAGGACAAAGTTGAAGCAAACTACTTGTCTAGATTGAAACTGTGCCTCACCTAACACGAAAACCGAAAGTTTCAGACACTTACGAGCAGTATTGTATTTCAGATCTTTTGCAGTGAAATAATCACTCCTATTTTTAAGGTACTAACATGTTATCATTTCCACGTGTGGTATTTTCTTAGCAGAGGGAAAGGAAACGTATCTAAGGCTTACATCTGATGAAAAATCTTTCCATTTGTAATTTGTTCGTAAGAGATTAGAAAGAGTCAAAGGCGTAAACAAATTGTGAAGCAACTTCTTGAAAGAAAAACAAAAACGGCACCTAACTGACCCGCCCCATAGTCTATGAAATATTAAAAGAAAACCTACCTCCTCTCGGTCTGGAAAAATGTCGATAGCTGTTATAAACTGCAGCAACCGATGGAATGAAATCGGGTTGACCTGCTGAAGTAGACGAGTAGCCGATTTTGATAACTCCACTGAGCGATCTAGCCGAATGAGAAGGAACAAATCGAAAACTTGACGAGAAATTTCAACTTTTGATTACAGCTAGGTTAGTTCGCTTCAGAGCTACAGATTCCGATTTAGTGGCATTTCGTGTTTAATATTTGTCAAGATCCGAACGCGATGAAAACCTAAAACAATAAGTTATATTTAGCTACTGTAGATAAGCGACGTTTCCAGTTCATTCAAACAAACAGCCAAAAAGTCTGAGATGATTTGACACGCCTTGACAGTTAAATGACAGAATATTGAAACATTGTAAAAACCAAGGAACACGGCGCAAGAAGAAGAAAATATTTCATGCAGACAGTTTGAAGCTCGAAAAAAATTAATACCAACAGTAGTGTCACTTTCGAGCTCGGATTGTTGTGAAGCAATTCGCGGGAAAATTTTGCTAAAATTTGCCGCGCTGTGCAAACACTTTCGAAAGAACATCGCGCCCGAAACTAGCTCCACAAAATTTTTGGGCCCGAAGAGTTTTCGGGTTTTTTGAGAAACGAACACCAGCTTATCTATGGGAGCTCCGGGGTTTGGCTAGCTAGCCTAGCTATATATATATAACAGCCTTGGTCTGACCCCACTGACAATTTGCAGTAGCCTTCTGGAACTTCCAAGCATGTAAACAGCAATCAAGATTCTCGCTGCACAACATTCATTGAACAATGAAATCGCCTAACGGCACTCCGTTATAGTATGTTCTTTGATAAGGCAATTGTAAAATCCCCATACAGTTGGCAGAGATAAAATCAATCGATGTTTTACGGGGATTTTGCTTTGCTGCATCCTTTCACCACGCGTCCCCTCCGCCATCTTCGATTCCCAGCATCCATCACTTCAACTTACATTTTATTCCCCACCGGGGAGGAGAGCGTCAGGAAAATCGTCACTGATGGAAAACATGTCGTGCGTGAGTTAGGAAAAAGTAAAGTTAACTTTTTAAAATGCACGGTTACCCCTAGTTTTTATGTAATCAATCAAAAGCAGGACAACTGTTCGGTATTGTGAAATCCTTTTTTTCAGAAGAAAAACCGTCTGTTAAAAGTAATTTTACAAAACGTTCCAATCTACTGGGTCAAATAATGGCCCGCCAAGAACAGGAAATTCGCATACAGAATTCGGCAGCATGTTGAAAATTGTATCTTTGTTATTCATTACAAAGCGCCTATCAGTTTAGACCTCTTTATCTCCCTCTTAAGTCAAATAATGGCTATCTTTTATTTGAAAAAGTTATTTTTCCCAATTTTTTAAAAATGCTCAATCAGCACTTTTTTTACCATATTTGGGGCTAATTATCTCTGAAAAATGCACGGTAACCCCCCATTTTCTTTTTGGATTTTAACAGCCTTAGGTACGAGGAACAAATCCCACATGGGGACAAATAAGAAAAAATACCTTCCTATAAGGGGCCACCGTCCTTAAAGTTGCCGTAAAAATGAAAGTAATGAAACAATAGGCACGCTTTCAGTGAAATGCCTAAAATCAAACTGTAGTATTGAATTAATCGGAATATTTGAAAATTGAATAATGAGAAATTCTTAAAATTTGGATGAATCATTCAGAGTCGTATTTTCTTAAAATAAATGGAATAAAAAAGTGGAGTCACGGAGTTCGTTTTGGAGAGAACGACAATTTATTTCTTTCAACAGCTCAGTTTTCATAGAAAACCTACCAAGTTCCGAACCTGCACCCGCTCGTGCGCACGCTAATCACGCAAAAAATGATGCGCAGAAAGGATGCGCAATGCAATTTGAATGGAATCACCTTAATCCGCTAATATATGCCATAGGAAAGCAAGAGTTTAGGAAAGCAGTAAAACACCTTACTTGTAAAAGGGTTCATGAGCCACCACGTGTCCTACCTATTGAACTCCATGCAACGTAGTGCATGCGTAGCAAAAAAATGGTGAGGTGAAGCTGTTGCCAATTTCTCCTGCATTGACTATGCTCCGAGGTTCCAATCAAATTTTAGAGTCCTGTCTTCCTGGCTTTTAGTCAACTTGATATATTTACAATTCCATTCTACTCATTTTGACTCATTCTTGAAAAGTCATCTTGTGGCGCCATTCACTACTAACTATACGACCTAACTTGGTTTGAATCCACACTGTAAAAGCTGGTTAAACTTTGAATCTGAATTGACTATAATTTTTATGGTTGACTTGACCATTTGTATTACGGTTAAAACAGCCAGTCTTTACAGCTTGTATTAGTTCTTGTGTCAACCAAAACAACTGGTTGTTTTCAACACAACCATTCCGGAAATTTTAAACCCATTAACAGTAGGTTATTGTAACTTATTCTTACTGTTCAATTAACTTTTAAAATGTGGTAATATAAATTTAAAACAGCCAAGATTTCTTAACCCATAGGGATAGCTCAAAAGAGCTGTTTTTATGGTTACTCCTACTATGATTTTCGGGCCATGGCAATGCATCTGTGATAAACAGTTCAATTTATTTGGTGGCTGATTTAGTCATTTCCTATGGGCAAAAATGATGGTTTGTTTTAACCAAAAATAATGATTTACGATACCTACACAATGATAGATATAATAGACATTTTTAACCGTTATTTTAGCATTACTGTCTTCACCATAATAAATGGATTACAATAACTATACAACGAAGGTTGTTATAGGCATATCAACATGACAATTTCTATGCGTTATTTAAACAAAAGAGTTCTTCGAAGGCACAATCGTGTGATAGGTTGCCCGAGGAAATTTGATGTGCACAACAAATAGTAGCTGGAGAATGTAGTTCGAGGGCTTAAATGAAGTTTGAACATCAAATTTCCTAGGGAACCTATCACACAGAGGGCTGAGACAGAACATGGACTCTATTGACTCTATTGACTGCATCCTTGTGATATAAGTACAAACATGTTCGACGGCAGTTACCGAAACAAGTTTTAGCGAACAGGTTGGTGGTAATAGCGTCGAGAAGAAAATAGGTGAGTAAAATATACAATATCGCCTAAAAAGACAAAAGAAACTATATCTTTTCATTGAAATCGCAAGGCTTTCAGATCATGAGGCCCAAGGAGGTTGTTTCAAACTTTCAAAATAAATTTGGCGTTGGTGTCTTCACAAAGTGAATATGCCTTAGCACTTGTCGGTTGAAAACCGGAGTTTTCAACACTAGAAATACTTTCTCGTTTCTGAGGCTCTTTATACACTTTTTATACATGTATATAGACATTCGAAGGCGGCTTCGGTTGGTTTAGTATAGAATTCAGACAGATGTTATAGGTGTAAATTTGTTAATGGTCATCAGAAGAGGGAATATTAATGGCAAGGAAAACCAAAATACATTTGTTCTAGGTACTTGTAGCGACGACAAGCTTCACCCGCGCCAAACAAAAGCCACACCGATTGTCAAGGTTAAAAATGAAATACGGTATGTCAAACAGCGGCTCTTCCTGCAACTGGGTAGAAGAATAAGATAACCGTCAACAACATGTCTGTGAAACACTTTCGGTTTCGTGTGGCCTTCTTTATATACACCATGTCTTATCTCTGACAACTACTTTCTTTAGAAACTTGAGTCTGTGTAAGATATGGCTCTGAAATAAATTGATTCTGATGCTACTTATTTCATGGTGGCTCAGTGGGTCAATAATACAACTTAGCATGGCGAATATAGCAATTAAGAGATGAAAAATTTCCCGAATGATTACGAGGACGTAATGTATATGGGTTGCTAAATATGAGGCTTTTAACAGGCCTTGAATGCTATAAATTTTACTTTTAATCACTTATCAGATGTAAGATGGATCGAGCAATACACATTATACTAGCCGTTTTTTCAAGTGGATTTGAGTTTTGAGCCATTTTGTTATTTTGCCTCAAACTGAAGCAACTTCTCATATATGCTGTACAAAGAAAATTAATTTTCTGTTCTTTTGCTTGGCTTCTTTTTTCAAAAATCGGAACACCTGTATAGAATTCTCTCACCTTTCAAGCCATATGTAAGGTTAACAGAGTCAGAAAATGCATATTAAAATTCATATCCAGCCTCCAATCTTATCTCAGACATTCAATACAAGAAAAACTAAACAGAATAAAACGGAGGTAAAAAAAGAGCCTCAATATACAACACCTAACAAAGATGGATAGAAATTAGAATGTCATTATATCTCAGGTGTCGTGATATAGACTAGTGTAAATATTAATAACCTCGTTTTTAATGTTTCCTTAATCCCAGATTGGACTGTAAGTTTGCTTTGGATAAAAAAAAGAGGATTCAACCAAGTTTCTTAAGGATGACTAATGAGACTGATAAAGAGTTTTTCGTACAAGAAAAAAAGAGACGGTTTGGAGCGCTTATCCTCGAATGTATTGTGATATTTATCATCAACGACTTCACTATTTTCGCCTTTCCAAGAAAGCGCCACTTAACGCAAGCGCACTACTTATCTGATATAAACCTGACTGTGGCTGATTTACTGGTGGGAGCAGTGATGGCATCTTTGGAAGCAAGACTGTACCTCGACAAGATCGAACCAGGATGTTGTTTCAACTGGCGAAAATTTGTTATTTTAACTTTTAGCAGCATATTTCCATTAGCTTCTCAAGGTAACCTTTCTCTAATTTCTTTGGAGCGGTTACACGTAACAGCTTCTCCCTTTAGGTACTGTTTAATTGGGAAATGGGTTTACTTTAGAATCATAATTGGCAGTTGGTTGATTGCCTTCCTTCTGTCATCTGTCATTACTTTTGTTCACCTTTGTGTAGAAGAGGCAATTTACGCATGCGCATCACAAAATTTTGTGTCCCTTCTGATACTCACAATCTCATACGCTATTATTAATTACAATATGAAAAGTAACCCTCTTCCTCACCATTCTGGCTCAGTTATGTTAGACAGGCAACTGTCCGTCACTTTATTCATAGATACTGTTGTCTTTATACTGACCATTCTGGCCGCTGCTATTTGGCTTTCCATTCCTTACAATGTGTGTGGACAACTATCCCATGGTACAGAGGTTCGCATTCATTTAACAGTTTTTGTGCTATATTTAGCCAACTCCATAGTTAACCCTATTGAGACCGGGCTTTTTTTGGTCTTGTGGGACCGGGAGGAGGGCCTCTTAACTCTTAACTCCGAGAATATTAAAGCTATGACAACAAAACTTTAAGGACAGATAGTACGCCCAAGGATGTTTCTATTGAGGTCCGCAACTTTAGCTGATGACGTCATATGACGTCACAATAACGTTTTGTTCTCAAACTGCGACCATCTTGGATCCGCCATCTTGGATTTCTTAAGTTTTCCAAATTCCTTCAAAAACTGCCAAAATTGATCAAAGAGTGATCAAAATCAATAAATTAGCACTTAAATGATCCAAAAATGAAACATTTACTTTCAAAACGTAATGATTTTTGATTAAAAAGAGGGAAATTCGAAATTCTGAAAAAAATCCTTGTCAAAAAGTGCTTGCCAAGGTAACGTCAATCTTAATAGACAAGGCCTAACTGCTCCAAATGGTTCCCAAATAAATTTTGGGAAAAGTCTCCAAGTTTGGTGGCTTTAGCTTGCTTATTTAAAAAGTTATAAACGTCCAAAGTCCGTGCGGGCAGAATCCGCCCCCCCCCCGGTCTGAATCAGGGTTAATCCAGTAATATATGCCATACGAATGCAAGAGTTTAGGAAAGCAGTCAAACAACTTACTGCTTACGTGTAAAAAGGCTAATGAGCCACCACATGTCCAACCTATTGAACTTCATGCAATGTAGTGCATGCGCAGCAAGAAAATGGTGAGGTGAAACTGTTGTCAATTTCTCCTGCATTGACCATGCTCGGAGGTTTTAATCAAAGTTTAGAGTCCAGTCTTCCTGGCTGTTAGTTAACTTGGTATGTTTAACAACTTCATTTTAGTCATTTTGAGTTTTTCTTTGAAAGTCATCTGGTGGCGTCACTCACTGACCTATACGACCTGAAACTAGTTGCCCTGAGATAACATCGTCTGAATCTACACTGTAAAAGCTGACCAGTTATAGCACCAAAATGAAATGGTTAACGTTTAAACCTGAATTAACTATAAGTTTATCAGCTGTCAAAATCGATTTATTACCGGTTGACTTCACCATTTGTATTACAGTTAAAACAACCAATCTTTACAGCTTATATATTAATTCTTGTGTTATCCAAAACGACTGGTTGTTTTCAACACAACCGTACCGGACATTTTACACCCTTTAACAGTAGGTTATTGTAACTTATTCTTTACGGTTCAATTAACTGTTAAAATGCCGTAATATAAATTTAAAACATCCAAGATTTCTTAATCTATAGGGATAGTTCAAAAGAGCCATTTTTATGGTTACTCCAACTATGATTTCTGGGTCTTGGCAATGCATCTGTGATAAACAACTCAATTTATTTTATGGTGGCTGATTTAGCCATTTCCTATGGGCAAAAATGATGGTTTGTTTTAACCAAAAATAATGCATTACGATATCGACACAATGGTGGATATAATGGACATTTTAAATCGTTATTTTAGCAATACTGTCTTCACCACAATAAATGTATTACAATGACTATACAACGAAGGTTGTTATAAACATAACAACATGACAATTTCTATGCGTTATTTAAACAATAGAGTTCTTCGAAGGCACAATCGTGTGACAGGTTCCCGGAGGGAATTTGATGTGCACAACAAATATCAGCCCGAGAACGTAGTTTGAGGGCTTATATATATGAAGTTTGAACATCGAATTTCCGAACTAACATATCACACATAGGGCTGAGACAGAAGGACTCTATTGACTGCATCCTTATGATATAAGTACAAACATGTTCGACGGCAGTTTCTGAAACAAGTTTCAGCGAAAAGGTTAGTGGTAATAGCGTCAAGAAGAAAATAGGTGAGTAAAATATACAACATCGTCTAAAGAGACAAAAGAAACTACATCTTTTCATTGAAAACGCAAGACTTTCAGATCATGAGGCTCAGGGAGATTGTTTCAAACTTTCAAAATAAATTTGGCGTTGGTGTCTCACAAAGTGAACATGCCTTGGCACTTGTCGGTTGAAAACCGGAGTTTTCCAAACTAGACGTAATTTCTCGTTTCTGAGGCTCTTTATACACTGTTTATACATGTTTATCAACATTCGAAGGTGGCCTCAGCTGGACGGTTTCAGTATAGAATTCAGACAGATGTTATAGGTGTAAATTTGTTGTTGGCCATCAGAAGATGGAATATTAATGGCAAAGAAAACCAAAACACATTTGTTCTAGAAACTTGTAGTAGCTGCGACAAGCTCCACTCGGGCCAAACAAAAGCCACACCGAGTGTAAAGGTTAAAAATGAAATATGGTATGTCAAACAGTGGCTCTTCCTTCAGCTGGGTAGAAGAATAAGATAATCGTCAACGACATGTCTGTGAAATATTTTGGTTTCGTGTTTCCTTCTTTATATACACCATGTCTTGTTGATAACTACTTTCTTTAGAAACTTGAGTCTTTGTAAGATATGGCTCTGAAATAAAATGATTCTGATGCTACTTATTTCATGGTGGCTCAGTGGGTCAATAATTTAACTGAGCATGGCGAATATAACAATTAAGAGATGAAAAATTTCCCGAATGATTCGAGGACGTGATGTACGTGGGTTGCTAAATATTAGGCTTTTAACAGGCATAGAATGGTATAAATTTTACTTTTAATCACTTATCAGATGTAACATGGATCGAGCAATACACAGTATACTGGCCATTTTCTCAAGTGGATTTGACTTATGGGCCATTTTGTTGTTTTGCTTCAAAGTCAAGCAACTTCTCATATATGCTGTACAAAGAAAATTAATTTTCTGTTCTTTTGCTTGGCTTTTTTTTTCAAAGATCGGAACACCTGTATAGAAATTCTCTCACCTGTCAAGCCATATATAAAGGTTAACATGGTCAGAAAATTCATATTAAAATTCATATCCAGGAAAAACTAAACAGGAAAAACTAAACAGAATAAATCGGAGGTAAAAAAAAAACCCTCAATATACAACACCTAACAAAGATGGATAGAAAGATGGATGACTAATGAGACTGATAAAGAGTTTTTCCCACAAGAGAAAAAGAGACGGTTTGGAGCGCTTATCCCAGAATGTATTGTGATGTTTATCATCAACGCCTTCACTATCTTCGCCTTTGCAAGAAAGCGCCACTTACGCAAGCGCACTACGTACCTGATAATAAACCTGACTGTGGCTGATTTACTGGTGGGAGTAGTGATGGGATCTTTGGAAACAAGACTGTACTTCGACAAGATCGAGCCTGGATGTTGTTCCAGTTGGCGAAAATTTGTTATTTTAACTTTTAGCAACATATTTCCATTAGCTTCTCAAGGTAACCTTTCTCTAATTTCTTTAGAGCGGTTACACGCAACACTTTATCCCTTTAAACACTGTTTAATTGAGAAATGGGTTTACTTTAAGATCATAATAGGCAGTTGGTTAATGGCTTTGCTTCTGTCATCTGGGCTGTCGTTTCTTCACCTGTGTGTACCAGAAGCAGTTCCGTACGCATTGGCATCACACTGTTTCGTAACCCTTCTGATACTCACAATCTCATACGCTATTATTAATTACAGTATGAAAAGTAACCCTCTTCCTTACCATTCTGGTTCAGTTGTGTCAGACAGGAAACTGTCCGTCACTTTATTCATAGTTACTGTTGTCTCGGTACTGACCATTCTGCCTGCGGCTATTTGGAATTCCATTATACCCGTCGTGCGTGGTCAACTGTCCCATGGTACAGAGTTTCGAATTAGATTAACGGTAATTGTGTTATATTTAGCCAATTCCATAGTTAATCCAGTGATATATGCCATAAGAATGCAAGAGTTTAGAGAAGCAGTAAAACAGCTTACGTGCAAAAGGGCTCATGAGCCACCAAGTGTCCAACCTATTGAACTCCATGCAATGTAGTGCATGCACAGCAAGCAAAAGATGGGGTGAAACTGTTGCCTGCATTGTCCATGCTCTGAGATTCCATTCAAATTTCAGAGTCACGTTTATATGCATGAATAACATAGTTAGTTTGGTCATTTTACAATAGTTTAGTCATTTTGGTTCATTTATAAAAGTGATGGTCATAGTGGAAAACCGTATTTACCCTAGAAATTTAATAATGGTCAACTGTCAAATGAATGAAACTTTCCATTATAGAACTTAATCTGCGTGTTAAAAGCAATTGTTCCATGATTTTCCTTACCTTTTGTCCCTGAAGTAAGCATTGAGTTTTCTTGAATTTTGCCTTGAGCTGTGGACACCGACCACCACGCACAATGACCTTAAACTGGCCATTGCCTTGCGTTGAGAAATCTCCTTTTTGTTTGTAAATATAATCCAGGTCCATTGCGAGGGAACAGTTTTACACTGTCCTACCAATTTGTTATCAAATTATGTATCTTTAAACCAAACAAAAACTCGAGAATAATAGCAGAAACTCTCGGCTTGTTCAAAAAACTAGACTGTCATGGTCACTTCCTACTTATGGATACTTATGGATATATACTTATAGATAGTACTTCACAACACAAAGGCTCGGTTGCTAGAACCCTTCTCGACAGAGCAAGGAAGATCCCGTCGACCGAGGACGACAAACTATCTGAAATACAACATGTAGTTGATGCGCTTAAGATCAATGGTTACACCGACGCCTTTATAAGAAGCTGCCAAAATACAACAACACCAACACCTGAAGTTCAACCACAGTCTCAAACACGCAACGGTTTTGACACTTTGCCTTACATTAAAGGAAAAAATTGCAAGAAGTTTGAATCGTTTCAACGTAAATGTCGCCCACAAACCCGTAAAGACTGTCGGCTCAATCCTAAAAAAGCCTAAAGACAAGTTTGATCAAGATCTATCGACAGGAGGTGTTTATAAAATCAGCTGCAAAGAGTGTGAGAAAGTTTATATCGGACGAACATCACGTGCACTGAAGTCCAGAACAAGAGAACATAAAAGAGCTGTTTTCACAGGTGACAAGAACTCCATGTTGGCACAACATTGCGCGCAAACTAATCACGATTTTAATTTCGACGATGTCGAGATTGTGGACCGCTGTTCTCAGTGGTCACGCAGACTGGTTTTAGAAGCATGGCATTCCATCCGTGAACCGAACTCGATCAATGAACATTTGCACATTCCTGAGATGTACAAAATCCTGGCCAGTCCCTAGTGGATTCTTGCCTTTCTGAAAAAACATCTAATTTACATCTGGACGCCATTTGAACTTACGCTGAAGAAGGTTATAGTAATTTTTAACCGAAACGTCCGCTTTCAAATTTTAGTCAGTGACAACAATCTTTTTACAACTTTGAAGGTTTACAACGTTTTAAATATGCATACAAAAGCCACCAAACTTTGTGACTTTTCCTAAAATTTATTCACTCAGGCTAGCTGGTCGTCTTTCGACGTCGCTTTGATTACGGAGATGACCCTGAGGAAGAGTGTTCTTCAAATGAACGCCAACAGAAAAATGAATGAAAACGAAATTAAGGTAAACATTCTTCACATTAACAGTGTGCAGTGCCAACTGATCGTGTCTGAACACCATGCTCATGAAATCCGTATCTTAGTGCGGTAATTTCCTTTTTTTGCATTTTTCCTATTTTATTTCTTGCCTAATCAGGTTTGCGCTCCCATATGAAATACTATATGAAGTACGCCAGACAGAGTCGTGTGAGTGACCACAAATCGGTTACTGGGAGCGAGATAGCACTACTTGAACAAATAGTTGCTGCGTTGCCTCAGACCGCTGCATCAAACGTCGAACAAAGGATAGTCACTTATCGGTCATAACTATCATCTTTATAAACAGTTTATCATTATTATGAGTACTTGTTGCAAAGATATTCTAGTGTATACTTGGTCAGCTAATCTAGTAAACACAACTAACACTTCAAGTTACCTTACAGACTACTGATGCAATCAAATGATAGCATCCACATGTGGTTGACAAAAAAGTACACTTTTGAGGCCAGAAGGGAGATTTAGGGAGTAGCTTCGCCGTTTTCTTCGTATTCGCCATCACAAACGTCAGGTTAATTACTCACAGACAGGTGAAAACTTCTGAAATAATAACCTTAAACTGAACAGCCAATCAGAACACAACCGTCACCTTATTACATATCCATGCTGAGCGAGCGATTTTTAATATTACTGACGTCAGAACATAAGAAGGGCAGACGCTAAATTGCGTAAAATTTTCTCACATATTTGGAAAAAAAAGATATATCGGTCAAAATTAATCGGCTTGAAAACTAGGGCAATTATCTCCCTATAGACATATAAGAAACATCACCAGTTATGAAAATGATCCGTTCACTAACTCAAAGACAGATGGGGTAATTTGATGCAAATTGACTACATCCTTATGACAGGAACAAACATGTTTCACCGCCGCAGTTTCCTGGAGAGGTTTTAGCGAAACGGCTGGTGGTAATAGCACCTAGAAGAAAAGAGGTGAGTTAACATATACATTATTGCTAAAGGACAAAAGAAACTATATTTTCTCATCGAAACGCAAGGCGTTCAGGTCATTCGGTTGGGAGGTTGTTTCAAGCTTTCAAAATAATTTTCTGGCGTTAATGTTCGTGGTCTGAAACTGAATACGCTGTGGGAGTTAGCCAAAAACTGGGGCTTTCAGAAATGAGCATAAATTCTCATTTCTAAGGTTGTTTATATATCGACATCCGAAGTGGGCACCATGGTTGGTTTTATTGGTTTTATACATCGAGAAATCCACTGGTTCAAGTTCGAGGTGACGTCGAGTTAAGGTCGATTTAAGTTTGAGTTAACGTCTAGGATATAGAAAACAGAGACCCTAGGTCTTTATTCGTCGGATGAAAATGCATATCAGATGTTACAATAAAAAAACAAGAAGTAAGCGCAAAAATACAATATAAGCGAGCTAAATTCTAAAATTTCTAAGATCTAATATTAACAATGCTAGGTTACACTTAAAATTTAATCTATTAAAAAAGCTATCTTTAAAACGTTCTGTATTTATATTAGGACTTATACTGGATCTATTTCTAAGGCGTGTCGATGAGTCTTTATACCTAGGAAGCAGACTATGTAACGGATGGTCACTACGTTTAAGTTTGTAAAAAAGGCGGCGGTCACTATTTTCCAACAGCTCAAAAACATTAGAGTTAACTGATGTATAGTGCCTTTTGTACGAGGCACTATACTCATTTAACACACGTCTGTGAAATTTTTTCTCGTGTCGCCTTCTCCATGCACACCTTGTCTTGTTGACAGCTTTCTTGAGTTTGTGTAAGATGTTGCTCTCAAATAAAATGACTATGATTCCATTTATTTCATTGTGGCTTTCAGACAATGAACATAGAGAATGTATTTATTTAAGAGGTGAAAACTTTTCCGAATGATTTAAGGGCTAGACGTTTTTGAGTTGCTGATATGAGCCTCTTAACAGGTGCAGAATAATGTAAATATTGCTTTTCATGACATCAAAATTAAGATGAGTAGATGAGTAAACTAGCTGTGTGGTCAGCCGTTTCGCAGCTTTGTCTCAAACTTAACCCTATTCAGACCGGGGGAGCAGATTCTGCCCGTACTGTCTTTGGACGCTTATAACTTATTAGATAAGCAAGCTAAGGCCGCCAAACCTGGCGACATTTCCTGAAATTTAACTGGGAACAAATTGGCGTGCTCAATTATGGCGATTTTCAAAGGTTTTTGAAAAATCAAGAAATCGAAGATGGTGGATCTAAGATGGCACCGTTTCAGAACCTGACGTAAATCCCCAACTCATGTTGCGGACCTCAAAGCAAACCTTTTTGGGCGTACTTTCTTTCCTGTAGGCCCCGTTTACATGAGGTATTTCATCCCGGGATGACTTTCATCTCGGTGTCTGGTCATTTACCTGTGAGTCTTTACATGATTTAAAGCAAAAATGGGTTTGCCCCGGAATGATTTTATCCCGGTGCTGAAGACCGCGGAGTTAAGGAGGGGCTAAGTCCCCTACCCCCACCCCCTCCCCCCGTACCAGAAAACTAAAAAAATCGTCTGTATGAATTTCTTATATATATATATATATATTTAAAAATTATTGTACGAGGGCGCGCTGGATATCAAATCATAGATAACCAACGGGGCGTGTAGCGCCGAATTGGTTACAATCATTTGATATCCAGCAAGCCCGAGTAGAATAATTGTTTTCTTAAAAACTTAACCACTATTTTAAAAAAATCAAGAAAGAAAGGGAAAAATGAGAAAAGAGATAAAAAGAGAACAAGAAGCGATCACATGACTGAGCGAAAAAGGCGCCAAAAAAATGGCAAAGTGTTGCATCGTTTCATTGCAAAGCTGAATGAGTCAATGAAAACTGTGCGAAAGTGAACAAAGTAGCACAAGTTTTGGAAAAATCTAATTATTGGCTCTGAAATATGGTACATGTTTGATTTTTCCTGAAAAATTGTTGTAATCATCGTTCAAAGCGGATTGAAGCTGTGCATTTTCACCATATTAGCTGCTGGAGTTGAAAGGGAACAAGTTTGTAATCTGTTCACACAACGGAGCCATCATGTGCGTGTTTGATCGAATTGAAAACAGTTCTAATTTGAACATGAAGAGGTAATTTCTATGCAGCTCAGAAGCAAGATTACTGTAACGAGGAACATTAGAATTCACCATTATAGTTTGTTAAACGCAAAGCAAAAAATGTAGCTGTTCTCGGTTTAGAGGTTGCAGACGGAATGGTAAATTCAAACAACTGGAAAAGCGATTCAACTCCGTTTACATGGCATCCGATTTCTATCTGAGCATTTGGACCTGTTGGAACACAGAGATACAACGAGTACAGGCAAACCTGTGTCAATTTTGCGTGTTAAAGCCGAAAAAACCTCACCCTTCCTTCCTTTTTGGTAGTTTGCAGCTGTAGTTTGTTTAGTACTTGTTTAGACTGCCTCATGATTTTCACACCGACTCGCCATGAATGTGTGATAGTTTTTATTAAATGCTTCTGCTCCATTTCACTGTGTTTTTTTTAATGTCTTGTCTTGATATTTGGAAGTGGAAAGCCTTCCTGATAAAACCTACCGTTTGTTCGATTTAATGATCGACGTGACAATCGCTGAAAGATTTATGAAGTTCTTAATTGTAAACAACGCTCAATGCTTAAATTTCTATTTCTGTACCGTTTCTTGGAACAATTTTAACTTGTGTTAGACGATGCTGTTGGTGATGCTTGTTGGTGACACTGTTGGAATTTCTGCTTAATTTAAATTCTCTGCCAAGTGATTTTTCTCGTCCATTTTTCTCGCCGGCTTGCTCACGAGGAAAAAATTTTCAGCGCACTTTGTCGTTAAGTGTTCGTTAACCATATTTGGTCTCAGCAGGTATATGAGCTGATAGCCTAGCTCCGTTCAGCCAATCAAAATGCTAGAAATCCAATATACCTAGTCTAGTTTTTAATAATTAAATAAATATATATATATATTGTACGAATATAATTATTACTCTCGTTCTTTTGTTTTGTTTCTTTTCCCAAAGATCAAAACACTTGCATTAAAACTTGTTCACCTGTCATGCCATTATGAAGATAAGCATAGTCAACATTCATAGTAAGTGTCGAGTCAACTCTCTTATTGCAGTTAAATACTTAATTACAAGAGAAACAAAATAAGATGGCAGTTAAACAAAGCGTTATTATATCACCTAGCAGACATGAATAGAATATTGGAATGCTATATTAGTCACATCACAGTATCATCTACTAAATATTGACTGTTAATATTAAAAACTGTGAGTATGTTAATCATCGCGTTTTAATATTTGCTTATTCTTAGCTTAGACTTCGCTTGCTTTGGATAAACTCAGGAAGCTGAGAAGTTTCTTCCAGACAGAATATCTAGAGATCTTCAAGGATGACTACTGAGACAGATAAAGAGTTCTCCCCTCAACAGAACCCAACTTGGCTTGTAGTTTTTAACACAGAATGTATAGTGATAGTAATCATCAACGCCTTCACTATCTTCGCCTTTGCAAGACACCCCCACTTACGCAAGCTCACAACGTATCTGATAATAAACCTGACGGTGGCTGATTTGCTGGTGGGAGCAGTAACGGTACCCTTGTTTCTATATTACCCGGAAGAGATAAAACTTGGAAATGGATTCCGCTGGCGAAAATTAATTTGTTTGACCTTTAGGACGATGTTTCCACTAGCTTCACAAGCTAATATTTCTTTAATTTCTTTAGAGCGGTTACACGCAACACTTTGTCCCTTTAGACACTGTTTAATTGAGAAATGGGTTTACTTTAAAATCATAATTGGCAGTTGGATGATAGCCTTGCTGCTTTCATCTGGGTTGTCTTTTCTTTACCTGTGTATACCAGAAGCTTTTCCATACGCATGGGCATCATACACTGTCCTCACCCTTCTGATACTCACAATTTCATATACAATTATTAATAACAGTGTCAAAGGTAACCCTGTTCCCCACAACTCTGGTTCAGTTGTGTCAGACAGAAAACTGTCTGTTACTTTATTCATAGTTACTTTTGTCTCCACACTGACCATTCTGCCCAAGGCTATTCGGCTTTCCATTCCTGAAGATATCAGACGTCTCAGTCAACTGTCCCATGCTGCAAGAGAAAGCGTTCATTTTACATTATTTGGGCTGTATTTGGCTAATTCCATGGTTAATCCGCTAATATATGCCATAAGAATGCAAGAGTTTAGGAAAGCAGTAAAACAGCTTACGTGCAAAAGGGCTCATGAGCCACCAAGTGTCCAACCTATTGAACTTCATGCAATGTAGTGCATGCGCAGCAAGAAAATGGTGAAGTAAAACTGTTGCCAATTTATCCCGCATTGACCATGCTCCGAGGTTCCACTGAATCAAAGTTTAGAGTCCAGTCTTCCTGGCTGTTAGTTAACTTGGTATATTTTACAACTTCAATCTAGTCATTTTGATTCTTCTGGCGCCACTCACTGTTACCTATAGGACCGAAAACTAGTTGCGTTGAGGTAACTTGGTTTGAATCTACACTGTAAAAACTGACCAGTTAAGTAAAATGGTTAAAGTTTGAAACCGATTAATTACTGGTTGACTTGACCATTTGTATTACAGTTAAAACAACCAATCTTCACAGCTTGTATTAGTTCTTGTGTCAACCAAAACAACTGGTTGTTTTCAACAAAACCATTCCGGAAATTTTAAACCCTTTAACAGTAGGTTATTGTAACATATTCTTCAAGGTTCAATTAACTGTTAAAATATATGTTAATATTAATTCAAAGCAGTCAAGATTTCTTAACCTATAGGGAGAGTACAAAAGAACCATTTTTATGGTTACTCCAACTAGCACGATTTTTGGGTTTTGGCAGTGCATCTATGATGACCGATTCAATTTATTTTACGGGTGGTTGATTTAACCATTTCCTATGCAAAGAATGAAATAGCGCTTTCAAGTCAAATACTCAGAACAAATTCTGAGCTCCTCCCAACGGGAGTCGAACCCATTACCTTCCAGGTGCCGGTTGGATGCTCTAACCACTGAGCTATGGGGGAATCGTGGTGAGCGAGGCCATACAACTAGGTTCAGAATGACAGGACAGTCATGCCATTCTGAACCTCCGTTGGGAGGACTCAGAACTTTTTCTGAGTATTTCACTTGAGAGCGCTATTTCATTCTTTTCATTTACATCCAAGTTGCCATTTCACTTATCATATATTCAAAAATAATGCATTACAATAACTACACAATGATGGAAATAATAAACATTTTAAATCGTTATTTTAATAATAACGTCAATAAATGGATTACAATAACTATACAACGAAGGTTGTTATAAACATACCAACATGGCAATTTCTATACGTTATAAACCTATACAGTTTAAAATGACAAACTATTAGTGGCTAACATTCACTATGCTTAACTTCAAAAGACAAGCTGTAAATTTACTAGATGTGGATTATTGAAGCACTTAATAAAAGATTATCAGAAAATCCATTTATAAGGAAATGCGTTCAAAGGAAATTGAAATTAAAACAGTTTTTCCCACCCAACCTGGATTAAAGAGGTTTGCCTTGATCTTCCAGCAGCACACCACCCCCACCATTGAACAGATAGTGCTCATGCAGTCAGGTGGCTCTTTATCCATATCCTAGAGATTCATTGAGTTGACAATCACTGTCAATCTCAATTACCTTTACCCTACCATTACCTAAATTACCTTATCATCTCAATTTCCTTTATGATATGTAAATTAATACATTCAGTACGTAACTAGTCAGACTGTGCTCTGATGAGATGAATGGGTGGGGTGTACCTCTGAGAATTGTACGTACACTATATTCATGTTTGTATGAAGCTGATATGCGTATTGGCGGATAACTAATATCGACGTTAAGCAATCAAGAACACAGTGACAATGGGAACGTCATAAAACAAAAAACAATGACCCTGCACGTCTATTACCGGAAAACATTTTGGTACAATTATTTACCCTAATTTGAACAAATAGCCGTTATTTCAACTTTTATGGAAATGTGAAGCATACACAACGAAACGAAGTTCTTTCCTCCAAAAAATTAAAGGCCCAACAACTTGTTGCCGGTGAGGTTCGAGGGAACTGAAGGGACACTTGCCATTGACCTCACAGCCTCACCCCATTCCGTGCATTGTGGTCCCTGTAACCTACTAGTTAAGAGTAAACATAGCGTCTTGATGGCGCACGAATAAATACCTCGGGGCTTAGGGTCTTGCTAGCATTCAAAATGGCATCGAGAGAAGACCCTAGCAAATGACAGTTCACGTGACCTTTAAACTAGTCAAAGCGAAATCTCCCAACCTGTTGAAGCTATTGAAATTTCCAAGAGTTGTGGAGACACGTCACCTGCTGTTTACTCAGAGTTGTTTCTCGACTTTATTTTCATTACAAAGAAGACCCTGGGGAGGAGAGGCCAAAGATCGAATGTTATTTAATAATTATTTACCAGAAACAAAATATTATTAGTAAATGTTATCCAAAACGAAATTGATGTAAATATTCATCACGTTTACAGTGAAAAGTACCAACTGATCGCTTCCGAACCCTCTGGTCGTGAGATCCGCCGTCTTAGTTGCTGTTAGCCTGCGAGCAGGCTCTCGTTTGGGTTTTATGCGCGAGATGCGAGACGCGAGTGGCGAAGCCGCGAGAGCGTGGGGTGAGGTGGGCGGGGCTGGGCGAAGAGAGAGCCTGCTCCTATTACTGTAAATTTTTCATTCCCACCCCGGAAGCTATAAAATTTCACAGGAAGTGAGAAATTTGACAGCAACATGCGCAGACCGCTGGATTGCTGAAGTAAACATAGTTATCAACAACAAGGAGCGGGAGTTGAATAAAATTTCAGTTTTAGGAGGTATCTGGAGTTAGTTTTAAACTGAAAAAAAAGCAGGAGTCTGCACTGAAAAGCCTCCTGTTAAATCGAGACGTGCTTGCTGTTCTTCCAACGGGATACGGGAAAAGCTTAGTTTTCCAATGTTATGTGGCGGCGAGGGAAGTGTTAGAGAATGCGAAAGTATCTCTGCTTGTAATTTGCTTGTAATTTCCCCTGCTTGTAGTCGCGATCGTTTTTTGATCTTCCGGTGTTCTAATTTTTACATGCTCACTTGGATGCAAAATAAGGATTTTCACTTGCGTCTTCCCCTGCGATAGATCGTCCACGTTTAGCAAACCGAGCTCCCAATCGCCTTTGCCATTTCTATTCGATTCTGCTTGGTTTTATTCCTCGTTGTTCGTGGAACAAAATAAGCTTTTCCTCGACGTGGGTTTCTTTCGTTTGTTATCTGCGATCTCTGCATCATCATCGCCCTCTACTTGTCGCTTTTGAGATGCAGACTCCTCAACGCCTTTCCCCAGCATATTTTTGTTTACCGGGCTTCGCTCAGGCGAAGAAACAGACGTCGAAAGACAACGTTTGAACCTTTCTTGACTCTCTGTCTCTGGATCTTGCAACGCACTTGCAACAAAACAAAATAGCTGATGCGTGTTACGCATTTTCCTTCCACAAGCGGCACAAACTCTGTCCGATTTACTTTCACTACGTGTTACCTTCAATCCTACTTCATCACACTGTTTTGCAAGGACAACACCGATGGATCCTTTCTGCTTGGACAATTGAAACAAATTTTCTGTTCCAATCTGGCGGGCCAGTGATCCATACTGGACCTTAAAAGAACAACCACAAAGTTGGCAGTAATCTTTAACTGAAGGAAGAAGAGTTTTACTACCTCGCCCGGTTTTTTTCTACGGCGTTTGATTGTTATCGGCCGCTATTGTCGACATTGCCACACGCCTTCTTGTTTGTGTGTGATCTTCTTAACGTTTTCCCGCTAAATTTTGCTTCTGGCGCAATGCTAATAGATTGACAGCTTATCCCTTTTCAGCCAATAGTAATATATAGATTTAGAGACGCCTAAAAGCGGAGCCGCGAAGGAATAAACTGGTGTCAGTTTCTCAAAAATAGTCCTGAAACTTTTCGGTCTGAAATATATTTCGGGGCTTTTTTTGGCTCGTTCGCTTCGAAAAGTGTTTCTCAAAAAGCCTGAAAGTGTTCCAAATTGTCCTCCAATATTTTGGGGACCTGTTCTGTAAACCCAAGCTCGAAAGGTCATTCTAGAGGCTGAGCACAGCTTGATTATTTCACTCACGAGCCGTCTAGCTTGGTGTTTGGAATGTTTCCATATCCTGTCATTAACTATCAAGGCTTGTCAAATCTCCTTGGATTATTGGCTGTTCGCTTGAATGAACTTGAAACGGCGTTCATTTACAAAAACAAAATATAAATTATTCCACTGTTTAAATGGGTTATCTTCATCGCGTTCGAATGTTAACAAATAACATGAACTGCCACTAAATAAAAGTATTAGTCTGGTAAAAAATTTATACTGACATTTCACCGGCATTTTACTAGGATTACCCGAAATAAAGGATCTGGGGAGCCTCGAAGCACTTGTAATAAACTTATTGAAGAAATGTCGCGTAGGTTTCAGCGGCCGCGAAAAAATTCAAGCACTTTGAGGAACACACATTACTTACCGGATAAAATAGCTTTGAACGCAAAACTGCTTCGCTTATAGTTACTTAAGTAACCCTTATATTTCGTTCTCTAACTTGAGACCATCGAGATTGAAAACAAACAAACAAACACCGTCCATTACATTCTTAACTCTATGGCATAAGTTTTGCAGCTGCAAATTGTCTGAAATTCGAGCGCTTTTAAAAATGCACCGAACTGTTTTTGGAAGCTTTTCGGGCATAACAGGTTTAAAACGACAACTGCTTCGCTTATAGTTTTTCAAATAACTGTTATATTTCGTTCTCTAACTAGAGACCATCAAGATTCAAAACAAAGAAACGCCAAACACGTTTTAATTAAATTATTATTATGCCGGCATAAGTTTTGCGGATGCAAGTAAGCCTATATAAAGTTAGGCGCTTTGAGGAACGCACAAAACTGTTTTGGGAAGCTTTTGTGATAAAATAGCTTCAAACCGACAACTGCTTCGCTTAAAAGATTATCACTATTGAAATCTTCTAGGACAAGAAAATCGATAGTTGCACAAAGAGATGGACCGGACAGTCAAAATTGAAAGCAAAGCTTGTGCAGTTGTCTTGCGGCTGTGTTTAGACCTACTGTTATGAATAAACAAACACAAAATAATGGACAGAGAAATCATTTTTGAAAAAAGTTTATTCGAAAACCCGTAAGTTTATACTTAAATGCAATTCGCATTACACTTCCAAAATCGTAGGTCAGTCCACGCGAGTGAAATCGGCTGAGCATGGCAAAATATTCAAGAATCTGTCACAAATTTGAGGGCGTTTTCTAATAATTTTTTAAAGTCAAAAGTAAAGTACACATTTCTAATGGCATAAATCAAATTTCCATTTCAAAACGTAATTTCTTTCATCGTAATACTCAAAATCATGTACCTTAGACCCTTTAAAAACTTCACTTACTCGGTTGTGTTTCAGAACAGGGCAAACTCTCCGCCGTGAAGAAAACAAAGCGATGAATTCCTTTGAATGCAGCTTTCGTAACTTGAACTTTTCGCCTTCTACCAGTATTCTTTTGAACTTTTTCTTTCCATTTATAGATATTAGATGTTTTTTTGTCAAGTATAAAACTTCTGCACTCTCGAGCAATCGTTAAATGCTAAAGAAGCTTAAGCTTTTAAAGAAACGTCCTTTTCAAAAGCGACGATGGTCCAGCGATTTCCCGCCAAGAAAAACGCCGGTTGCCCAAAAGCACTGTGCGATTTCCCGCCAAGAAAAGATGGCATTCTCTACCCCCGTCGGGTTGTCTTGGGACTCCCCTCCCCCTCCCGCAGAGTCTGTGCGGACGGACGGACGGTCACGTGACTATTACGTCACAACCAAAACTTCTCGGATTTATAGATTACCAAATTTCCTTAGCAATGGAGCTCCGCTGGTGGGCTTTGCCCGCAGGCTCCGCTATTAATCTTCGCTCAGGCAAAGCGGAAATGAAAAATTTGCAGTAATAGGAGCAGGCTCTCTCTTCGCCCAGCCTCCCCCGCCACCTCGCCCTACGCTCTCGCGGCTTCGCCACTCGTCTTTGGCACCTCGCGCATAAAACCCAAACGAGAGTCTGCTCGCAGGCTAAGTTGCTGTAGTTTCCCCGTTTGCATCTTTGTCTGTTTTAATTCTTGCCTGACCATGTTTGTCTTCTCATATGGAATACTATAGGTTTGCTATATGACGTCATGTGACTGACCACAACAGGTTACTGGCAACGAGGTAGCCCTACATCATTAACAAGAGTTGCTGAGTTGCCCGTCAAACCTTTGCATCATATTTCAGACACTTAATCGGTCTCAACGGCCATCTTTCAAAATGATCAGTGAAGAGTTGATTTACTATTATGAGTGGTTGTTTTAAAGATATTCTAGTGTATACTTAGTGAGGTTCCTAGTTAACACAACTGACAGCTTTAGTAGCGTTTTTTTCTGCCGGACTGATGCAATCGAATGACAGCATTTGTCTGCCGTACATATGATATCGAACCGATGATATCGAATTGGCCATCTACATATATAGTTGCATCTGAAAGAAAAGTACATTTTCCAGGCCGAAAGCGATATTTAGGAGGTACGTTGGCCGTTTTCTTCGTATTCGCCATCAAGGTCGTCAGGTTACCCCACAGGTGAAAACATCTGGAATGATAACCTTACTGACTTATAACAGCCAATCAGAACACAACCGTCACCTTATTACATATCCATCCCGAGCAAACGATTTATAATATTACAGTCGTCAGAACACAAAAAGAGAGTTGCCAAATTGCGGAAGAATTTTTTTCAAATATTTGGATAAGAAATACATTCTGATGAAAATTAATCGCCCTTCACCTAAAAGATACATATATATATATATATATATATATATATATATATATATATATATATATATATATATATATATATAAAACATCACGAGTTATGAAAATGACTAGTTCACTAACTCATCGACAGATGGAGTAATTTGATGAAACTGACTGCATCTTTATGACAGGAACAAACAATTATTCGAACGCCGCAGTTTCCGAAAAAAGTTTTAGCAAAAAGTCTGGAAGCGCCTAGCAGAAAATATGTGAGTAAATATATACATAATTACTAAAAGGATAAACGAAACTATATTTTCTTAAGGCGTTCAGGTCATTCGGTAGGGAAGTTTTTCAAGCTTTCAAAATAATTTTGGCGTTGATCGACGTGTTCACAAACTGAATACGAAGTGGGCACCATGATTGGTGTAGTATTACAGGGACCTTCAAACCCCAGCAATGAGTGACGATTTACAAAAAAAAGAGCATCGGGAAATCTATTAGTTCGAGTTCGAGGTGACTTCGAGTTAAGTTCGATGTTTGTTCGAGTTAACCTCTAGGTTGTAGAAAACAAAGACCCTAACCGTAACTGAATACAAACTATTTGAATTGCGTCAAACGTTAAATTTCCAACTGAACTACTTATTATAATAGGTATTTATTTCTTCGTAACTCTAACCCAAGTCTAGTTAACTCGAACTTGATCTCGGTCACGAACTCCAAACTCCCTGGTCCCAAATAAAAAAAGGGAATCAACCAAATGTCGTGGGTGTAAAAGTATCGATATTCCCCCACAAATGGAACATTAATGGAGAAAGAACACTAAAATATTTTTCGGTGTACTCTTTATGTTTACAGCTGTGCAAAGCTGAACCCAGGCAAAAAGTGTTTTAACATAGTCAATCTAGCCACACCGAGTGTGAAGATTCAAAATGAAACATTCCAAATATTGGTGTCTTTCTGCAGAAAGGTAGAAGCAATAACATTTCATTAGAAATACGTCTGTGAAAGATTTTTCTCGCGTTGCCTTCTCCATGCACACCTTGTCTTGTTGACAGCTTTCTTGAGATTGTTTAAGATGTGGCTCTCAAATGAAATGACTATCATTCCACTTATTTCATGGTGGCGTTCAGACAATGAGCATAAAATATGTATTTATTTAGAGATAAAGACTTTTCCGAATGATTCAAGGGCTAGACGTTTTTGTGTTGCTAATATGAGCTTCTTAAGCTGTTTCGCAGCTTTGTCTCAAACTTAACCATATTCAGACCAGGGGAGCAGATTCTGCCTGCACTGTCTTTGGACACTTAAAATGTTTTTAAAAAGCAAGCTATGGCCACCAAACTTGGCTACGTTTTTTTCTGAGAACAAATTGGAATAGCAAATGCTTGTCCATCAAGTTTGACATTGTCATTGCAACCACTTTTTAACAGGCCGTTTTTTTAGAATTTTGAATATTCATCTATCCAATGAAAAATAATAACTTTCTTGACGTCAGTGTTACATGTTTAGATCACTTTCGTGTTCTTTTATTGATTTTGATTTTTTTTTTTTGCTCAATGTTGGTGATTATCAAAGGTTTTGGAAACATCAAGAAATCTAAGATGGCGGATCCCAGAGGGCCGCCATTTGAGAACCTGACGTAATACTCATGTTGCGGACCTCAAAGGAAATTTTTGGGGGCGTACTATCTGTCCTCTAAGTTTCGCTTTCAGAGCTTTAATATTCGCGTAGTTAAGGAGGAGGAGGAATCCCCCCACCACCCACCAACCCCTGTTCCCTGAAGACCACAAAACGAACTGAATAGGGTTAAGGTTTAATTTACAGTGCAATTTTCAAAGTTTAAATAGTCTGTATGAACGTTTCATATATATATTGAACGAATATAATTATTACTCTCGTTCTTTTGTTTTGTTTCTTTTTCCAAAGGTCAAAACACTTGCATAAAAACTTGTTCGCCTGTCATGCCAAAGATAAGCAGAGTCAACGTTCATAGCAAGTGTGCAGTCAACTCTCTTATTGCAGTTAAATACGTAATTACAAGAAAATAAAACAAAGTAAGACGGAAGTTAAACAAAGCGTTATCATAAGTCATCTAGCAGACATAAATGGAAGTTGGAATGCTACATTAGTCACATCTCAGTATCATCTACTAAATATCGCTTTTTAATATTTGCTTATTCTTATTAGCTTAGAATTCGCTTGCGTTGGATAAACTCAAGAAGCTGAGAAGTTTCTTCTAGACTGAATCTCTAGAGATCTTCAAGGATGCCTATTGAGACAGATGAAGAGTTCTCCCCACAAGAGGATACAATTTGGTTTGGAGTTTTTAACGTAGAATGTATAGTAGTCATCAACGCCTTCACTGTCTTCGCCTTTGCAAGACATCCCCATTTACGCATGCGCACAACGTACCTGATAATAACCTGACTGTGGCTGATTGGTTGTTGGGAGCAGTGACGGTACCCTTGTTCATATATTACCCGAAAGAGATAGAACCTGGACATGGATTCAGCTGGCGAGAATTAATTTGTTTAACCTTTAGCAATATATTTCCTCTAACTTCACAAATAAAGTGTTGCGTTTAATCTCTTTGGAGAGATTAAACGCAACACTTTATCCCTTTAGACACTGTTTAACTGAGAAATGAGTTACTTCAGAATCATAATTGGCAGTTGGTTAGTAGCCTTGCTTCTGTCATCTGGGTTGTCTTTTCTTTACCTATGTATACCAGAAGCAATTCCGTACGCATGGCCATCATACAGTTTCGTGACCCCAGGCACTCACAAACTCATACGCTATTATTCATTACAGTATGAAAAGTAACCCTCTCTCTCACCATTCTGGTTCAGTTGTGACAGACAGGAAAGTGTCTGTAACTTTATGCATAGTTAACGTTGTCTCCACACTGACCCTTCTGCCTAAGTCTAATTATAATTTGGGTTTCAATTCCTAACGATACTGTTCTATGCAAAAAGAGAGCGCGTTCATTTTACATTACTTGGTCTGTAGTTGGTCAATTCCGTAGTTAACTACACTTAGTTCATTGAAAAAATAAAATAAAAAGGGGATAACCCTTTCTGATTTCACGCTACAGGCTGTAGTTTATATGTACCTTGCTAGCTATCGATAGCAATGTTAAAAAAACCTATCCTTGTACCAGAGACATAAAGCGTTTGCTATTCTAAAGGCGTAAGCAGAAACGGAAGGAAAACGTCGAATCTTATACAGGACTTTTCGTAACAGTTGTAATACCCAGAATAGTAACCTGTCAACTACCTTTACCAAGGCAGTAAATGACGTACGAGACAGTGGATTGAGCGTAAGAAAAGCCGCCCAAAAGTGAGGGACAGAAAAATCAAATTTGCAGGATCGATTAAACATCCACCCCCCGAATAACCATTTGCTTTGTACACCAAACATTGGTCGCTAAGCCGATATTTATCCACAAATCGAAGAGAAAACGAGATCAGCAGGGTGGGTGACACATCAGTTTGCGTCGAGCGTTTTCCTGGAGAAATGTTGTCTTGTCGATGTACGAAAACTGGGCCAGGTGTACGAAGACTGGGCAACTTAGGAGTTTTGAGAAAAATGGCATAATTTTGAACATACGTCGATCAAACGGCCAATCGTTTTATATATTAAAGGTAAGTAAATGGGCTGTCTTTAAAAGAAATTTCAGAAATTTTCGTCTCACAGACGAAAAGATATAGCGATTACAAACTAAAGTGTACGAAAACTGGGCAACACACTGTACGTCTTATTCTTGTGATAGCAAAACAATGTTACAGTGCAGTAAAACGCCTTAAAGTTGCCGTAAAAATGAAAGTAATAAACGAATATGCAAATTGACCACGCTTCCAGTAAAATGCCTAAAATGAGATTGTAATATTGAATTAATCAAAATATTTGAAAATTGAATAATGAAAAATTCTTACAATTTGGATAAATCATGCAGAGTCGTATTTTCTTAAAACAAATGGAATAAAAAAGTGGAGTAACGGAGTTTGTTTTGGAGAAAAGAACAATTCATTTCTCTGAACAGCTCAGTTTTCATAGAAAACCTACCAAGTTCCGAACGTGCACCCGCTCGTGCGCACGCTAATCACACAAAAAATGATGCGCAGAAAGGATGCGCAATGCAATTGAATGGAATCACCTTAATCCGCTAATATATGCCATAGGAATGCAAGAATTTAGGAAAGAAGTAAAACACCTTACCTGTAAAAGGGCTCATGAGCTACCACGTGTCCAATCTATTGAACTCCATGCAATGTAGTGCATGCGTAGCAAGAAAATGGTGGGGTGAAGCTGTTGCCAATTTCTCCTGCATTGACCATGCTCCCAGATTCCAATCAAAGTTTAGAATCCTGTTTTCCTGCCTGTTAATCAACTTGGTATATTTTGCAACTCCATTCTAGTCATTTTGATTCATTCTTGAAAAGTCATCTTGTGGCGCCATTCACTATTAACTATACGACCTAGAACAAGTTAAGTTGAGATAACTTGGTTTGAATCCACACTGTAAAAGCTGACCAGTTATAGCACCAAAATGAAAAGGTTGCACTTTGAATCTGAATTAACTATAATTTTAATGGCTGACTTGACCATTTGTATTACAGTTAAAGCAACCAGTCTTTACAGCTTGTATTAGTTCTTCCTTGTAAGAATTCTTAGGAATTCCAAACGATTCCAAGACATGTAAATTAGGAAAAACGTAAAAGCTTGGAATTTCTGAGAATATATGGCATGGTGTTAAAACTGCACTTGGAATTATTAGGAATTGCTAGGAATTCCCAATGATACCAAAACTGATAATGAAAGGGCTTGGGAATATCTGAGAATATATGGAAATGGCTAAATTAAATGGTTTGGGCTAATAAAAATGGTTGGGAATTTCTGAGAATAAATAGGAATGACTAAATTAAATATGAGAAATATTGGCAATTTACTTGGAATAGCAAATTTAAGTCCCTGACTTAAATACTTGACACACTTCAAGTTGAGGATATTTCAGTAAAATGTCTTTAGAACTTCCAGGAAGTTATGAAAAAGGACATTTAATGTATCACACAGTCAAACAAGTCTTAATTTGTTTTCTAAATATTTCAAGTATTCCTGAACCCTTGAGGCCAGTTCAGGCAAACAAAATTATAAGGTACATACATGACTCAAAAATAAATAAATAAATAAATAAATAAATAAATAAATTAATTAATTAATTCCTTGTGTAAATTATGTGTTAGCTCGCTTGTTGAATTGAGGAAAGACACGAGAACAATGAAAAAAAGGATGAATACATACATGCATCATAGCAGCAAAAGCATCTTATTACGCTACTATTTTCTGTTTACAAAAAAAGCATATCCTTAAAAATTGTCTATGACATAGGTACCTATAAAGTATCTTTAAAATATTGTTCATGACACAGCTTCAACCACACTCCATTGAAGTTAGGCAGTGTACTTGGCATGGATTTGCAGTGTTCCCTTTGAGAAAGAACACTTTTTCCACATTGTCCTCTTCCTTTGCCAGTTGAAATTCACCTCTGAAAACAAAGAATAAAATAAAAGTACACATGCAATTTTATTGAAAACATACTCAGGAGTTGATGTGTGTAGGGGCAGATAGGTTGGTGTGAGCCGGTCCAGAAGAGCTGTCCAGCTCCGCACACATCGTCACGTGATTACTATTGTGCACGCGCAAGTCATCATTCATTTAGTAGTTACCAAGACCTTTCCATAACTTTCCAATCAAATTCAGCCTTAAAATGGTAGTATGATAAAATACTTTTTGACTAAGATAAGTCAGGCTGGATGGCAAAACATTTGGATCTCAGTCATGGCGCATGGAACTACTCTGCCTGTATTCCATGCGCTAGAGCCAAATACTTTCCCATCCAGCCCTCCCACTCAGTCAATAAATACATATTATTATTAGGAGACAATTACACAACAACAACAACAACAACTTTTAAGAGCATATCACGCAATTGACGACAGGACTTGTGATTATTTCACTCTAATGACTTCACTTTCTTGTGGATTTCATGTTAGTAAAGAAAATGAATACAAAAGTAGGACAAAAGAGACCAATATGAACAAAAGAGATTTCTTATTCAATGACATGCAAATGAGGTCAGATATTCTAAATTTTAGCTTGTCGACCACAGGGTCAGCTGTACCCAATCTTTTGACTGAGTTTGATTAATATTGATGTTTGTGCTGCTGCACTGTATAGAAAGCGAGCTGTTGTAAAGATCATTCCAGCTGGTTGCAGAACGAGAGTGCTCCTTGACGATATAAACCTGTATAAACCTGTATAAACTTCAATGGCAAGAAAAGTCGATATCTCGGAATTATAATTCTATATTCCTCTCAAAGTCTAACTCATTGTTAAAATTCGAATATGTTTCAAATAAAGCTCACTTTTTTTCACAGGATGTTTATGTGTGGCCGCCATACTTAGCTTTTCTGTCGACACAAAATGGGCCATCCCATCCCATCCCCCCCCCCCCCCCCCCATTGAGGTACAGGGAAATCCTAGAGAAAGGGAGGGGGTTTCAAAAGTCATTTCTGAAGGAGTAGCTATGTCGGTTCCTTTGATCTCTCGAAACCATCTCCCTTTTACGTGGTGGTGCAGACATTAAATGGAATGGCCCAATGGCATGGAACTGCATAAGACATGGTTTAGAAACTGTTCAAGAAACTAAAGATTAATACTGTACCTTTATGTAAGAGAAGGTAGCTCTGCATCGAATACTACAACTCTTCAACCACTGGAATTAAAAACTATCCATGTTTTCTTTTCTGGCGCACATAAACGAGATAACCAGCAAATAAACACTCCAGGAAAGAATCACTGGTCAGTGGTTACGCGCGCCTGCAATTTTCAAGCGTGTGGTTGTAATGCACCCATCAATGGTTTGCCCCAGGATGGGGGGCGGGGGGCGGGCAACCCACGGGAATTTCACTTTGTAAAGCTCTACTCGGGTAGGGATTTTGACATCCACAACGTTCCCCTGGCTGGGTGAAAAATTTGACTCGGTCGCCATCTTGGAAAATAGAGAGGGCCTGGGAATGAGTGGTCTGCCATCTTGGAAAATACCCAGAAGTCATTTGGATGAGCTTCCCACGTTTTTTGCTCGGCCTTTCTCTTCATGAGCAATATTAAGGAGCATCTTGATGTTTTTGAAGCAAACAATTGTTGTTTCTAACATCCATCAGTTATCTATCTTTAAAGTTTTATAACACATAGTGTTATATAGAGAGGGCAGCAAAAGCAGCTCAGACAAGGAAAAAGAAAATAAAGCAATTCACAGGTCATGACAGGTATGGTCAGGAGTACAAAATGTGTGTTAAATTGCCAGCAATGCTAAAATATCTCATGACAACAATGCACGCAGTACACACATAATATTAATGGCAGTGTACAATTTGAACAGCTAGAATATGCCCTCTACATTTGGGGGAATTTCGCGAATTGCACGCAGTTGGTGGTACCATTTGTCACCAGGGTATCTTCTGGGAGTCGCTGAGTTCTGCAATTAATTGTTGTGAGTGCCTGAGTTCGTCGACATTACTATCCAAGGACTGTGATCCCCAGGAGTAGGGATTTGACCTTCATGGAGACCCAAGGGTGGGGAAATTGACATTCAAAAACCTGAAAATGTCAAATTCCCCTGGGGTTGACCGCCCCCCCCCCCCATCCTGGGGTAAACCATTGATAGGTGCATAAATCACATGACCTCTTGAAAGTGGCCCGGTCGCATGGCTGTCTAGCCGGCGAGGCGGCCATTTTCAAATTACGTTGAGGGGATGTGCCAAGAGTTGCAGGTTATCATACGCGAAAATGGTTTATTACGCTATTCTTTTGGACTACTTTCGCTTACGATAAGTGAGGCTTAACCCCGAATTGCTTCGGTGGAAGTTGATAGTAAAGATGGTAGATAATTGTTCGATTCAAGATGGTTGTGAACAGACTAACCGATTTCAAGGTGAGTAACTTACAATTTATTACCCCGCCGTCAGGACGGAGTCTAGTAACACCCATTTTTACCCCGCCGTCAGGACGGGGTCTAGTAATACCCGTTTTTTCTGTCGTGATCACTTTCCCCAGACCTCCTCTCGGTCAAAACAATACTTGCCAGTAATCTTGGTTCGTTTAGCGTTATTTCGCCAGAATTTTCATGAACGTTGGTGTAGAAAATTACTGGCGATTTAATGGCATGAAAACCCCTTCGATGAAAGCAAGAACGAAGGTGCTAGCGAGCTTTGAAGCTGGCATGAATTCGCCAAACTTGCCCTGGCACGTAAACATTACATCACTGAAACACAAAAGGCGATTCGGGGAAGTCCCTTGCTTTCGCCAAGTTGAATAATTCAACAGTCAAATGCAAGCATTTTTTTTGGTAGTTTTGCTTTGCTTCACCAAAATCTTAAGGGAAAGTTGTGTAGAAAAGTACAAGAAATTCAATGGAGTTGACTTCTCTTCGATGAGAGCAAGGAAAAAGGTGCTAGCGAGCTTTGAAACTGGCATGAATTCACCTAAACTTGCCGTAACACGTAAACATTACTTCATTGAAAGACAGAAGCCGATTCGGGGAATTGTTTTGCTTTCGCTAAAGCATTCATCGAATCATGGCCTAAAAGTAGACCTTTACGTTTCATTTTTCAGTAGATAACCGTTCCCTTTCAATTTGAGGATAATTTTTCTTCATCAATAAATCTATTAAATTTCCGTGCCCTTGTTTAATATTTAGAATTACGCTGAGATGTCATTTCGTTAAAAAATTGACGTAACTAAGTCACGCCATGGTCAAAACTATTTCGTCACGTTCTTCTTCATGAGTGCTAGAACAGGTGGATGACCAAGGAATGAGGGAAGGGAAAGGTATTCATACTTTAAGGGATCCATGATATCACAAGGAGAAGGGTGCAGAGAGGACGTTGGGGGGGGATGGCAGCACACACGTCAAACGTTAGAAAAATCACCAACTTCAATACCTTATACCACTTTGGCACATAGCTTGAGTGACCGTAATGTATTTGCACACCGAGGGGGGGGGGAGGGAAACGGCGGGGTCCAATGCCCCTGGGGCTTTTCTTGTTGTTTTTTTTGGTGGTCACTTGCCCCAGACCTCCGCTCGGTCAAAACAGTACTTGCCGGTAATGTGCGTTCGTTTAGCGTTTATTCCCCAGAATTTTCATGAAAGTTGGTGTAGAAAACCACTGGCGATTTAATGGCATAAGAACCCCTTCGCTGAAAGCAGGAACGAAGGTGCTAGCGAGCTTTGAAGCTGGCATGAATTCGCCTAACTTGCCCTGGCACGTAAAGATTACATCACTGCAACAGAGAAGCTGATTCGGGGAAGTCCCTTGCTTTCACAATAATTTTCTGCGTGGTTGTTGCGTTGAAGTGGAAGATCGAGAGTAGTGTGGAAGTTCCTGCTGTCGAAGGCTGGGCTTTTCAGGTATCTTGAAGAATTCTGCTTGACAGGGACATTGATTTGTAGTCGAGGAAGTTGTCTTCCTAGTGGTACGTGTTGTTTTGGCTACTGAATACCCGGTACGTACACAACTTTGTTTGCATGGTCATGGTCGACGGACACAAAATGAGCATTGGGTCGATTCAATGCGGTACAAGTGGAGTGAAGTTTTGTTCTTTTAAGCTGGGGGGGACTCTTGAAGCGGGATTTTACGGTTCATTGTATTTGTGTCACGTTGTCTGTTATTGTTCATAGTTATGAGTCCGTAAAATTAAAATACTCACAGAAGATGAATAGATGGAAGTAGAAATTGTATTCGAAGTATCATATATAAGAATGTAATGATGATGGATCATCGTAGCTATGTAAGGTAGTTAAGCAGTTGCCAAAAGAAAGGTGAAGAAGAATTCAGACTTGGAAGCTGATTATAACTGCGATAATGTATCATGTATGGATTACACATTTAAATACTTGCAAGTGAGTTGTGCATATTAATTGTTGTCTGGTTGTTTATGTGTGCATGAAAAAAAAAGATCTTTTACATTGTGACTCATGTAGTCATGGCTTTGGTTGAGTAGTCTACCATAGTACCTTTTGGATCGTGTCCATCGTCTTCAAGTGTCAAAGTCAAGTAACAATCATAGTCATTAATGTTGACAGTTTTACACAAAAGCCTACACTGGGACCTCCCCCCTCCCTTCCTCCTATCCAATGTTGTTTTGAAGCTTCATTTACAATCTAAATCACATCCATTGCTGGTAGCTTTGACCAGGAGGCCAGGGGGTACTCTGGATTTCAAGTGGCGGGGATGATCAAAGGATATTTTTGGGTTTGAAATTTTTGATTCTGGGATTTTTTTGGGTAGGAAAATTTGACAAGTATTTTTTTGGGTGGCTTGATTTAAGATTGGATTTTTTTTGGGTATTTAAAACAATGTGACAAATTGTGGCAGTGCTTGCGTATCCTGGTCGTGTAGTTCTCTGAATATTTAGCACTGACAACCAAACTTGTTTGGCAGTTGGTTTAATTATATTTAACGATGGTGTCGCATTACATTGTTTTTTATATAAAACCGGTTATACAATAGTGTAAAAAGTGTCCTGGGCTGTATCCAGCAAGGCTTCAATTCATTGCAACAAACACGTCAATGGTAAGATAAATCACCAACTTCAAAAATGTACACCACTTGGGCTCACATCTTGAGTGACTGTAATGTATTTTGCACCCCGAAGGGAGGGGGAAAAACGCGGGGTCCAATGCCCCAGGGGCTTTTCTTGTTTTCTATGGAGGGCTTAAACAAAAGTTCCCTTCTTTGTGACATTCTGCCAAATGAGTGTAACAAGCCTTAATACAGTGTATAAAGCGTGTAATTCTTCAAGGAACAGAAATTAAAAGGGCCGTAGTTCAGTAAAATTGCCCCCCAGGGGGGACAGTGTTCTCTCTGGTAAAAAGTAATAATGAATTCAAAACCATGTGGCGTTTGCTCTTAGCAGGGTGACTTACACATTTCGTAATAAGTTTAGTTGTAGGTAATTTCATGTTGCCTTCACGCTAACCAACAATTCAGTTTCTCTCAGATATGTGAGCACATTAAATTGAATGCATTAAAAGCTTAAATTGTTCTTCAATGACCAGTCAAAGGCGATTGAACTTGAAATGAAAACATACATTTGCCAATCTAGAAAGAGTGACTTCTTAAACGTTTTGTGTGATTTAAATATATTATTGATTTTTTAAATCAAAGATACTGATATGTAACAACATGATTTGATAAAATTAGAATAATAACAACTTCAGGTCTTTCCCATTTGCATTTGACAATGGTCCATTGGCTTAAGGTGGAATTTTGTGCATTTCTAAAAGTCTCCTTTTTAAGGGGTTTGCATATGGAAGATTTTCATTACAATCAACAATTTTTAAGTGGTTACCAGATTCATGGGTTTGTTCCCCAGCATTTGTGAATGTCCAATGTGTGCCTAGATACTGAGCAATAATTTATCGTGTGGGCATATAAAACACGAAGAAATGAAACTCACATTTTCAAGAGGGGATAAAGACACAGGTTTGACTGAAGCAGAGTTCAGCCATCTATTACACGTTGCATAGCTTTAAAAATGCTAAAACTTAAATTTCTTGATGAAAGGGGTATTTAGATGACACTCTGTGATGCAAAACACAACATCCTGCAACAGCATTAAACACAATATTAAGCAGGGGCGGGCATTACAAACATCAGGAAAGAAACTCATCATGTTGCAGATTATAGTAAGTTAGATTCTTTAATAATTGTCACAAATTCAAACACGAGAGGCTGAAAAACCTATCGAGTTCTTAAACGAGTTAAATTCAACATACTCTATATGCCAAAAGTGACATTAAAACCACATTAAGTCGCTTAACAGACAATCCGAGGTCATATTTAACTGAACTCCATCATATAGTGATCTGAGAAAGATCACTGTGACCTCAAGATCAAAGTCTTGGAAATGCAACATTTAAGTTGAATGCTCAATTCAGTCACCATTAGAAAATCCTCCAAACTAAACCCACTACAAAAATGCAAGAAGCAGTATTGGTCGAAAGACTGAGATATATAAGGTGCAGTGTACAAAGATGTGAAGTAGGAGTCGTGCAGCCCTTCCAACCCCTGATTTTATAACTGAAAAATTCACACGGTCTTTGGGTAGGGGGTGATAAAGAATTCTTGCCACCAATTTAGCGACTAATTTTCAGGATTTGGTTGCCAATGTGGAAACTTTAGGCACGCTGGTGACTGAATTAGGCGCAATTTCGTGCCCTGTGTACAGTGTGTGGAACTGACTCTAGTTAGCCTGCGAGCAGGCTCACTTAGTGTGTTATTCGCGCGAGTATCTTGGTGGCGGAAATCGGTGAGCGAAGCGAGCCGGCGAGAAGAATGGCGCGAGGAAAAGTGACCCTGCACGAAAGCCGTTGAATTTTGAATTCCACCCCTGTGAGGTGACAAGTCTTAACTGTCAAGGTATCTAATATCTAACCAATCAGCAAGCGAAGCAAAATTTAAACAAACACGACAGCAGATTTTCACACTCGAGAGGATCGAGTTCTTTATGAATGTGCCGGAATAGCGCAAAAGGAAATTATAAACACAGTTGACAATTTTTGCCAGGTTTTTTGCCACAAGTCGACCTCACGAGTTTCAGAGCACAAAAGGCCTAAAGCGAGCGGAGCGAGCTTTTTAGGCCGCGAAGCGGCAGATCGAGCGACGAAGTCCCACGCCATATAAAATAGGATGAGGGACTTTTTCGAAAGTCTACGTTTTGAAAATGTGTTCTATTTGAAATCAGTACAGCTGAAGTTAGAAATATCTAACTCCATTGACATGAAACTTGCAATTACAAAGAGTATCAAGCCGCTACCGCAGAAGACTTTACCCTTACATTTATGGGTTGCAAACATTTGTGACCAGGAACAAGCCATACCATCTTCCCACAATAGCAAATAACCGAACTCAGTGTAATAATAAGAATGACTGCAAGATAATGCCCATTGCATGGTGAAATAAAATGTTACAGATCCTGTCATTACAGAGATCCCAAGAAAAGAGGCTTGAAAACTACCTGACGCACTAAAACCAGTGTGCAATAACTGGAACAAACGTGGCAACAAACTGCAATCGCTAACCAGACGCAACCGGCCGAGTCTTATTAAGAGATTGAATCGATTGAAAAACCGACAGACTGCGAGCAGTAGTCCTATTTTCCTAGTAGTAATAGGTGTAGTAAATGAATACCACCTCATTCCTACACGCGTATTTTCCTCTTTTAAACCACCCAGCGCACAAAAAAGAAAATATTAAAACGAAGCATCTCGTATTATTTTAAAAAATTATTTCAATTAGATAATCACAAATCTTGTATTATATCAAAAGTTTCTCAATTAGAGCATTACATATCTTACCATGGAAATAAGGCAAAGAACAGCTTTTGGTTGGAAAGAGGTACACAATGAGTTTTCAAAACAACCTTTCTGTCATAACAGGCAACAACTTGTGCGTATAATAATATGCTTAGAGTGTAATAACTGCCGCTGGGAAGGGCTTTGTTACCCCTGTTTTAAGCAAGGAATCAAACATAGACTGTTGTACACTCTTCCGATCGAGAACATACCTTTAGTAAAGATTTGCTCTGATACTTACGACTGGCACAGCGTATATAACGGATTAGCAAGGGATTGGAAAGAAATTCATGAGGATATTCTCGATGCCCAGGTTTGTGAAGAGCGCCAACGAATCGTAAATGTATGGACTTTTATTAATCTTTATGATATAGGTGCTGAATCAACCGGGGTATGTTCAATTTGTTATGAAAATGGAGTTATTCATCATATCATAGTCCCTCCAACGGAGTGTCTGGAAACGGCCCAGTCCCTGGCGAATATGTTGAGGTTGTTGATCACATGACCACGAAGGTGCACGCTTGTAAGTCAAAATGGCGGAGTGCGTAGATCAGGAGGCCAGCGAATGTTTTTTTTCGGAAATAGAAGACGACGTGGACGATGAAAGTTTATTGATTTCTCTAAATATGGTCGAGAGAGCCATAAATTTAGATGACGAATTCGAAGAAGTGGAAAACCAGCTTGATTCTGTTTGGAATGATGTAAGTTTTTGTGTTCATTTGTTACTTTCGTGATTGGAGCATTGGAGCGATTTCAATTAAGCTTTCATATCTCTGAAAGCGTTTTAGAACGAAGGATATAGAAACAAAAAAGATCCATTGAAATTTCAATCAGATGCAAATAAGTGCCGGTATTCTTAAGTCTAGCCTCGTGATTGCAATCAGTGGTACTGAGGAACTGCCAGATTATGGAGCTCCGGGGTATAGCTTTAAAACCTTATTTGCTATAAACTGGGCTGGAAAGAAAAAAATGTAATGCTCGCTGAAGTTCACATTTCATTGTTGTGAATTGAGACAAAGTTTGGATTAAAATTTAACGTTTTTGAAATGTTCTTGCTGTTTGATTCCTTAAGTGCAAGTCCAGTGTATTTTCAGATGAAATGTTAATTCAATTTGTTTGCAAAGAAACCTTGACTAAATTTTACCTCATACTTACCTCATATGTACAGTGATTAATATTTCAACTCGCTGTCATAAGGCATTGTTGGGTAAAGACTAAATCCAATCCAACGTGTATTTCATGTCCAATTAGGACATTTTCTTGGTGTCATATAACTGCAACTACCAGAATCCTTCATTTTTCTTTCGTTCTCATGGCTATCGTTATAATTTTAACCCCACTGGAATTACAAAATTTGAATAAGAAAGGAAAATCGAATTAAATTCTGGTAGTTGTCGTCAAGTGATGCCATCACGAAAGTGTGCTATTGAAAATACTATGCATGCCTGCATTCAAAAGTCAACTAATTCTTGGTACAAAAATTATTTATTTATCTGAACATTTAACATCAAAAGCCTGTAGAAAAGGAGAAATGCTTGGATAGACAGACAGAACCCTTTACATTCTTCTGTTTGGTTGTTTCAAGTACTGCACACGAAACCTTCTCTTAACTTGAGCTACATTACATTTACATTACTGAGCATTAATATCAATGTGAAGCAGCAGGGAGTAGTGCATGCTGGCCACCCCAGAAACTCAAGTCTCCAATTACAAATACATGTTAGTACAGTAGAAGAAGACCACTGCTTCTTCATTAACTTTGACCAATATTTTGTATCAAAATCATTCACAGGAGTCAAATGCCTCAAATGTAGACAGCCACCTTTCCCAGCATTCCTTTATCGCTCAACAATGATAAATGCATCAGGAGATTCCCGACTCACATATCAGACATCTCACAGTGATACCATCCATTATTAAGTTTAACCCTTTAAACCCTAACAGTGACAAAAAATGAAACTTCTCTTGACATTATCATTATCACTTATTCTCAAGTGATGAGAATAAAGTGATCACCAAGGATGTCTCGATGCTTAGACAAATTCTTCTTACTAGTTCCATAAGAAATGTATGGAGAACAGTAAGGGGAATATGCATTTTTAGATCAGGGCTTAAAGGGTTAAGAATTGTCACTATTCCTTTGTTAAGATTGAAGGGAGAGAAGACTCTGATTACAAGTGTGGCCATTGCGGAAAAGTATGTAAATCCAAGGGAGGATTAAAACTCCACAACAGAAAGAAGCATCCAGAAGTGAGTGAAAATGCCAAACCTAATTATGACAAGATGGCAAGTGACAAGCTTACACCACCTCTGTTGGAAAACATGATTCATGAAATCTTGACTGAACTGTCAAAAGATGACTGTTACCCTACAGAAATGCAAAATGCATTTAAAGATACCCAAATCAAAGTGTCATATGATGATGCTATTTACAAAGAGTGTATCAAATGTCTGGCTTTTATGTATAGAAAGAATGACCCAGAGAAGTTTTATGAAAAATTCTTTTCATCTCTTCCATTACAAGCTGAGACTCTCCTAAACAAAAAATTTCCTGGGAGTTTTTGCAAAATAATAGTCTTGCATCTTGGAGATAAGCTTCTGGCTTTTTCAAAACCCAGTGCTAATCAAAGTCACATACAAATTTCTTTAAAAGATGCTGAGCGTGGTCCTCTAAATTACCTTGGTGGATATATCTTGCGTAACTTGTATAGAAAGCACAAGACAAAGTCTTCTAACGAAACAAAAATTTGTGAGGAAAAAGAGGAATTTATGGCTTTACTCGACTCCCTTCATGTTGATAAGCCAGTTGGCAAGGATTCTGCATTTATTAGTGCCAAAGATAGGGGAGGTCTGTGGTACCCTAAAGAATACTTGACAGACATTCTTGTCACAGCAGAACTACAATTTCGTGTCCAGACTGGAAAGGAGGTCTGTCACAAAATCTGCGTGAATAAGATTGTTGACAATCTACTCCAACAGCCAGTACTCAGGTCTAAGTGGAACATGCTAGTAGAGGAATGTGGGTGCAAGATCACAAAAGGAAGATGTAACATTTTCCTGGACCAGATCCTGTCACTTTTCATCAAAATACGTTCCTTTTCCTATGCAAAGGACATTGTTCAAAAGTACAAAATTCAGCAAAAGGCAGCCCAGAAGAAAGCCCTGAGGAAGGAAATTCACAGGGCAACGAATCAATGAAATGACACTCAGTTGTACAGGGTTAATGTTCTCATTTATTTTGTTGTAGCTAAAGATCACTCCCAGGGGGACACTAATGTGAAAGGAGCAGGGATGCTTGCCGTCTCTGTTAGGGGTAGATATTGGATTTTGATATCCTTAAGGGTGTAAGCAATATTTCTAATCATCAAGGCTTCTTTTACGGTTGCACGCAAAGAAATAAAAATGCTGTCTTACTGTGTTCGTGGTCTAGACCGATCAGGGATGAAACCTTTCAAAATGTTTTCAGCAAACATCAGCTCCACTGACAGTTTCATTAGCATCCCCGCCCCTTTCACATGGGAGTCCCCCTCTGGAGGTCATCCCCCCCCCCCCCCGATGAGCTTAAGGCAATGTTTGAACCACGTGTGTTTCAAAGGGAACTGTCTGCACCTTATTATCTGGTTAGAGATATTTGGTTTAACCCTTTAAGTCCAAAGTTTGACCAACATCAATTTTCACCTAACAAGATATAAACGACAAAAAGTTATGAGAAATAATGAAATGATCACCAAAGGCAAATTGCTCTCATCTTTTAACAAATTCTCTCAACTAACACTTTAATGTTAATTGAGATTCTCTAAACTAACACTTTAATGTTAGCTGAGAGAGAAATGTATGGAGATCAGTCTGGAGAATTTGCATGTGGATATTGAGGCTTAAAGGGTTAAAGGGGACTGGGGCTGAGTGTAACCAATGGTACACTGGAGAATTTCATCTGTTCAAGCATACCGTACTGCCAAGTTCAAATAACATTACTCCAATATAGCCAGAGTTATTCTTAATATTGTGTGTTTATCTTCACACTAAGATGATTACAATTTTTAATGTCATCAGTCATAGTACAAAAACTTATGTGAAGCAGTTTATCCACCCAGCCCACTGAACACTTTCTTTTTAAGATGGAGTGCTCAGGTATATTAAGACCTGGGTCATTTCTTATGTACATCCACAATATAAGGAGGTGGCCTATCTCAAAAAATATGCAACTTGTTGATATGAAACTTTTCCAAGGGCTTAAAACTCGATAAGACGGTTCATTTTGATCAGCAGTTGTCAAGATAATGATCACATGACTTTTAAATGTATCCAATTTCAAAATTTTCCTTTAGGCATTGTGCAGGAGAACTTAAATTTACATTGCAAAATAACATTGGCATATTCCTCATGGCATTAACTTCTACACAAAACTAACTGGAAAGGGTTTCCAGGTCATGTCACAATTTTGCTGTCACACAATTACCAGAAAGTCATCATGCATGTTAGGTAGACCACCTTTTCAGTTACATTTGGAATTCTTCTCAATGAATGCAATATTTCCATTCCTGCAGAAGCCCTAAAGGAAGAAACCTCAACCTTAACCCTTTAAGTCTCAAGAGTGACCAACATCAAATTTCTCCTCACAGTATCAATAAATAACAAAGAGAAAACTGTATGACAATTATTATATATAATGATAACCAAACTTAAATTGCTTTGATCTTTTAAAAATTTCTCCCAACTAACATCATAACAAAATGTATGGAGATCAGTCAGGAGAATTTATATGAGGATACTGAGGCTTAAAGGGTTAATTGATTATGTAATAAGTTACCATGGAAACAGGGTGAAAATGTTCATCTTGACAAGTGTAAGGCTTTGGTCAAATCTCATACTTTCCCGATTACTACTTTGGAAGATAGACCACCCCCCTTACTTTCTGACAAGACAATAACAGACCCTGAGTTCATAACAAGTCTTCAATGTACATGAGTGAAAACTTACTCGCTGTTATCGAGCCACCTTACTCGCTGTTATCAAGCCGCCTTCTCTTTGTGTTTGATTTCCTAGCACTAAGAGGCTCTGCCATAACATCTGCATACTGTTGTCTGCGACCCCGGTGATGTCGGCCAACGACATTTCCTTGTATTATAGGTGCGAGTTGCCCTTGAATAGCAATTGCATTAGCATTGTAGCCGAACTCTTTGAGAGATGGGTTTTCTGCTCGTCTTCCCATTCCCCGTTGATAGCCAAAGTATTCTTCTAGGACATCTTGACAAAATCTCTCAGTAAGAACATATTCAAAACCTTCATGCAGCAGGAGAGGCACAACCTCCATTGTTGAATATGTGGTTATTTTAAATCCTTCAAATGTCTGCCAAGAAATAAACATCTTGGCTTTTGCAGTGGCTGTGAAGTTATTGCCTCTTTGTTGGATGTTGTTTTTCCATGTGTTTAGATAAGACAAGAAATCAGTTTGTAGCCAGTCAAGTCTTTCATCATTGACATCTGTATAAGGTTTGACGTCAGGATTGTTTCGGGTTTTGTGTTCATTAAGTGATCGCACATTCATACAGTCAAAGAATTTGTTCATCATTTCACAGAGCTTGCTGGTTTCACTTGCTTCATCTCCCATCACTTGACGGAGAGCTACTGCCACACTGTCACTAAGGACTTGTACAGCTAATTTTACCCTCATGACTGAGTATGAATTAAGCAAAATGTGGTCTGCAGACAATTTTGGAAGCATGTGTAACCCATTGTCTAGGTCGTATTTGTAAACATCTACAATGTGCTGCCAATGTAGATATTTTCCATTGTTCCACATATATATACCTGGAAAAACGACCACTTCCTGAGTTGAACAAGCAATTTCTACAGGTTTTGATGAGATGAGGGACCTCTGAAAAGAAGTAAATGTCGTGATCTGGCCTGAAGATGTTGATTGTTTTGTAAACAACTGAATCATCAACTGCATTTGTCTGAAGGCCTTTGTGCATTCTATAAAACTTCCTGTTAAAGGATGCTCTATCAGACACTGTGGCAACCACTTGAAGACTGCAGGAGAGTTCCAATAAGCTGACAACTTTCCAGAAGAGAGGCATTATTTGATAAGACGTGACACCTGTAGTTGCAAAGTATGCTACGCAAAACTTTAGCGTTGTTGCTAGTCCCCTCACATAAAAAACAAGCACATGTGTTGCCAAATCGTCTATGTTATCTAAAGTAGCATAGTTGACAGTGGCATCCCCTAAGTCGACAAATCCAATTAATTCATTGGTATGTTTGTCAAACACCAAATTACTTTGAATTTTCATCTCATCAAATAACAGGACAATGTACCTTTGTATTCCTGAGAATGCCTTTGTTTGAGCTATCAGTTCCTTAATTACTCGTGGGGAGAAGCCAGCCTGTGGTCTGATAACATTTTTGTAGTCTCTGAGGCGCCTTCTACTTGGAAGATAAAGGACATTCTGAAAAGCAGCGTAGGCACTTGGCGACTTAATTGCAAGAGAGAGACAAAATCGTATCATCATAGGGTGCCACCTCATCTGACGAGCATTACCACATGCCATAGCTTTTTGCTGTTGTTCCCAAAAGATTTTCATCATGGGAAAGCTGTCAAGACTCTGTCCAGAGAGGATGGTCAGAAGATCAGAATGAAGTTCTGATGCAATAGGAACACTGTTGTTTCTGATTGAGGCTCTCATTTCTTCCACCTTTCCTCTAAGTTCTTTGCATTCAAGACGCTTTTCTTTCAAGCTTATTACCAACCTCTCATGGGAAGTATTGCTCAGAGGGGCTTTATCCTTTACAGGTGTTTGCATTTTCCTTGAGGCACGTGCTAGCCTCTTTGTTTCAGCAGCATCTGCAATTTGACACTCTGAACACTGGTCAGTCTCTGCTAAGACCAGACAGTTGCTATGTCTCTTATACACAGTTACCTGCATTGCAGGTGATAATTCAAAGTCCAAAGGATCAATAACCTTGGGTATTGAGTGCCGCATGAGCCTAAATGCCCCAACTGGATCTTGAATTTCATGATCAGCAAACTTGGATAGGCCAGCACAAAGCTGGAGTTCTTGAACATGTGACAACAGTGGAAAAGCCCTAGTAAATCTGACTGAACGTTTGTGTGTTAAGTATATAGGGTGGTTGTCAGGGGGAAACCAACCATATACTGAAACACTAAACCCCAGGCTTGAATCCACAATTACTTGGTACTTTGGCAGATGATGGATACCATCAAACACGCTGAGAGCTACAGAACCGTTATCCTCTTGTGTTGATCTAGTCCAACCGCTCAGCTTAAGGCTATCAACATGCTTTACGAAGTCACCCAAATTTTTAAAATAGGGTTTACAGACTGAAGGGGCTGTAGGCTTGGCTTCATCATCAATTTTAAGGCTAACATATTCACGAGAAGGCAAATGGCCACTTTCTTGACTTGTATGACTTTTAATTGGTAAATTGAGTGTAGGAATCGCACCAGTTCGGACATTTTTCCTTGTTTCGTCTGAAAACAATTTACAAACAAAAAATACTGAAATATTAAAATATAGAACTGTACTGAAGTATGAATATCCTTTTAGGGTTACAATGTAAATAGGCTCATCAGTGACCCAGTCTAGAATGGTTCACAAGCCTAATATACACTTTTACGTCAACTATCTCGGCAATCACGGGTATGACAGCTTGGAAACTTCGGCAAAGAATTATTGTAATCGAGGTATAAAAATGAAAAGACGGATACTTACGAATTTCGATGTCTTCCGGGTTAAAATGCCTCTCGCAAATGTAAACATTCCCTTCGACTATTTGTTTGCGGAAACTTGCATCGACAACTCTGTCTCTAGTTACAACGTGCACTAGGGCCTTTCTCCAGGTTTCTTTGCTTTTGTCAGAAGCAGACGGAATTTTAAAAATACCTGTCCCCTGGTATTTTGGCTTTCGTGACACGCCGCAGGTTGCTCCCGGCATCGCTTTTCACTGTAATGGCAGCTCTCTTCTTGCGTGCACCTTCGATGTCACGTGATTACCTGATTTTCCGAGCACTAACATATTCGCCAGGGACTGGGCCGTTTCCAGACACTCCGTTGGCGGGACTATGATCATATCAACTTACCATACAACGAAGAATTTATTCGTTTTTGGGAAGAGGATGATTAAATATTTTTTCGCACGGTCGCGTCTGCAGAACAAAAAAAAATGAAACAAAACTAAAACAGAACACATGTTTTTCAATTCCTTAAGACTTTTGCCGTTTCTTCACCACTCCGCCTTAGTGAGATACTAATGTTAATTAAGTTTTCGCAGACAATGACGTAATTTGCATTCTCGTGCAAGCACTGAAGGGAAACCCCCTTAGCAACGCAAGCTTGAAAAAATACAGTGCGTCTTCTTAAATCACTCATCCTGAAAAACAAATCTTGGTCTTAAAATTTTTCAAGCCTTCAGGTATGCAGACGCTATTGTTTAACTATATTGGTGGTCTCTGTTGCTAGGATTTCTATAAATATTGACTCTGATCAAGTAAAAAAAAACAGCTTTGCGCCTCAAATCATTGCGAAAATCAATATACACAAACATGATCACATTAATTCATAATCAAAATATTCATTGCCGTCAGCAGACGTTTTGAGACCTATTTTGTAGACAAATTGATAATAATCGTCTTCCAGCGGGTCTTCTGTAAGGCGTTTAGGGGCCCACACACGAAAGTCATCTCCATTCTTTGTTTCTAAAGTTAAAATAGCTGAATTCCCAAATTTACCTCTCCGGTGTGTAACTTTTTTAATTTTGTAAATAGCATCTGAAATATCCCGCCATTTTAAAATTTCTTTTCTTTGAAAACTTTCCTCTGTTGGCCAGTCTTGTAAGATCGCTTGTTGATCTGTACAGACATCCATGGTAAGATACATTGAATATACATTTGTCTAATAGGGTGAAATTCTGTGAAGAGGAACCGTTGCGTGGCATTTTTCTCAGATCCGCTTCAGTGAGATAATATGTCAATAAAGTTTTCGAAGACAATGACGTAAATATTGCAAGCACTCTGTTTTTAAGGGAAACCCCCTTAGCAACTCAAGCTTGGAAAAATACAGCGCGACTTCTTAAATCACTCATCCTGAAAAACAAATCTTGGTCTTAAAATTTTTTAAGCCTTCAGGAATGCAGACGCTATTGTTTAACTATATTGGTGGTCTCTGGTGCTAGGATTTTTATAAATATTAACTCTGATCAAGTACAAAAAACAGCTTTGCACCTCGAATCATTGAGAAATATCTGAAACCCTAAACCAAGTGTCTATTCGTCTTCACTCTCAAGATACTTTTAATTTTTTGGAAAGCGTGGAAAAATCGTATTATGGAACACATCTAGTCCTGAAATGGGGTAGCCATCTTTGTCACGAGTTGGTAACAATATTTTTGAAACACACTCACGAGTGATAAATCGTATTTGTTTTATTTCGGGCGGTGAAAGAAGTTCAAAAAAAGCCAAATAACAAATAGCTTGCAAAGTTGCAATCATTTTGTAAGCGTATATAATTACTTTGAAAATCTACAACGGAGCGAATTTTTTTTCATACTTTTTAGAAATAGATGGCGGAATCTCCATACAATGATCAGTGACGAAATTATCTATCATTTTCAATCTATCAAGAAAGACCTTTTCGTCGAAAGCTTCGCCTCTGAGGTAAAAGCGAATCTCACCAAGGATTTTTTGGTATTCGAGACGGGCAAAATTTGCTTGTTCTGTTTTTTTATCGTATTTCTTAAGGCTTGCCACTGCTTTTAAAATAAGACCGACCCCTGTTAAAGTTGCAATGACAACAGGGTTTAACGTAATTCCTCCGGCTACTGCGGCACTAATAATTAATTTGCCAGCCGAAAGATTACAAACAAAATTTTTTCTTCAAAAACCGCAGTACAACTTTTCATAGCCATAATGTTTCTTGTGGTAATAAGCATATAAATCTTTCATTTTTTTAACCTTCTCTTTAGAAAGTGTTTGGTCGATATGGTTGAATTCGTATATATCCCGCATTGCGATATATAATGAATGAAAAAATATTTATGGCACTCTATATTCAATCAACATTAAGAGTTCTTCATCTTTCACAACTGAAGCCAATTCCACAGCCATATGACCAAACGACAGTAATAAATTAATATTTATTGTCTGTGATCGAGTTGATTGGGTTGAAGTGTAAGTGATTGATTGAGTTAAATGGTCACTGTGTTTTATTTTTAAAGAAATAAGCGTATATTGACTTTTGAGCTTGAAATAGAGCACTGTTATAGTTAATATGTGGCTATGACTTGGAATGATTATTTTGTCACAACCATTCAATAAAAATGTGTTACCATTTTTCGTATTTCAAATTCCATTTATGTAATGAATGGAACCACGCAAACGATGTCCGTTTAAAGACAAATCTGTTTGCATTACCATTTGTCCATTTTAAATAACAAGAGCGGTGTCATAGACATTTGGATCAAAGTTTGAAATTGTTTCTTTAACACCATAAACAATTAGATGACCAATTGTCATTAATGATGGATTACGGACCGTACCGTGCAGATCGAGATATATGTATTGCGGGGGTGAGCTATTCCATCTGTGAAAATGGATAACTGTTTTGGTGTACTTTTCGAATGTTTTGGTTGTATGATTAGAAATTGAAATCGTCGTGGCTTGTGGTGTTACACTCACCTCATTCATTTCTGGTGGAAACCATTCAACAACCATAGTGTAGTAACCGACCGGAAGTTTATATAGGTTAAAACCGAGGCGTGACTGGTACTGGTTGGGTGAGCCTTTTTCAAACAGGAGTTTGAGAAAGTAAGCTTGTTTATTTACTTGGTGTAGAGATTCGGGAAAATCGTTGATACCCAAAACCTCAATATTATTTTCACTCGAAGATTCATCAGTGTCTTCCATCAAGTATCTGAAGGCGTCCTTTTATTGTGCTGAGCTAGTGATATGTGATTCTTGAATTGATTGATTGACAAGATTTGACAAAAGATTTATTTTATTTTGCATTAAGTCAACATTAACTGCGGATTTCCGATCTTTTTCATCGGTTTGTAAGTTAACAATTTTATTGTTATTTAAATTTAAGTTTCCAGTCATACTATTTGTCCCATCAAATTTGAGAAACTTTTTTTGTGTTATATCTTCAATTCTGTAGTTAACAAACTCGACACATGCGGCGTCTCCCTTGTTTGATGGAAGATTATTAGATTAGTAATTGAATGATTTTTCATATCAATATCAACTTCTTTATCCAGTTTTTTTACAAGCTGATTATCGACATACTTTTTGTTTGTGGCTTGATCTACTTGTTCTGGGTCTTTTACGTTGTAGATTGTATTATTATTCATATTAATGCTTGCTTCCATTTTCCCGCCTTCCTTTTTTGAAAGAAAGATATTTCTCGTGTCCTGATAAAATCTCGTACTTATTTTGCATGTCAATATCAGCAGAACCGCTTGCATTACCCTGAGGCCCAGGATCACCTTTGTCGCCTTTTGGACCCTGGGGTCCTTGTGGCCCTTTCTGGCCTTGGGGACCAATCATACCTCGTGGTCCCGTAGGACCTTTTTCACCCCTCGGTCCATAAGGACCTTGTGGTCCCGCTGGGCCTTTGTCACCCTTCGGCCCAGGAGGACCCCCTGGGCCAGGAGGACCCACTTTTTCACTTTCACTCATCGTTTGGCTAGTTGTACCTATTTGGCTGTTAATATACCCCATTATATATCTTCATCAAAAATTTTTTTCATTAATTTTGGGGGCTTGTCATAGTAAAAGAAAGAATATTTTTTATCGGTGGCGCGGTCTAAAGTGTCATGATCCACACCTATCTCGTCTGCAATCCGTTTGTTTTCTCTTGGAAGAAATCTGAAAATACAAAAATGGCTGCAGTTATCACGGATGTTTTTCGGCACCTTGTAGAAGGTTTGAGTGAGGTAAATAACGCAGCAGTTTCTGTGCCGCCCATTGATAAAATAATTAATGATGCTGTTTTGGTTGCTTTCACAAACAAGATCATCAAAAACAACAATTTTTTGGTTGTCTACCGGAAGCTCTTCGAGTGGAATGATTTCATCACCGTAAGCCTCGATAACCTCATAACCAACCTTGGGGTTTATTGTTTCAGCAAAGTCCTTCAAAAGACACTGATATTTGTTCTGGTGCAAGTTTTTTGAGAAGAGGTAGATTTTATCAAACTCCAACAACTCATAAAGCATATGCAGTAATATGTTTGTTTTGCCAGAATTACTGGGTCCACAAATAAGCATCCGGAAAACATCGGCTGGCATACAAGAGTGGCCTTGCTTGTAGTTACTTTGGGAAAAACCTGGGTCATAATTTGGAATCTTCATTTTTTTCGCTTCTATATATTCACGCTGGAAATATGTCAGTAAAAAAGTGGCATCAGTTAGCTGAAGAAAAGTCGGCGGTCGATCAGCAAACACAAGAAATTCACCAAAAATTCAAAATGGATAAAATTAACAAAGAGTTTAGTCAGCTCTCAGGAGAAGAGCTTTTTAAACCTATTAGAAAAAGGCTTGATGAAAAGAGCAGCGCCACTGTAGAAGAAGAAGAAGAGGAGCAGGAAGTTCCTGATGAATTTGACGAAATTAACCTTTTTGGTGATGAATTCAGACCGGATGCACCAGCACCATCACCAGAACCATCACCACCACCAACACCACCACCACCACCAACACCACCACCCCCATATCATGAAGTTGTTGATGATGATGATTATCCACAACCACCCCCACCGCGGATGGAAGAAAAATCCACACATAAAGAGTGGGGGATGCCGGGACCGGTTGAGCCTGAATATCAACATGAATCAACCCTGTTGCAAACGGTCAATCGGTTAATAACGCAATACGGAAATGATCCCAACTACACAGTAGGAAAATCGAAATTAGGTTTGAAAGGCAAAACCATTGCGGAACTAAAAAAAATAAGAGATGGGATCAATGAAAAAAGAAGGGTAACCCAACCTCTATCGAAACAGTTAGAGGAGGGGAAGCAGAGAATAAAGTCCACTCCCCTACGCAAAAGAGAAACTACTCGAACCCCTTGGGAAAAAGCTGTCATGAGCCGAAGACCTTATGTTGAGCCTTCAGACGGTGACGAGGACTTTTCTGAACAGGATTGGGAAACCGAAGGAAGTGGCATCGCTGATGAAGCTGAAAAATTGATCAACCAACTTCATTTGAGCTTAGGATCGATAAAAGCAGGAAACAGCTCAATAAAACTAAAAAATCAGGTATTGTCTCTGCTTGATTCACTAGTTGAACTCGGCACAATCGATAAAAAGAATAGATGGAAAACCGATCTTTTTCCTGTCATGGTATCAAAAAGGTGTGATAAAAATACGCGACCTTCTGGTAGATGGTAGGTTCTTGTCCATAACCGAATTTCAAGATAAATATGGTCTAAAAGTAAATTTCTTAACATATATTACGGCCTCCTCTCTGCAATCCCTAGTGGGTGGAAAAACTCCCTTTTAAATCCTAAGCAAATACCCTCCAATATGGCTGTCAGAGATAACCTAACCCCCTCTAATGTCACTGCCAAAATTGCTCGCGAACTTTTTGTTTTGAAAGTTCTTAAATCCCCCAAAATAGAACTAGAACTAGTCGGAAAAAACTTATCCCCGAAAGCTACCTACCAATTGCCTTTTAAAGTCACAGTAGAAAACAAACTAAGATGTTTCCAATACAAAATCATTCATGGTATTCTTCCTACAAACAAACGCCTTTTTAAAATGGGACTGAAAACGTCACCTCGCTGTGAGCGCTGCAACTTTCCCAACGAAACTTTGGTTCATCTTTTGTATGAATGCCCCATTACGCAAAGTTTTTGGCGTGAAATTGTTAATTGGTGGAATGAGAAACGATCGGAGAATCGTTCCTTAAGCGTGACGGATATTCTGTACGGCTATAAACCAGACTGTACTAAGTTTTACGCCTTAAACCATGTTCTAATCATCGCAAAATATCACATTTTCCAGGCTTGGTTGGATAACAGCCCCCCAAGCTTTGAAATGTTTCATCTCGTTCTCAAAGACAAGATCCTTTGTGAAAGCAGAATCGCTTTTAAAAACAACACCTTGTCGAAATTTAGATCAAAATGGACAACATTATGCGCTTTAGCCCCTCAAAATGTTTCCACATAGAATGTGCCACCTGCTTTTTTTTTTTTTTTGTTTTTTTCCTATTTCTTTTTTTCTTGTTTTCGTTAAAATTGTAATTAAATTAATCTGTTGTAAACTAACTCTGTACTTGTACTTATATGTAGTGAAACGGTGTAATTTTTTCTCTGTATTATCAATATTGTATCTGTTTTTTGTACGTCTTTTTTTTTCCCAACATTCAATATTGTAAAGTCTTATTTTTTTCAATAAAAAAAAGGAAAAAAAAAAAAAGCAAAAGAAAAAAATTGTTACTAATTATATATTCCAATAATGAGCTTTGATATTCTGCTTGACTCGAGCCTTGCAAAACAAGAAAGGGGCGGAGAACGGAATGTTTCACATGATTTTACAGTGAAGTTTAATCCTCCGATCAAGTGGGGTTCAGGAACCTATAAAGCTGCGCTAAACAGACTTATCACGATGAGTTACTCATGGTACAACATCGATGCCTTTTACGACAACAACAAAATTCGCTGGAGAAAGAAAACTGAAGCGTGGCAGACCTTAACTTTTCCGAATGGAATGTATGATTACAAAAGAATCAACACTTTTCTTCAGAAACACATCGGTAAAGTAGACCCGGCAGAAAAAGATAGTGATTACATTTTTACAATGTATTTCGACATGTCAATTTACCGGGTTGTAATTTCGATGCACGAAAATTATGAGCTTGACTTTTCTCAAGGAGCTTTCGCTGAATTGCTTGGCTATGAGAAAAAAATCTTGACAGGAGAAAAAGGCTATGTCGGAAAATTCGTTCCAAATATCACAAGAGGTGTTGATTGGGTGTATTTGCACTGCGATCTTGTCACACGCCAATCAAACAATTTTCCAAGCGATGTGTTATACAGTTTCTCAACAACAGGGCTTCAGGTTAGCTATCCATTTCAAAAAGAGCCGCGTCGGCTTGAGTGGCAAACTGTAAATAAAAGCAATATTAATGAAATAAGAGTTTGGGTGACAGACAGAAGAAACAATATTCTGGATCTCAACGGGACAGACATTGCAATCAGCTTAATGATTGAAAAAGAGTAAGGATTTTGTTGTTATAAATATACAGTTATGAATCATCCGAGCGAGTGGGCAAGAGTCTTTGACGAAAACACCGGAAGTTATCGATATAAACACAAAGGGTCGGGTGTGATCTGTGACACCCTCATGACCATCGGTAAAGTATTCAAAGGCACTGTAAAGAACGTGGCAATGAAAACTGCCGAAAATTAGCCACAAAAACATTCGCTGAAAAAGTGGGTCAGAAAGTTGATGAACTTGCTGTTGAAAAAGGTTCAAAACAAATACGAAAACTACTGCAAGAGCGAAAGCAGAAACCGGTGTCTCAGAATGTAAAAAAGAAACTTGCAAATATTTTGCAAAACTAAATGCCAAAACGATCAGATGACGCCCTTGTGAAATTAAATCGAATTTTGGCAAACGAAATTTAATCAAAGAAATTTTTTCTCTTAACATAAACTCTTGTCAACATGTTCAGAACTCCACCATACCTCGAGAAGACTGAATACATTCAAGTTAATTTAAACACCCCGCTCACCTTCCCTGTGAATAACCAATATCAAGAAAAGTCGGGCTACCAATTTTACTTGAAAGACCGGGACAATTTTTATGACTGGTACAACGCTTATTTCCGCGTCGATTTTAAGTTTTAAGCTGTAGCAAACGGAGCCGACATTGGTGCTGACACTGAATCGGCTCCGTTCAACGGTTCTTTCTCATTGATCAGACGTTTAACCGTTAAATCAGCCGGAAAACTTCTGAATGAGGCGAACGATATCCACAAGGTCATTTTCATCAGTAACCTGCTTGACTATTCGGACGATTTTTCGAGAAGCTTGGCAAAAAACCAGTTTTGGTATCTTGACTCTGACGCCACCACAGTGACTGATGGCAATGCGACAAACGTTGGAATGCGGGCAAGGGCGGTTCTATCACATGGAGGTGAGATAGTTCAGACCATTATCCCTTTGAACAGATACTCTTTCTTCGAAGGTCTTTCCGACAGGCTGTTGCCACCTATGTTATTTGAGTTTGAAATTACTCTGCAAAACGACAGAGAAATGATTTTCCAAAACGATGAAACAGCTCGAAGGATTGTTGTCCGTAAATTTGAGTTGTGGGTGCCACAATTACATTTCACTGGCCAAGGACAAACCCTGGTCAATGAAAATTTCTTGAAGCCAACCCAATGGAAATACATGAAAGAAACTTTGAAACAGAGCAGCTCCCGAAGAGATGCGAATGGTACGTGGTTGATTACACCTGGGGTAAAAAACCCCAAACATGTTTTTGTATTCATTCAACAAACTTGGAAACAAAATGTTTTCACGCAAAACCCTTATATCTTTGACACATTTGATATCGATGGTGATAACACAGCAAGATTAGCCACTTGCCGCCTTAAGTACGGCACAAACTTTTACCCTGAGCTTGAGTACGACGATGACTTTAAAATAAGAATTTTGAATGATTTAATCAATTTCGATTCAGAAAGAATGACTACAACACTGGCGTTCAGCTGCAGCTCGCCAATTTTCAGAAGTTATACCCAATTATCTACTTCGATCTACGAAATGCTAAAGAAAGTGTGACAGGCGACCCCAAAAAGCTCGAATTCCATTAAAGACTGAACGAAGCCGCTAACGCTCAAGATTACACAATCTTCGCCGTGGTTTTGAATGAAGAAGAATTTGTGCTGAAGCAAATTGGCAATGAGCTTGTCGCCGTCTAGACAAATAAAAAAATTCTGAGTATAATATACACGCATGATGAGCACAACTTATCATCCATATAAAATCGCACTGACTGATGGTCAGAAAAAGAAACTTCAAAAAGCTTATGTTTCGAAGACAGCTGTTACTCTGAGAGTTAAACCAGGCCAAATTGGGCGCGGTGACGAACTCCTTCTCACTGCTACTCAAATCTCGCGACTGAAGAAAACCGCAGCGGCAGGGAAAGGGGTTGAGCTAAAATTAAGCCAGACCCAGATTCAAAATACTGCGCAGCGTGGTGGAAGTTTGTTTTCTGCTATGTTAGGTTTGGCACGACCTTTGATAAAGACAGCCCTTGGGGCATTAGCAAGTGCAGGTTTGAGTTTCGGCGCTGAAAAGGTGCTGAAAAAGATATTCGGAAAGGGTTTTGGGTCGAAGGAAATTGAGCTTTATAACCTTGTCCAGCAAATGACTCCTACTCAGAAAGAGGCGGCAGAACAATATCTTGTTGGAAAAGGTTTTGTGATGGGAGGCGCAGCACAGTATGGTGGTTTTCTTGGTATGTTAGCGTCAATTGGAATACCTTTGGCTATCGATTTAGTCAAAAAAATAATTGGAAAAGGTTTGCAAACTCAACCACCACGCTCACGACCACGACGAGCACCACCCCTCCCTCCACCTCCAAAAAAGGGTGGAGGAATGCAAATTCGACCTCCACCTTTCTTTGGAACTTGGGATGATTATTTTAAAAAAAATTAAGTTTGAAGATAAACCTCTATCCAACATAGACCTCAGAAAATGGTGCAACTTCTTACGAATCCCTATAAAAGGTATTTTTAGCAGAAACGAAACAAAACCCATGTTTCATTCTCCATGTATTATCAACTTGGATGATTTCGGAAGTTTGGGAATTCATTGGGTGTGTTGTTGGCATGCCAAAAATGGCGCGTACGAGTATTTTGATTCATTTGGGCTTCCGCCACCTTTGGAATGGGAAAAAGAAATGTCAATGCACGGAATCAAACATTTTTTCAGAAATGATAACCAAATTCAATGGGAACAAAGTGTGAGATATGGTTACTACTGCCTCCTCTTTTTAAACGAAAGAAACAAGGGCACCAGTTTCGTCGATATTTTGAAAATGTTCACCGATGATTTACTTCAAAACGAGCAAATAGTAAAGAATTATTTTTCATAAGATATATACAATGGAAGTGTACTGTGTGAATCACAAAGAACAATCGAAAACTCTTAAAGGTAAAATGCGCTAGTTGCGGAATAATGAAAACACGTTTTATGCCGGGAAACTAGGTGAGCCCTCCCGCGCTGAGGGCAGTGGTATATTTGGCGACGTTGCTATGGCGGTGGGTGATCTAGCTATTACAAAAAGGATCCCATTTCTTGCGAAAAAAGGTTTTGAAGCTAGACGATATTACGTTTCTGAAGCTATGAGAGACCCCGAACTGCAAAAGAAAGCAATAAATTACACGCTGAACAAAGCGCGCCCAGTCATTGAAAAAGTTGGTAGTGAAATGTTAGATCAACTTTCAACTAAAGCTCGACCAAACCTTCGGTACAAAACTGACAGACCTGATTTAGACGGGGCTGGGTTTGATATACATGCAGCAATAGGAAAACGGGGTTGGACATTACCGGGGCATAATTATACCGGGCCATATAATCCCCTTGAACAGCAGGTGAACTACGATCCAGAAACGGGTCAGATTAGGGAAATATATCAAACACCAACAGGGGCAACAGACGCAATCGCAATGCAACATGACGTGGACTATGGTGTTTGTTCGAACCGAAGCAAAAAATACGGTGAAAATGAAAAAAAAATTGCAAACACAAAGCGGATAAAAAATGGTGAGGCTCTTGACGCAGTTCCGTTGAAACAAAGGCAGTGGGATCATGCGGCTGCGAGGAAGACAATTAATTTCAAACAAAAGTTGGGGTTGGGCTTGAAGTAGTGCTCCACCACTTTTCAAACTCCTGTTTTGCGTGCCGCCTGCTTGCAAATGTTTTAGGAAGGTGATGAAAAATAGATTCCATAATTTCTTTTTTGTGGGGCCAGCATTCAGAAGGTGCCATTTCAAAATAATTGTGCAGAAAACAGGGGTAGTTCACTGACTTGCCGGTTATCTCCTGAAATTGAGCAATAACCTTACCCAGAAAAGCGACCTCGCTGGAAGAAAATATTTTGTCAATGCTCGATTTCCGAAAAACATTTTTTAAATGAAAATTAGTCGTAGGAGGCGCAGTGGAACTTCTTCCCCGATTTTCTTCTTGGAACTGTTCATCATCATCACATTCAAACACTCTACCACATTTTGGACATTCACGACAGAACTCATTCACCACATAAACTAGTTGCTCCTCGCATGAAGGACAACGATTAATCGTATTTGATAATGGAAATAAGTGTAATTCATTTCTTTTTTGCAATATTTCTTGCATCAATTTTGACGAGATTTTCACACCTTGCAAACAACCAAATGGGTCGTCCATTTTTTTACTGTATGGTATACAATGAGCGCGGGCATTTTCAATAGGTTGTCAAAAATTTATTACAGCCCGCAAGGGTATTGGAAAGGGTTTGCAGCGATTAAGAAATTAGCCCAGGCAGCGAAAGTCTCGGAAGATGTGGCTCGAAACTGGTTGATGAAGCAAGCTCTTTGGCAGGTTTATTTACCAGCCCCACGGTACATTCCAAGACCGAAATTTGATGTTCCTGTTCCAAACAAAGTTCACCAAGCCGATCTTCTGTATCTCCCACACGATCGCCCACCACAATCCCGTAAAACTTTTAAATATGCCCTCACAGTGGTAAATGTGGCCTCTCGATACAAAGAGGCCGAACCGTTGACCACAAAAAAAGGCCAAAGAAGTCGCAGCTGCTCTGGAACGGATTTATAGTCGTGGTCCTTTGAAGTGGCCGAAACTGCTTCAGGTCGATCCTGGTCATGAGTTTATGGGCGCTGTGAATCAACTGCTTTCGAAACATAATGTTGAGGTTAGACGCGGCCGTGTGGATATTCACCGTGATCAAGCTATCGTTGAAAGATTCAACCGCATCCTGGCTGAACGACTGTTTGGACACCAATATGGGGTTGAAATGCGCCTCCCAGACGACAAAAGATCGACTGAATGGGTGGCCCGACTGCCCGCTGTTATTTCAGCTTTGAATAAAGAAGTCACTCGACTGACCGGTCAGAAACCCGTTGAGACCATCAAAGAGAAAACTGTTCCATCCAAACCCTCGACCCCTTATTTGAGACCCGTTGGTGTAAACGAAAAGAAGCTCCCCTCCGGTTTAAGTGTTCGCTACCTCTATCAATCCGGTGAACTTGAAGGTGGCTGGCGAAGAGCTACCGACCCAATCTGGTCTCTGAAAGTTTACGAGATTGAAAAGATTATGATAAAACCAAATGCACCGGTTCTCTATTATTTGTTTGACGGACCAAAACGCGGGTTTGTCCTCGAAGAGCTTTTGGTTGTCCCTCCAGATACACAGCTACCACCGGCAATCTAACTATGAAACTCGATCGGTTCTGTGTGAATACCGTCTTCCAATACCCAGCGTTTGTCGTAGTAAGCGCTCAGCCCCAGCTTCTGCTGTTCGTACGTAACAATCCTCCCGTTGTTCATGCGAAAACCAGTGTTCGTTGCCATGTCCTTGCTGCCATCCAAAGCTGACCTGAAACGCTGCCACGTGATCTCGTCCTGTTTCTTTGACATCCCTTTCGTGATGAACTTATTTTTTTCGCCCTCAGGTTCATCGACGAAATAACATTTTGAGCAGAGTGCAATCATTCTGCTGCCATCACACTCGAGTTTAAAGAACCCAGGGGTCCGACTGCTCCACTTGTGCCAAGCTAACCACTCTTGCTTTTTTGCCTCAAATTCTGTTTGCAGCTCTGGTTTGACGATGTCTTCCAACTTTTCTGCGCTGATTGCCATGTAATTGCTGTCTGTTTCCATCTGAATCAATTCGAAATCTCTTCTGTCAAAATACCTGTCAAGAAAGTCATAATAGAATTCAAGCATTCGAAGCTTTGCGAGTTGATATACAGCTACTCCTACCTGAAATGGTCTTCTGATTGTGATCCGAGGCTTTCGACTTTCCAACTCATACGCCTGCCCGATCTCGTCAAGTTCACTGAAATATGCGCTTCGCAAGGCTCAGTCGACTACCTTCTCGTCTTTGGTGTAAATGATGTTTGTTTGCCGCTCCAAGGCTTCGATGAGCTTCCCGTACCCGCTATTTCCTAACAGCTTGAACACCTCGGCCAGCAGCGCCTTGCTTTTTCCACGTCTCCAGTTCGGCGCGCCTCCGTCACTTGCTCCACGAACCAAGTGAATATCTTAGTTGGTTGGTAGTCAATCGTCCGATAAACATTTGTGATCACTGCTCCATGCTCAAGATACCATCTAAGTAGAGGACCGTAAAATAATATCTTCTTTGCAGACAATGCTCCCACTAACTTCTTTCCGCCTCCACGGTTCAGCTTCGTGCGTTTTAGGTAGTCAAGCATATGCTGCGGCACAGCTTCAACAGGCACCTCTTTGTTGTAGAAGAACGGGCACATCTCCTCAAATTTTGGCCACAGGGTCTTCGGGATCTCTATGTCTACTTCCGCGAATCCGAACCATTTTCCTTCTTTGAGCCTTTGTGTTAGTATGGGAGCGGCGGCTTGGTAGTTATAGTGCACGACCCTTCCCTTTCCGCAAGGCATGTCTCTAAGCATGGTTGACAAGTACAAAGCATTGGCGTCGTAACCAACGATATTTTTGCAAAGACGGGGTTCCGCTATTCGATGAGACCTTATCTTCGTGACTCCAACTTCGTGGTATTTTGTGAAAACGAGGCTTGGACCTCCGACAACAGCTTCTTTCAGCATCTCATACGCTTCTTTGTCCGGGCTGTAAAGATCCGCGCCCCTCTCAACACATCCGCGGAGCAAGTAATGTAAACTAACACCGGGGATACTGACAGCGTCTTTCAAAATATCGATTCCCTTATCAGTATAGAAAGCACGCATCTTTTCCAGAGCCTCGAGGCCAGGAGCCACATCGAGATTATTGTAATAACGCAGCCAGTCTGCGAAGGTATACATACCCTTTTCTTTAATACACACAAGTCTGAAGCGTTATGGTTAGGCTCGTGGAAGGAACATCTTGACAAACCGTTTGGCTTTAAGTGGCCTACTGATTCTGTTTACGCCCTTGGGATTCATTTTTCAAATGACGCTAATCTCGTGCATAAACTAAACTTTCATGGCAAATTGGAAAAACTTGAAAAAATCCTTAACAGCTGGAGAAGAAGAAAGCTAACTCTCTATGGAAAGATTAACATTATTAAAACTCTTGGTTTATCAAAGCTTATTTTCAGCGCTTCAGTTCTGCCCATTCCTGAAAACTTCGCTCAAGAAGTAAACAAATTAACATTTAAGTTCCTGTGGGACGCCAAGCCCGCTAAAATTAAGAAATCCACCATCACTGGACTGAAAGAGAAAGGTGGACTAAAAATGATAGATTTCGATCATATGAACAAAGCTCTAAAGTGTGCTTGGATCAACAGGTTTACTAATGGTAATAAGGGAGCGTGGAAAATAATACCAGATAATGCAACTGCGCATCTAGGAGGCTACTCTTTCCTTCTTCAGTGCAACTACAAAGTCAAGGATCTCGATGTGAAAAATGTACCGCTTTTTTACGAAAGAGTGCTTAAATATTGGGAGGAGGTTACATGCTTGTCGGGCAAGGCTGATCTTAATCCAAACGAAACATTCATCTGGAACAACAGACACATTAAAACCAACAATAAAACTCTATTTTTTCCAGCGTGGTACCACAAAGGAATCTACAAAATTAAAGATCTAATAAGTGATAACGGTAAATTTCTCCCTTTTGACGTTTTTTGTCGTACGTTTGATGTTAAAGCTTGTTTTACAACATACTACGGTCTATGTAATTCAATCCGTCAAAATTGGAATGCTATCTCCAAAGAATCCCATGGGGTTTTAGAATTAATTTCAAATTGGCGTACTAACAACTCGAACTTAACCACTGCAGATCTGCTGAGTGTTATCGCAGATAATAAATTTGTGCCTCCTTCAGCAGAGCAAAAAATTCTTAATTCAGGTGTATCTTAAGATAACTTATCAAAAGTATATCTTCTACCATGGAGTATAACAAAGGAAATTAAATTGTGCATGTTTCAGTTTAAAATTATTCATAACGCAGTGTTCACAAACGACAAGCTTTTCAAAGCAAATATTTTACAGGATGACAAATGTTTTCACTGCAAAGACAAAGCAGAAACACTTTTGCATTTGCTTGTCCACTGTCCGCATACAATGGCCTTTTGGGATCATTTTCGGGAATGGTGGCGCAAAAATACCCATATTGTACTGAACCTTACACCTACTATGGTGTTATATGGTGTGATAGATAACTCAAGGTTCTGCACGCTACTTAATTTGGCCCTGTTAGTTGCCAAGTTCTACATATACCGATGCAGTCTAGACGATACGCCTCTATACTTCCCTGTGTTTGAAACAGAATTACGTGAAAAAGCAAGGATTGAGAAAGATATTGCTACGAGAAATGGTAATCTAAAGCATTTCAAGATTAAATGGGAACCTCTGATCGGCAGCAAATTTATTGGAGATGTCGATATTTGAGAGACCTTTTGACCCGCTTTGCAATTTATATAGTTCTTTATTTGGATGGTTTTATTTGTCTATTTCTTTTTTTATTTAATGTAATTGCTTTATACGTCTGTTGATTTTTTATCTACTGGTTCTATTTGTAAAGATGTGTATAGTACTCTTGTAATTGCTTATCTATTGTATTGTAATTTTTTTGTGTGTTCTTTAATAAATAACATTAAAAAAAATACCCTTTTCTTTGAACAGACGCTGGCACCCCTCCCATTCCTCCCTCGTGAGAATATAACCGCCCTTCAGCTTCGAATACCAATCCTCATATTTCGGAAGTCCGCGAAAATCAAGTTTTTCAGGAGTGTCAAACCACTCGTACGGAAACCATGATTTTGCAGTTTCGCATTCGTAGGCTTTCACCCATTTCTCATAGCTGGTAACCGGACCTAAGTAGTTAATGATGTCGAGAAAGCGAAAGCTGTTCGTCAGAATGAACATGATCTTGTTTCCATTTTTTGCTACTCTTACTTTACCGGTTGTGTCAGATAGGCGCTCCGCGAAATGCTCTCTGATCAGGTTCAAATCGTAACGCCCGGAGTTGAACCCGAGAACTGGCACCTGGTCACACCATTCTTCAATTTTGAGGCGCTGTGCTTTTGTAAGCATCTTCACATCGTCAGGCATAAACGCTGCTCTTACTTGGGCCCGGATGTTTTTCCCGCGTCTCTCCAGCTCTTCCATAAACTTGTGGACCAGCCCCGCGGGGTCTCTTTCACAGATGTGGGTAGGTTCTCTTTCAAGGGTGTCACCGATGCTCACCGAGATTGGTACGTGTGTGTTTTCGATCGTGAGCATGCCTTTCGGCTCCTTCCTCTGATTCTTTTCTCCGTATGCTTCGAAGTCATAAAATATCGCGTGTGGGTAACTTCACATTTGGGTCCGTGGCAGCTCAACATTTATTTCTCCTACTTCACACGCCCATGCCTCGATTACGTGGTAGCCAGCGGCTCGGAGTGCTTCTGTGCGTTCTACCGTTGCTTTGAAACGGTCTTCTCGTGTTTGGTTATTGCGAGCAATGATTTTATTACGATCATTAGGGTAACATTCTCGGCATCTGTGCCAGTGACAGCCGTGGTACTGAAAAACAGTCCTCGTTTCATGGTTGTACCCCTCGACAGGAGCGTGCTCAACCCATCTCTCGCTGCCGTGCCCGCATGCCGCGTGGTGAATGTGAATTTTCCGCCGCGCCGCTTCTTGTTCGAGCCAGCGAAGAGATTCTGGAGAAGCTGTATGTTTTGGATAAAAAGCCTTCTCGAAAGCTGTCTGCGGTGCTTCCACTCTTTTGGCAATCGATTATCGTTTTTCCTTGGGCGCACGTTTGGGTATGCCGTTGAAGGCTGCAAGCTTGAGTGAATCTTGCACGGCAATGAACACATGCATACGTTTTTGCAAGCTTCGCAATATCCTTGATGACGAACGCGTGCCTCTCGTTAATTCCGATTGTCAGAATCTTCGTTAGCTTGGCTGGTGGGTTCCGCCTAAGATGCCATACCACTTCACCCTCCACACGTTCAGGCTCATAGAAACGGATACCCAACCAATCTGAGAAACCTAATTTTTGATTAAGGTGTCTTTCAACCTGATTAAGTTCATCGAGCGAAGTTTTTCGGCAATCGTTTGGAGTAACTATGAGTTTAAAGAAACTCTTAGCAAGCTCCTGTGCTGCCGTTGTGCTTCGATCTGGTCTTGCACCGCGGTGTACCGCAATGCAGCGCCAGAGACACAAGTTGTCCTGGTAGGTGTCAAGTGCTACCATTGGTCCCGCGCGCCCACGCGCAAAGTCAGGCAGCCAGTTTGGTAAGGGGCCTGTGCCCAACAGTGGCTGACGGTCGAGCACGACCTTTACATCAACATTAAAGTGGTTTACAAACACCCATTTCGTGTCCGGTCTCTATTTATGTTGTCAGGGTCCAGGCGTACCTTCTCCCGCTCACTCAACCATTTCTCCGCCTCAGAAAGGCGTTCAAACCAAGGCGAGCCAGTGTTAGTGTACATCACCATTAACGAACCGTCTTCAGTGTTGCGTAGCTGATATGAAAAAAATATGTCTGGCGTAGAAAGATGTGTGAACTGTCTCTAGTATTTTTGACATAAAATTAAGTGTCAAATCTCTTTCCAGGCCTCGGATGAAGCGCCAGCGGATGAAACGGCGCCCCTTTTTCTCTTCTCCCTTATGTTCGGTTTTATCACACATATCAAGAATCTCATTCTGATAGTTTGTAACATTTCGGATATTCTCTTGAGAAATTGGATCAAACTCCCTCAAAATTTCTTGTATTTTTCTCCCCCTTCTTTTACGAGGAGGAGCAGTCGGTTGAAAAGGTTTAGGAAGTAAGGGCTTATGTAAACTCTTCTCCACTTTCTCAGAAATAGGTTCATCCAATATGTTCTGAATAATTTTTCGAACAGCAGGAGCGTCCTCTGCAAGTAATTGCTCTAAAGCTTGTAATGTTGCTGGATCACGTTCTTTCAAAAGTTCTTCAATGTTAATGTTAAGTACAGACATTGCAACTTGGATATAACAAAGATATGTAATGCTCTAATTGAGAAACTTTTGATATAATACAAGATTTGTGATTATCTAATTGAAAGAATTTTTAAAAATAATATGAGATGCTTCGTTTTAAAATTTTCTTCTTTTTTGTACGCTGGGTGGTTTAAAAGAGGAAATACGGGTGTAGGAATGAGGTGGTATTCATTTACTACACCTATTACTACTTTCCTTCTCGCTAAGAGACTGCTCGCAGTGTAAGAAACTGAGAAAGGTGACAAACAATAACACCACCTTGCTGTTATTTGTCACAATAATGAAGTCTGTCATCATGTGTCATTTCAAACTAATCAGAATGCTGCACTCATGGACGAACACGGAGAATTCAAAATTCAATGGGAGAGTTGAAAACACTGACCCCCAGTCCGCGGACTACCCACTGACCCCGACTCCGCGGACTACCCTACGGACTACTCCGCGGACTACACTACGGACTACCCCTGCGGACTACCCCAAATAATCAACCAAATTTACTTTTACAGGGGAAAGAGATACAACAAACCTACCTACGCTACCTAAGCGGTCCTAAACAGCCGCCATCTTGCTATTCGCCCGTTTCCTCGACCCAGTCTTTTTTCAGTCTCGGCCCATTCTTCAACACGCCGGTAGATGTTCGGTAAGTGTTAGGTGAATATTAATCGTTTTAATATTTTTCAAATGTTTGCCGTCAACATTAGCATTTGCTGAACAGCTTTTTTAAACCTTCTTTACTCATAACACGAGTAAGTGTTAGCTTGCATGTATACCAGATAGCAGTTCGAGGCTATAACCAACATCTTGCACTGTAAGTTTCATTCCACATTAAATGTCTTAAAAAAAACAATACTGAAAGAGTATTTAAGATTGACCCGTGGGTCTTGCGCTTGCGTGTAGTTCTCACCTGCATGATGGATGACATTAGCGATACCATCAGTCCCTCATGAAATACGTGCCAGCCGATGACAGCTCATATTTCATAAAATCAGTCAATCGATGTCCACCTTTAAAATTTATAACCCAACACCCACGGCAGGAGACGGAGCCAATTTTGGAAGTAACCATTTTTGAATACAACTCGCCTAGAAGTCTCCTGAGAAGTACTGCGCGCGAAGTTAGGTTGGAATAAGAAGGACTGGGTTGAGGAAACGGGTAAAAGCAAGATGGTGGCTGTTTACGATCGCGTAGGTAGTGCAGGTGGGTGAAAGTAAATTTGGTTGATCATTGAGGGTAGTCAGTAGGGGTAGTCCGTAGGGTAGTCCGCAGAGTCGGGGTCAGTGGGTAGTCCGCGGACTGGGGGTCAGTGTTTTCAACTCTCCCAAATTCAATGGCTTTTGTGAAGGCGAACTTTTCCTCGCCCCATTCTTCTCGCCAGCCCGCTTCGCTCGCTGACTTCCGCCACCAAGATACTTGCACAAATAGCACACTAAGTGAGCCTGCTCGCAGGCTAGACTCTAGTGAGTTCTTTGCACCACTGGCATGAACCAAATATTAATTAAACTTACTGAACATCTTTTGTATCACACTATGTTTTTGACTATGTTTTGACTATGTGACTGCGTGATGCGGTTCTAGTCAAGACCCACATTTCACCCGTGCTCACCATAGAGTCTCCAGTAGCTCAGTGGTAGAGCATCCGACTAGATCACGGAGGGTCGTGGGTTCAAATCCCATCTGGAACTCGGAATTTCTTTTTCCGAGTTTTTCAGTTATTGCAACATTTATCATGCTATATTTCTACAGAAAGACTCATTTGGCGGTTGGATGGTTGCATCTCAGGTATGCTTTAATGTGACTGCGCGATGCAGTTATGAGTCTCATGTGTGCCTGTCCTGATTTGACTATGTGACTGCGTGATGCGGTTCTAGTCAAGACCCACATTTCACCCGTGCTCACCATAGAGTCTCCAGTAGCTCAGTGGTAGAGCATCCGACTAGATCACGGAGGGTCGTGGGTTCAAATCCCATCTGGAACTCGGAATTTCTTTTTCCGAGTTTTTCAGTTATTGCAACATTTATCATGCTATATTTCTACAGAAAGACTCATTTGGCGGTTGGATGGTTGCATCTCAGGTATGCTTTAATGTGACTGCGCGATGCAGTTATGAGTCTCATGTGTGCCTGTCCTGATTTGACTATGTGACTGCGTGATGCGGTTCTAGTCAAGACCCACATTTCACCCGTGCTCACCATAGAGTCTCCAGTAGCTCAGTGGTAGAGCATCCGACTAGATCACGGAGGGTCGTGGGTTCAAATCCCATCTGGAACTCGGAATTTCTTTTTCCGAGTTTTTCAGTTATTGCAACATTTATCATACTATGTTTTTTAATTCTCGTTTTGATTGCAAAATTATTGAAAAGTCTGTAACACAATCAACTGGGCTAGATGGCTGACATTGTTTAGTTACATGCTAGAAGTTAAATTTCAGTGAAAATTGAACCTCATACATCTACATTGCTCCTTCAACAATCTCCTAGGATCTGTAAAGTACTGTACTACATGTGCTGTGGTGTAGATAAAATTAGAGTATTGTTTACATTCACCTTAGCTTAATATTAGTGGTAAATTAATTTATTGTTTATGAGCCAAACTTTTATTAATCAGAATATTTTTCATCAGGGTCTACATATGTACACATTGTATGTAGTCCCAGTTCTACAGCAAAACAGTTTATTGATGCACATTGGACATGGCAAAGAAATGCATCACACTTGATCAGGTAAGTTACTCAAACATATACATTGTACATTAGAATCCTCATTGTAACACTTCAATTTGTATTGCTTAGATCTGTTTTATTTAAACATACCGGTGGTATGTGTAACATGTAATTAGGCTTTGGGTTGCAACCTGTTCTTCAGGGATTATGACAGAATTACGTACACAGAGTTTGGAGTTGTTGAACTTTGTCATGGATTCATGTCATATCAAGGCAATATCTCACTGGTGATAACTGCTTGAATTAAGGGCCTGTTCACATGGAGGTGGGGGGCCCCGGGGAGGTGAGGTACCCCGTCTACCCGTGGTCAAAAAAGCTAGCCTTCACATGCAATGTGAACTGGGGTGAGGTTTAAAATGCATTTCTTATAGTTCTAATATTCCTCACTGTTCTTTTCGTTCAAGGACTTTTCAGGCTGAGTGGTGCTTTTAAGCCTAAATTCATCGAAGTAATCAATCACTAAGCATCGGCGTATCTCTGTGTACATCGCCGACAGGTCCTGGTCGAAATCCTTTTCATTAAAGTTGCACGTAACTTTGTATTCTTTAAGCTTTTTCAGTAGTTCAGCTTTATTATCGGACTCCACGCATAAATTGTCGCTGGCACTGACAACCTCTTCAGTATCTTCTTCGCTAAAACTGTTTTTCTCGACGTTTTGAAGATGAAATCGTCGGAAAAGCTCGCCAGGCTTGTAGTGGTTGGCAGCCATCTTGATAAATGCCAGGATGGACACCCCCCCAGTTAGGCGGGTTACCCCACCTTTGGCTTTCACATGGAGAAAACTCACCCTCACTAGCTAAGCGGGTTACCCGGCCCGGCTGACCGGGTAACCCGCCTCGGCGGGGTACCCCACCTTTCATGTGAATGCGATCAAGAAAAAAAGAGAGATTGTATGGAGAGATTGGTTACCCCACCGAGGCGGGGTACCTCACCTTCTCGGGGTCCCCCACCTCCATGTAAACAGGCTCTAAGACATGAATACTTCATGTAGATTATAGTGGACTGCGTGTACATTGTGACTACAATATTGAACAGTCACTGAAACAAACACCATGCTAAATATTGTAAATAACTACAGAGATTGGTCATGCATTAACCAAAATAATTATACGTTTGAAGATGGCGGAGTAACCAGGATAAAACATATTAAAAATTTAAAAAATGTGCTCAACATGTTGCGTATAGCAAGCAGAACATTTATAGTAAATGATCCCTGACTTAAGTCAAACCCCTGACCTTCTGCACTTCAGCTGAACTACATGATACATTGTACTAATTAAGCTGCAATGACACTGGTAGTGAGGTAGATAAACTTACTAGGGTCATACTATATCATGTCCTACATAATGCTAGAAAGAGCAGTGTTGAGGGCATCCTGACTGTATGGTGACCTTGTAAACAATGAGCTACAATATAACTCACTTCTAGACTCAGGTGTAAGCTGCATTCTTTACAATGAAAGTGGTTAAAGCTCCTGATTGGTAAAAGGGAACACCTCAGGTTCAGCTTTTCTGGGGTCTCATTCCATTTCAATACCTACATGTACATGCTCTCAGGCATGGCACACAGACCTCCTGCATTTGGTCGATCCACCATGACCTTAAGCCTTAAACATTTTCCTGTCTGACCGTCTTACTCATTCAATAAGAAAATATTAGCTTGAGACTTTTGAGAACCCCGTACATGAACATGTGAAAACCATCACCATGTATTCGCTAACTACAATGTACATGTACATGTTCTTTTATGGTGTATCAGAAAATGTTTTTCTGGTAAGTGTTTTTATAAATGTTTTGAAATGGTCTATCACTGTAATGCTAAAGCAATGTGGATGTCACTCAAGTGAGAGCTTAGCTTCAGATTTCTTTCTTATTGTGCCACTCAGGCCTCTACATCTTTGGTACCCACTACTTGACTGTTTACTTTATTTTGTTCACTGCTTGAACTGTAATTGTAAATGTATGTTGTGGTTCAAACTTTTCTTTTGTTTGAAAATTTTCAAACCAGATTAATTTTTATTTTCCTTTGCCTTAGATTTTGGTAATGAATCTGAGACAAAGGGAAATAAAAATTATACTGGTTTGAACATTTTTAAACCAAAGAAAAATTTGAACGACAACCTATACATGTACATATGTAGCTTATATTTTATTGAAAATTAACACTGCAAACTATTAAATAATGTTGAGTGTATGACAGGTCTAGAATTTATATAAGATTTCGATTTTTTTCCGTAGGACTAGATGTACATGTATAAGGCCATCAGAGGATTGAACTTAGAAGATTGTTAACAGCAAGTGAACTAAAGGCAGCCAAAACAGATAAAATCAGTGAAGGTGGTACTTGATGACTGTTGAATCGTATTTCAAATTATGCCTGATAAACAAAAATATAAGGTACAAAATGATATTGAACTAATTTTATCATTTAACTCCTGTTGAAGATATGTTGAAAACAGACGTTCTGAGGTAAACTGAATGTGCCCTTGTACAAAGAGCCCGGGGAAACCAGGGTTTTGCCCCGGTTTAAGCCTGGTTAAAAACCAGACGCTCGATTTGTCTACTTTAAATAATTATCAGCAACTGGACTTTAAATTAAGGGATATTGTATCTTGTCCGACAGATGTTTTTTTGTTACCATTTCGGGTCATGTTTCTAATGTTTCCTCCACTAATTTACGAAATTCCCATTTCCCTCAAATTCCTGACCATATTCCTATTTTTTCCCACGTATTCCCAAAAATCCCCAGTTATTCTCAAACATTCCTTGGAATTCCTAGGAATTTCTGAAAATGACTGGGAATTCTATCTTTGATTTTCTTTTAGTTGGAATTCCTAGGAATTCCTAGGAATTTCAAGCCAGCACCGTTTAAGCTTGGAATTCCTAAGAATTTAGGAATTCCAAGTCCAAATTTACCATGAAAATTCACACGTCAAATTCTTAGGAATTCCTAGGAATTCTCAGAGTTATTTCGCAAGGGTGTGTTAACCCAAAGAGCTGGTTGTTTTCAACACAACCATACCGACATTGTAACTTATTCTTTACCGTTCAATGAACTGTTTAAATGTGGTAATATAAATTTAAAACAGCCATGATTTCTTAACCTATAGGGATAGTTCAAAAATGCCATTTTTATGGTTACTCCAACTATGATTTTTGGGTTTTGGCAATGCATCTCTGATAACCAATTCAATTTATTTTATGGTGTCGGATTTAGCCATTTCAAATGGGCAAAAATGATAGTTTGTTTCAACCAAAAGTAATGCATAACAATACCTAAACAATCATGGATATAATTGACATTCTAAACCGTTATTTTAGCAATACTGTCTTCACCACAATAAGTGGATTACAATAACTATACAGCGACATTTAGTGCAGGAAAGACTAAACAATAAAACGGAGGTAAAAAAAGAGCCTCAATATACAACACCTAACAATGATGGATAGAAATTAGAATGTCATTATATCTCAGGTGTCGTGATATAGACTAGTGTAAATATTAATAACCTTGTTTTCAGAACGTTTCCTTAATCCCAGCTTGGACTTTACGTTTGCTTTGGATGAAAAAAAGAAGAGGATTCTACCAAGTTTCGTAAGGATGACTGATGAGACTGATAAAGAGTTTTTCCCACAAGCGAAAACGAAACGGTTTGGAGCGCTTATCCCAGAGTGTATTGTGGTATTTATCATCAACGCCTTCACTATCTTCGTCTTTGCAAGAAAGCCCCACTTACGCAAGTGCACTACGTACCTGATAATAAACCTGACTGTGGCTGATTTACTGGTGGGAGTTAAGTAATGGGATGTTTGGAAACAAGACTGTACCTCGAAAAGATCGAACCCGGATGTTGTTTCAGCTGGCGAAAATTTGTTATTTTAACTTGTACCAGCATACTCCCATTAGCTTCTCAAGCTAACCTTTCTCTAATTTCTTTAGAGCGGTTACACGCAACAGTTTATCCCTTTAGACACTGTTTAATTGGGAAATGGGTTTACTTAAGATCATAATAGGCAGTTTGTTGTTTGCCTTCCTTCTGTCATCTGTCATTGCTTTTGTTCACCTTTGTGTAGAAGAGGCAATTTCGTAGGCATGGGCATCACAAAATTTTGTCACCCTTCTGATACTCACAATCTCATACGCTATTATTAACCCTCTTCCTCGCCATTCAGTTATGTCAAACAGGAAACTGTCCGTCGCTTTATTCATAGTTACTGTTGTCTCTATGCTGACCATTCTGTCAGCTGCTATTTGGCTTTCCATTCCTCACAATGTGTGGGGACAACTATCCCGTGGTACAGAGGTTCGCATTCATTTAACAGTTTTTGTGCTATATTTAGCCAACTCCATAGTTAATCCAGTGATATAAGAGATGCAAATGCAAGAGTTTAGGAAAGCAGTCAAACAGCTTACTTGTAAAAAGGCTAATGAGCCACCACATATTCAACCTATTAGACTTCATGTAATGTAGTGCATGCGCAGCAAGGAAATGGTGAGGTGAAACTGTTGTCAATTTCTCCTGCATTGGCCATGCTCCGAGGTTTTAATCAAAATTTAGATTCCAGTCTTCCTGGCGGTTAGTTAACTTGGTATGTTTAACAACTTCAGTCTAGCCATTTTGACTCATTCTTGGAAAGTCATCTTGTGGCGTCACTCACTGACCTATACGACCTGAAACTAGTTGCCCTGAGATAACATCTACACTGTAAAAGCTGACCAGTTATAGCACCAAAATAAAATGATTAACGTGTTACGATACCCACACAATGATGGATATAATACACATTTTAAATCGTTATTTTAGCAATGCTGTCTTCACAACAATAAATGGATTACAGTAGCTATACAACGAAGGTTGTTATAAACATATCGACATGACAATTTCTATGCGTTATTTAAACAATAGAGTTCTTCGAAGGCACAATCGTGTGATGGGTTGCCCGAGGATTTTTGATGTGCACAACGGATATTAGCCCGAAAACGTAGTTGGAGGGTTCATATATATATATGAAATTTGAACATCAAATTTCCGAGGGAACCTATCACATATAGGGCTGTGACAAAAGGACTCTATTGACTCTATTGACTGCATCCTTATGATATAAGTACAAACATGTTCGACGGCAGTTTCCGAAACAAGTTTCAACAAGAAGGTTGGTGGAAATAGCGTTGAGAAGAAAATAGGTGAGTAAAATATACAATATTGCCTAAAGAGACAAAAGAAACTATATCTTTTCATTGAAAACGCAAGGCTTTCAGATCATGAGGCTCAGGGAGGTTGTTTCAAACTTTCAAAATAAATTTGGCGTTGGTGTCTCACAAAGTGAATATGACTTGCAACTAAATGTCGGTTGAAAACATGAGTTTTCCAAACTAGACATATTTTCTCGTTTCTGAGGCTCTTTATACACTGTTTATACATGTTTATAGACATTCGAAGGCGGCTTCGGTTGGTTTCAGCCGTATATAATTCAGACAGATGCTATAGGTGTAAATTTGTTGATGATCATCAGAGGATGGAATATTAATGGCAAGGAAAAGCAAAACACATTTGTTCTAGATACTTGTAGCGACAACAAGCCCCACCGCGGCGAACCAAAAGCCACATCTAGTGTAAAGGTTGAAAATGAAATACGGTATGTCAAACAGAGGCTCTTCCTGCAGCTGGGTAAAAGAATAACATAGCCCGTCAACAACATGTCTGTAAAACATTTTCGGTGTCGTGTTACCTTCTTTATATACACCATGTCTTGTTGACAGTACTTTCTTCAGATAATTAATTGAGTCTTTAAAGATTTGGCTCTGAAATGAAATGATATCTGATGCTTCTTATTTCATGGTGGCTCAGCAGGTCAATAATTTAACTCAGCATGGTGAATATAACAGTTAAGTGAGGAAAAATTTCCCGAATGATTTGAGGACGTGATGTACGTGGGTTGCTAAATATGAGGCACTTATCAGATGTAAGGTGGATCGAGCAATACATAGTATACAAGCCGTTTTTTCAAGTGGATTTGAATCATGAGCCATTTTGTTCTTTTGCTTAAAGTCACCTTAAGCAACTTCTCATATATGTTGTGCAAAGAAAATTAATTTTCTGTTCTTTTGCTTGGCTTCTTTTTTCAAAGATCGGAACACCTGTAAAGAAATTCTCTCACCTGTCAAGCCATACATAAAGGTTAACATAATCAGAAAATTCATATTAAAATTAATATCCAGTCTCCAATCTTATCTCAGACATTTAGTACAGGAAAAACTAAACAGAATAAGACGGAGGTAACAAAAAGAGCCTCAATATACAACACCTAACAAAGATGGATAGAAATTAGAATGTCATTATATCTCAGGTGTCGTGATATAGCCTAGTGTAAATATTAACAACCTCGTTTTCAATGTTTCCTTAATCCCAGCTTGGACTTTACGTTTGCTTTGGATGAAAAAAAGAAGAGGATTCTACCAAGTTTCTTAAGGATGACTAATGAGACTGATAAAGAGTTTTTCCTACAAGAGAAAAAGAGATGGTTTGGAGCGCTTATCCCAGAATGTATTGTGATATTTATCATTAACGCCTTCACTATCTTCGCCTTTGCAAGAAAGCCCCACTTACGCAAGCGCACTACGTACCTGATAATAAACCTGACTGTGGCTGATTTACTGGTGGGAGTAGTGGTGGTATCTTTGGAAACAAGACTGTACCTCGAAAAGATCGAACCCGGATGTTGTTTCAGCTGGCGAAAATTTGTTATTTTAACTTTTATCAGCATATTTCCATTAGCTTCTCAAGCAAACCTTTCTCTAATTTCTTTAGAGCGGTTACACGCAACAGTTTATCCCTTTAGACACTGTTTAATTGGGAAATGGGTTTACTTTAAGATCATAATAGACAGTTGGTTGATAGCTTTCCTTCTGTCATCTGGGTTGACTTTCCTTTACCTGTGTGTACCAGAAGCGGTTTCGTACGCATGGGCATCATACAGTTTCGTGACCCTTCTGATACTCACAATCTCATACGCTATTATTAATTACAGTACGAAAAGTAACCCTCTTCCTCACCATTCTGGTTCAGTTGTGTCAGACAGGAAACTGTCCGTCACTATTCATAGTTACTGTTGTCTCGATACTGACCATTCTGCCCGCGGCTATTTGGAAGTCCATTAAACCCGTCGTGCGTGGACAACTGTCCCATGATACAAAGTTTCGAATTAGATTAACGGTAACTGTGTTATATTTAGGCAATTCCATAGTTAATCCACTGATATATGCCATAAGAATGCAAGAGTTTAGAAAAGCAGTAAAACAGCTTACTTGTTAAAGGGCTCATGAGCCACCACGTGTCCAGGCTATTGAATTCCATGCAATGTAGTGCATGCACAGCAAGCAAAAGATGAGGTGAAACTGTTGACTACATTGGCCATGCTCTGAGATTCCATTCAAATTTCAGAGTCACGTTTATATGAATGTTATAGTTAGTTTGGTCATTTTACACTATTTTAGTCATTTTGATTCACTTTTGAAAAGTGATAGTCATAGTGGAAAACCGTATTTACCCTAGAAATTTAATAATGGTCAACTGTCAAATGAATGAAACTTTCCATTAAGGAACTTGATCTGCGTGTTAAAGGACCTTAAACTGGCCATTGACTTGCGTTGAGAAATCTCCTTTTTGTTTGTAAATATAATCCAGGTCCATTGCGAGGGAACAGTTTTACACTGTCCTACCAATTTGTTACCAAATTATGTATCTTTAAACCAAACAAAAACTCGACAATAATAGCGAAAACTCTTGGCTTGTGCATTTAAATAACTAGACTGTGAAGCAGTCATGGTCGCTTCCGACTTGCGGATAGAATATAATTATTTTTTCGCTTAACAGTTTGATTGCATGGCTTACGGCTTTGAGATCCGCCATCTTAAAGCTGTGGTTCCCCCTGCTGTAGATCCTTTTGTTATATTTTTTTTCTTTTTCGCTGATTTTCGTTATTTTGTAAATCTAGCCAGCAATCGCATTTAGGAAGTTATAATTTTGCTTAATTAACTAAGTTAGGCAATGAGTCACGTGATTAAGGCACAGCTAGGCTACTGCATAGGTGATGTCTTTGAACACAGTTTTGCGCCACCAAAGTCTTCGCTAAATGGTTGTCTCGCAGCCTTTTACCTTTGTGATATAAGGTTTGTTTTGGCTCAACGTAAAATAGTGTGATTCTAGACCATACAATATAAAAAAAACAAATCGCAATTTGCAAATCGTCTATCCTCGTGAGGTATTTGTACGCTACGTCCTTGTAATTTTTTGTTTTTGTTTTGCTCTACCCTTTACTTGGAACAGATGGCTTACATTTCTTACGGATGGCATCTAAATATTACGTTCTGTATTAAACTTGTGCAGGAGCCATAATCTGGGACGGAGACCGTAAGCGCGGGGTCCAAGCAGCCCCATCGAAAAAGACAAAATGTGCTATTTTTAGAAAAAATTGCGCCACCCTCAACGTCATAAACGTGCGTGGCTACACGCAAGTTTGCGTACAACGAGGGCGTGCTGGATATGACCAAGATGGTTATAATTATTTGATATCCGGTATGCCCGAGTACCCAATTGTTTTTATTATTAAAAACGCAATCACTAATTGCTATAAAATCAAGAAAGAGAAAAAAAGAGAGAGAGACTCCGAGATAAAAGGGAACAAGAATCGATCGCGATCACATGACTGACCGAAAAAGGTGCCAAAACCTTGCGAAGTGTTGCAGCGTTTCTTTGCGGAGCTGAATGAATCAATGAAACTGCTCCGAAGTGAACGTACAAGCACAAGGTCTGGGAAAAATCTCCCAATTATGGGCTCTGAAATGTGGTACGTCTTTGATTTTTCCTGAAAATTGTTGTAATCGTCGTTCAAAGCGGATTGAAGCTGTACGATCTCACCGTTATGGCTGCGGGAGTTCAAATGAACGAGTTTGAAATCGCTCCGTTCGCACAACGCTGATAACGGAGCCATCATGTGTTTGTTTGATCGAACTGACGACAGGATTAATAATTAAACTTGAACGATAATTACTATGCAGTAAACGCAAACCACAAAACGCAGTTTTTCTTAGTTACGACTTACGAGCCCGCCGACGGAATGTTAAAAATAACACACAAACAACTGTGAAAGCGATTCAACGTATTTTACATGGCATCTGACTTGTGTCTAAATGTCTGGAGCTGCTCAAGGGAACACGGATAGAGCCACAACGAAACCAGTGTCAATTTTGTGTGGTATAGCCAAAAAATGTCGCCTTTTCTGGTGGATTTGTTCAATGCTTGTCGTTCAGACTGTTGCATGATTTTTGTACTGACTCGCCATAAAAAGTGTGACAATTTTTATTAAATGCCTCTTTCAATTTTACTGTGCTTTATTTTGTCTTGTCTCGATATTTCGGAGTCAAAGCCTTCCGTATGAAACCTGCTGTTTGTGAAATTTTAAGAACAAGTGATTGACTGGACGATGAAAGAAATTGTAAACAAAGCGCTAAATGCTTAAAATTCTATTTCTACAGTTTCTTTTCGTCTTAAGAAATCAAGCACTCTGAAACAACTTAGATTTGTGTCTCAGTGACGTTCAGTCGTAATTTCTTCTTAATTTTGCTTCGATACAAAGTGATTTTTCTCGCCGGGTTGCTGGCAGAGAAAAATAGTTAAGCTCACTCTGTCGTTGAAACCCTTGCCACATCCACTGCGCTATGTATCCCTTCTAGGTTCATAAATTGCCCAGAAAGTAATATTAAGTACTAGGGAAGCATGGAGTTTCACTTCATCTTTCTCCTTCTCATCGACGGAAGTAGTTTTTTTTCTCTTGGTGTTTTTCCAGTTCTCTATTTTGTCGACGATTGATAACGCACCACGAGAGCATTTGACTGAAAACAAGGCGCGCTTTTCACTATTCTTGGTCTTCATTATAAACATTTCGGCCATTTCGGTAAAGGCGAGCATTATTTCAGAAAACATACGCTGAGAAATCTCGACAGACATTTTCTTTGCTGACTCGGTATTTGAATATATGTTACTATTTTTCTTGCAGTGAAAAAAGTGACAACGATTTATCAGTGCGTTACTTTTCTTCAGTACGTGCTTGGAAAATCATTTTACAGTCTTTGCGGCTGCCCTTCAATCTCTGTACGTCCTCAGAGGAAATATACATTCGAGATGTATTTTCCCTTTTTCTGCCTGATTCGCCTTCAACTGATTTTTTCGTAGTTTGACGCCATTTTTGCCCGTAAAACGTTTTTTCCGTCTAACGGGGAAATCCTCGTCCGACATGTCCGACACATCTTCGCCACAGGATTTTTCCAAAATATTCTCACTGCCATCATCGGAATCACTTGTATAATCCTCATATCCAGAGTCACTATCCAGAAAGTTCTCCCTAAGGCTTGCCTCAAATTAGGAAGTGACACTGATGACAGAAATTGAATTTATTCATCTCCAACAAAGGTAATTTCCGACGCCATTTTGTTTGTTTTTCTCTGCGTGGAGTCCTCGCAACACACACGCGCGTGTGTCACGCGCTATGGCGCAATTTTTTTCTAAAAATAGCACATTTGTCTTTTTCGATGGGGCCAACGCCAAATTGAAAATGGCAGTTAGTTACGGTCTCCATCCCCGATTATAGCTCCTCAGACTTGTGTTAGAATTGCCGGGCTTAAAGCATTTTCCCCAACAATAGCTATCTACTTGAATTTCTTCCCTAACTAAAGCTGTGCTGAGGATCAGCAAAATTCTGATTTGAATTAATTTTTAAATTACTATTATTACCAAAACTGAAATGGAAGACGCAAATAGAACTCAATTCTATCTCGTCCCCAGTCCGAGTCACTCCGTAGTCACATGAGAGAGCATGCGCATGCGATCAGTCAGTTGCAATCATGTTCTTTCAGTTGGTCGGTCGCCGAATTTTGGTCTCCACGAATTACCACTTAAAACTTATTATATATATTATATACATCTTATACAAGCGTTAGGCTGCCTGCAGCCAGAAAAGTAGAGGAACCACAGGACATTTTGGTAAGGCTACCCCTTTAGTGTTTGCTTCCCTTTCAGCTTCCCGCCAAAACCAATGGCCGCCAACGATCATAGCGAAGGTCCACCGGACAACGCTACTAGCCCACCTGGCACTTGTGGCACAATAGTGACCAATGAGCTTCAAATGACGCTCAATAATCTCAATGAGAGTATGGGCAGTATGGCTCGAATTTTAGAGCTAATGTATAAAGCAAACTGCCCACCGGGCAATGACATGAAAAGAGCAGCCCCAGAGGGGACTCCGCTGCACATGAAAGGCGACGCAAGGTTGCCAGAACGGAGTCAGGTGAACAAATAGTGCAGATGAGGACGACAAAGTTAGCCTCACAGCTAGCGATAATTTAGAAAACGATATTGAGGAACTCGTTAGCCCAATACCCGCTCCATCAGCAGAGATTACAGATGCAGGCAAATTTCTAGAAGACATTGAGAGTATTCTTGAATCGAGCGAAGCCACCGGCGAAAATATACAGCCTAAGCTGGCTGACATAGCAAACAAGCGATGGGGCCGCAAGATGGCGCCAGACAAACTCAAAAAACTACTAATTCGAAACACCCCACGCCTGCAAACTGCACGGCAATAATAATTCCTCGTGTTAACCCAGAAATCTGGGCACAAATTAAAGCCCACAAAAGGCAAACAGACCCGCGAATAACAAACATACAACAGTCCTTACAAAAAACGACTATAGCCACCCTTCGAGCGGGTGATGCAATTTTAAAAATATCAACTGGTTTACCAGATGCAGCTAAAAAGCACTGGTTACACATAATATTGACTCCGTAGCGTTGCTCGGTCATGCTTCTGACGAACTTTCCCTCTTACGCAGAGAACAAACAAAATCAACCCTAAAACCCGAATATTACCCCATTTGTAACACGGATATTCCAAATTCCCAGTTACTGTTTGGGGATGACCTTGCTAAACGAGCCCGTGACACTCAGGAGACAAGCAAACTGGCGAACAAGCTAATCTCCACAACCAAAACGCCTTCCAAGTCTGAGGGCCGTTACGGCCAAAAGTTTGACTCCAACTACATACTGAGAGGGACAATTCGCACTCTTTTTGTAGGGAAGGGCCAACGGCCATTCCACCGGAAAAAAAAACAAAAAAAAATGGTCTTGGAAGGACAACGACAAGAAATGTTAGCGGAGCTTGCAAGAGTTGAACAAACGCTAAGCAAATTTGAAGACTTTGTCCAAAGCTTAAGAGAATACTATCATTGTCATTGCAAATTTTACCAAGCCGGTGGGCTAGGAAATTCCATTGCGGCTTGGAAGCAATTAACTTCTGATCAAGAAATCTTAAGGGACATCTCGGGTGTCCACATACCTTGTGCTTATGCACCTGAACAACACTTATCTGGCCTCAATAATAACATTTCACTCATTGCTGCTATTGACTCGGAGATAAGTAAAATGCTCTCAAAGGGAATAATTGAACCTGCAATCCCCTGCAATGGCGAGATCTTATCCAGCATCTTTACTCGTCCGAAAAAGGACGGCAGTTATCGGATCATACTTAATCGGAAACAATTTAACAAGTGCATTCCATACCAACATTTGAAAATGGACACTCTCAAAACCGTCCTCAATCTCATTGAAAAAGATTGTTTCCTAGCCTCCTTGGACTTAACAGATGCTTACTATTCCGTCCCCGTGGCGCGAGATCATCGGTAATACCTAAGATTCTTGTGGCGTGGTCAACTTTATCAGTTCACGTGCTTACCTAATGGACTGTCATGTTGTCCTAGAAAATTCACTAACTTAATGAAACCGCAAATGACAGCCCTTCACAAATTGGGTCACATATCATCTAATTACATCGATGACCTTATTCTCCAAGGCAGAACGTACACCGGTTGTTTCTCAATTAGAACCATTAGGGTTCGTTATCCACCCTGATAAGTCTATATTTATTCCTACTCAGGTATTAATCGTTCTAGGATTTGTTATAAACACAGTCACAACGACAATTTGCTTGACCGCTGAAAAGCCACATCAGTTCAACAGGCCTGCCAAGCCCTATTAGAAAGACAAAAACACAGTATTAGATATGTTGCCCAGGTGATTGGGAAAATAGTCGCTACATTCCCCGGGGTAATGCATGGGCCCCTGTTCTAGAGAGCCCTAGAGAAAGATAAAACGATCGCCCTTAAGGAAAACAAAGGCAACTTTGACAGACCTATGACGCTCCCTGAGCCTGCCAAAGACGAGCTGAACTGGTGGGTAAATAACATCTTATCATCGTTCAATCGAATTTCACACCCGCCGCCCTCCCTAATCATAACCAGTGATGCTTCCCAGGTGGGCTGGGGAGCCGCTTGTGGCGACACTTCAACAGGGGGGACCTGTTCGGCAAGGGAAACCCAGTACCACATAAACTATTTAGAACTACTCGCCGCCTTCTTTGCCTTGAAACTATTTGTCAAGAACTCCAGTGATGAACATGTACGGCTCATGATCGACAACACTACAGCTGTCTCTGCAATCAACCACATGGGCACTTAAGCCACTCAGACTCGTGTCACACACTCACAAAGGAAATTTGGGCATGATGTGTACCACGGGGAATTTGGATCAGTGCGGCACACATCCCAGGGAAGGGGAATATTGTCGCTGATTATGAATCAAACTATGGGGCTCGCTGAGTGGAAACTTGACTCCACCTCCCTCCAATCTGCCTTAGCCGACTCACAATTTCCCCCATAAATTGACTTGTTTGCATCCAGGGTCAACTATCAATTCCCACGTTATTGCGTTAAGGCATTCACAATCAGCTGACATAACTTAAACTTTTATGCCTGTCCACCTTTTAGCATTGTGTCAGCAGTACTCAAGAGGATAACATCAGACAAGGGGGAAGGGATATGTGTTCTACCGAAGTGGCCAACTCAATCATGGTACCCCAAGGCCATGAACATGCTAGTTCAACAACCAGTAGAACTCAAACCACGTAAGGACCTACTGATCCTTCTCAGCGATCCCAGCTCACGCCATCCACTACACGCTGGACTACGATTACTAGTGTGTCACTTATCCGGAAACAATTGACTAACATCGGAGTATCTGCAGCAGCACAGGACGTAATTATGGCATCTTGGTGACAAGGCACGCTTAAGCAGTATAAAACCTTCCTCGCAAAATGGGAACGCTTCTGTAGAAACAACTAAATTTCCACGTCACAAGCTACCGTTGAAGATGGAATAGAATTCCTCACCTCCTTGTTTAATTCAGGCCTCGGTTATAGTGCCATCAACACCGCACGATCAGCGTTATCAGCAGTAATGAAAATCACCGACAACGTCAGCTTTGGAGACCACCCACTAGTCTGTAGGTTTATGAAAGGTGTTTTTCAACTCAAACCAGCACTTCCCAAGTACATCCACATATGGGATGTTGAGAAAGTGCTGTCACACCTGACGACCTTAGCTCCAGACAATTCTCTGGACCCGAAAAATCTCTCTTTGAAATTGGTAACACTACTTGCAATTCTCACAGGACAGCGATGTCAAACGATCCACAAATTAGACCTTAATCTTATGCAGAAATTACCTGACAGGTACGTTTTTGCCATAGGAGAGAAACTCAAATATACTAAACAGGGGAAACACCAAGAGCCTATTGAACTTGTAGCATATCAGGACAAACGCCTTTGTGTTGTAGGGACAATAAAACATTATGTATCCATAACTGGACCGCTCCGCGATAAGTCAGACTCGAAACTCTTAATAAGCTTTCGAATACCTCCTAGGGCTGTCAGCAAAAACACTGTCGCAAAGGTGGGTCAAATCGACTCTTGCCAATGCTGGCATAGATGCGACTGCCTTCGTGACACACAGCACAGGAGCTGCTTCGACCTCATACTGCGTTAATAAAGCTGGTCTCAGTCTAGCAAACGTACTCAAAGCCGCTGGCTGGACCAATGCCTCTTAACCTTTGCCAAATTTTATAACAAGCTTTCCGCTCAGGATGTCAATTGTGGCAGTGTTATATAATTATCTTAGAGTCATACAGCCGGAACGAAGCACACAACCCAGCTATAAGTTAAGCCCTTGATGTGTATATAAGAATCTCTATCTTTGTTTACATTAAACGATGAGCACCAAAATATGTCTGCGTTATAGGGTTAGGCTTAGAAGGAGTCACATGACCCCCCATAAGGATTTCATTTATCCGCCCTTGCCTTATCGCTTCTTCTTCGTCCTGCAGTCACGTGTGTTTAAGACTGACTGATCGCATGCACAAGCTCTCTCATGTGGCTCCTTCGTTCCTGACTGGTGACGAAATAGAATTCCAATCAAACTTCACCTTACAGGTAAGTCTCGTTTAATTATTAAATTTTATTAAATATTGCTTTCTACAAGGAAGTAGTTAACCTTTTGTGGCCACGAAAAACCAGACTTAATTTAGCTCCACTTGTAAATAGTTGTTTTTATTTTCCTGGTCAGTTTTTGTTTGGGAAAATATTGTCCCACCCCTACTCCAGGCTAATGGTTCTTGGTACACAACAGATATGATCAAGAGTAAAACACAAACAGCGGTGATAAACAGGGTAAACAAACATTTTCATTTCGTATGCTGAGCAAAAGTAACCGTTACGGTGTTTGTAAGATCGTTTTCCTTAATTTCGGTTCCAGATCCCAATGGTTAACTATATATTAAACAATTTTCAAACACTGTAACGTTTACTTAATTGTTGCTTAGCATACGAAAAGGCAAATTTATTTTTAAAATGCATTTGTTTACGATGTTTATCACTGCTTTTTGTGTTTTTTTTCTTAATCAAGCCACGGTAGCCTAAGAACAAGAATTTAGATGTGATCAGCATCATCAAAGTTATTAGACCTTATTAGTTTGGATTGTTCCTAGAATTAGATTGAAATTTGTTTTTTGAGTCAACTTCAACGATTCCGGTGCTTTAAACATCGGTTAAGTCCAGACTAATGACATAAAATTGTTCGTTGCAGGGTTAAACATTGCACAACATTACGCTGAAACTACAAATACAGCCCTAATAAAGCAAGAACATCGTTCATCGTGGTTTACCAGGTCACTTGTAAACAAAATTAACCTCTTTAAAAAGAAAGAGACCCGGTTTATTACTGAAAAATAGCCAGCTTTTATTAAACATGAATCAAAATGATCTAGCTAAATATTTTTGACCGTGGTTGACCGTGTGGTATCAGGTCACGACAACTTTACACACCATGGTCACAACACGACCAAAAAATGGTCATACAAGGTTGTCACTGAACAACTATGGTAGCATGCCAGTCATGACGCTAGAAATGGCTATAATCATCCTTGCTTTCCACTTTACTTAGCATTTACAAACCTTCCCCCCTTTGTACACTAGTTTATTTCCAAAAAATAAATGCCACTATGATTCATTGTAGTCTCGTACAGCATGACTGATGGAAAATATTTCCAAATGCAAAGTCCCTAACTCAGGAACATCTCTTTAGATTTGTCCAAAACAGGAATCTGCGTTCTAGAGGCCGAAGGAGGAGCTACCTTAATTCACCAGAGAACAGACCTTAAATTATTGTGTGAGATCACATACGTAAACAAGGATGGCTCATAGTCTCATAGTGATCAACTTAACAGTGTCGGATAATATTCATGCGATAAAATGAAAATGAACATCCAGAACCGACACCGCTTAAACGTATCACAAATTTTCAGCTTTGTGAAACATTCAAACAAATGAAGAACAGCTGAGCTAATTATCTGTGTATAGTTTTCCTTAGCCCTGGTTCGAATGATTTAAAAGTTAAGTGAATCAAAGTGAGTACAGCGTCCTGAAAGTGTCACCTTGCTTCGACTGAAAATAACAGTAGAGGTGGAATAAATTCAAAACTAAACAACAGACACAACTAACAGATCGAGAAAACGTGTACTTTCGATCTCCTATCGCATAAATTCACAGCAGTGTTATACCTCTGTAGTTGCAGCAGGAGCTGATCTCGCCTTTTTTCTGAAGCACAACATTGTTTAAGGGGGTGTGGGGTCATTTCAACTTTGGTTGGGGTGAAATTGATTGTTTAAGTTGCATTATATAAAGTTGGCAGCTTCTATTGAGAGTGTATCAAAGATTTTTGTCAAGGGTTGAAGACTACTACGGTGGAGACCATGGAGTGAAGCATCGGAATTTACCTCAGAAACTGGCTTGGGGTAGCAAGGACTTTGATAAACCTGGCCCTTCATAGCTTTACAGCGAATCTCCAGCTCCCAATGAGTCCCTCCCATGATGCTGAGGGACTGTGCTGATCCTGTGATCCGTGATCCATTAGATCCGTTGGCCTTGATGTACCAACTGGGAAAAAATGGGTTGTAAAAGAGGCTGTTGAGCAGACCGGAACACAAAGACATCGTTGGAACTGTTCAGCAGGATCGTAGGGGGCTAATCGCCGGAGAAAAAGCACTTGGCGGTTTAAGGAGAACGGACAGGGCAGGTGCGATGTGATGACCGATGAGCTTAGGAGGATGGAGGAAGAAAGGCGGGTTTCTGTTGTAATGGCGCAGCTTCAGCAGAGTGCATGGACCACTTGGGAATCAGTTGATCCTGAGAAAAGACAGGTTAAGCGGTCAGACCTATGGTCGATGGAACAACTGAGGATCAGTATTCTCCTGCGCTCGGTGTATGACCTCTTGTCAACTGACCTGCCAACTTGTACAGCTGGAAGCTGAGTGAGTGACCCTTGCGAACTGAATTCCCAGAAATTCCTAGGAATTCTTAAGAATTCCTAGGAATTCCAAACGATTCCAAGACATGCAAATTAGGAAAAACATAAAAGCTTGGAATTTCTGGGAATATATGGCAATGTGTTAAAACTGTACTTGGAATTATTAGAAATTCCTAGGAATTCCCAATAATACCAAAACTGATAATGAAAGGGCTTGGGAATGTCTGAGAATATATGGGAATGGCTAAATTAAATGGCTTGGGCTAATAAAAATGGTTGGGAATTTATGAGAATAAATAGGAATGACTAAATTAAATATGAGAAATATTGGCAATTTACTTGGAATAGCAACTTTAAGTCCCTGACTTAAATACTTGACAGACTTCAAGTTGAGGATATTTCAGTAAAATGTCTTTGGAACTTCCAGGAAGTTATAAAAAGGACATTTAATGTATCACACAGTCAAACATTAGTCTTAACTTGTTTTCTAAACATTGAGGTATTCCTGAACCTTTGAGGACAGGTCAGGCAAACAAAATTGAAAGGTACATACATGACTCAAAAATTAATAAATAAATAAATTCCTTATGTAAATTATGTGTTAGTTCGCTTGTTGAATTGAGGACACCAACTGAATAAAGGATGAATACATACATGTACCAAAGCAGCAAAAGCATCTTATTATGCTACTATTTTCTGTTTACAAAAAAAGTATATCCTTAAAAATTGTCCATGACACAAGTAACTATAAAGTATCTTAAAAAAAATATTGTTCATGACACAGCTTCAACCACACTCCATTGAAGTTAGGCAGTGTGCTAGGCATGGATTTGCAGAGTTCCCTTTGAGAAAGAACACTTTTTTCCACAATGTCCTCTTCCTTTGCCAGTTGAAATTTACCTCTGAAAATAAAGAATAAAATAAAAGTAAACGAGAAGTCATGAAATGATGCCTTCAAATAAATACTATTATCATACCACCGTACGACCTCACTCATGCAATTTTATTGAAAACATACTCAGGAGATGAGGTGTGTAGGGGCAGATACATGTAGGTTGGTGTGAGCTGGTCCAGAAGAGCTGTCCAGCTCCGCACACATTGTCACCTGATTACTATAGTGTGCACGCAAGTCTTCATTCATTTAGTATTTATCAAGACCTTTCCGTAACTTTCCAATCAAATTTAGCCTTAAAATGGTGGTATGATAAAATACTTCTTGACTACGCTGTAAGTTAGGTCAGGCCGGACGGCAAAATATTTGGATCTCGGTCATGGCGCATGGAACTACTCTGCCCGTATTCCATGTGCTAGAGCCAAATACTTTCCCATCCAGCCCTCCCACTCAGTCAATAAGTACATATTATTATTAGGAGACAATTACACAACAACGACTTTTAAGAGCGTATCACGTAATTGATGACAGGACTTGTGATTATTTCACTCTAATAACTTCACTTTCTTGTGGATTTCATGTTAGTAAAGAAAATGAATACAACAGTAGGTAATGTCGAGGAAGGGATTTAAGAACCCCCAGCCACTTATTTACAAGTGCATCAATGTTTTGAATATGAACAAAAGAGACCATTCTTATTCAATGAGATACAAATGGGGTCAGATATTCTTAATTTTTTGCTTGTCGACAACAGGGTCAGCTGTACCCAATCTTTTAACTGAGTAACAGTTTGATTAATATTAGTGTTTGTGCTGCTGCACTGTATACAAAGCGAGCTGTTGTAGGGATCGTTTCCGAACTGGATGCAGAACGAGAGTGCTCCTTGATGATATAAAGCTGTATAAACTCGAGCATACAAATAATTCTCTTATTCAACCTATTCAATGGCAAGAAAAGTCGATATCTCCGAATTATACTCTATATTCCTCTAAAAGTCTAACTCATTATTAAAATTTGAATATGTTTCAAATGAAGCTCCCTTTTTTTCACAGGATGTTTATGTGTGGGCGCCATACTCGGCTTTTCGGTCGACACAACATGGGCCATTCCATGTAATGTCTGCCACTCCCCCCCCCCCCCCCCGCCCCACTCCCATTGAGGTACAGGGAAATCCTAAAGGGAAGGGAGGGGGTTTCAAAAGTCATTTATGAAGGAGTGGCTATGTCGGTTCCTTTGATCTCTCAAAAACATCTCCCTTTTTTAGTGGGGGTGCATACATGCAATGGAATGGCCCAATGGCGTCCAACTGCATAAGACATAGTTTAGAATCTGTTCAAGAAATTAAAGATTAATACTGTACCTTTATGTAAGAGAAGGTAGCTCTGCATCGAATACTACAACTCTTCAACCACTGGAATAAAAATACTATCCATGTTTTCCTTTCTGGCGTACATAAACGACACGGCGATAGCCACCAAATACAAACAATACGAACACTCCAGGAAAGAATCACTGGTCACTGGTTACGTGCGCCTGCAATTTTCAAGCGTGCGGTTGTAAGTCACATGACCTCTTGAAAGCGGCCCGGTCGCATGGCTGTCTTACCGGTGAGGCGGCCATTTTCAAATTACGTTGATCAATATGTCAAGAGTTGCAAGTTTATCATACGCGAAAATGGTTTATTACACTATTCTTTTGGACTACTTTCGCTTACGATAAGTGAGGCTCAACCCAAATTGCTTCAGTGGAAGTTGATAGTAAAGATGGTGGATAATTGTTCGATTCAAGATGGTTGTAAACGGACTAACCGATTTCAAGGTGAGTAACTTACATTTTATTTTCTATCGAGGGCTTAAAAAAATTAGTTCCCTTCTTTGCGACATTCTGCCAAATGAGTGTAACAAGCCTTAATACAGTGTGTAAAGCGTGCAATTCTTCAAGGAACAGAAATCAAAAGGGCCGTTGTTCAGTAAAATTGCCCCCAGGGTGGACAGTGTTAATTCTCACTGGTTAAAAGTGATAACGAATTCAAAACCATGTGTTAGTAGAGTGACTAACGCTTTTCATAATAAGTTTAGTTGAAGGTAATTTCATGTTGCCTACACGCTAAGCAACAATTCAGTTTCTCTCAGATATGTGAGCACATTAAATTGAATGCATTAAAAGCCTACATCTGTAAATTGTTCTTCAATGACCAGTCAAAGGCGATTGAACTTGAAATGAACATACATTTGCCAATTTAGAAGGAGTGAGTTCTTAAACGTTTTGTGTGATTTAAATATATTATTGATTTTTTAAATCAAAGACACTGATATGTAACAACATAATTTCATAAAATTAGAATGAGACCTAGAATAATAGCAACTTCAGGTCTTTCCTATTTGCATTTGACAATGCTCCAGGGGCTTAAGGTGGAATTTTGTGCATTTCTAAAAGTTTCCTTTTTAAGGGGTTTGCATATGGAAGATTTTCATTGCAATCAACAATTTTACCAATTTTAAGTGGTTACCAGATTCATGGGTTTGTTCCAAGCATTTGTGAATGTCCAGTGTGTGCCTAGATACATATACTGAGCAATAATTTATCATGTGGGCATATAAAACCCCAAAACGTGAAACTCACATTGTCAAGAGGGTTAAAGACACATGTTTGATTGAAGCAGAGTTCAGCCATCTATTACACGTTGCATAGCTTTAAAAATGTTAAAACTTCAATTTCTTGACGAAAGGGGTCTTTGGATCACACTCCATGATGCGAAACACAACACCCTGCGACAGAATTAAACACAATATTAAGCCGGACCGGGCATTACAAACATCAGGAAAGAAACTCATCATGTTGCAGATTATAGTAATTTAGATTCTTTAATAATTGTCTGTGACAAATTCAAATATGAGAGGCTGAAAAACCTATCGAGTTCTTAAATGAGGTAAATTCAACGTACCTTACACGTCGCTTAACAGACAATCCGGACCGGGCATTACAAACATCAGGAAAGAAACTCATCATGTTGCAGATTATAGTAATTTAGATTCTTTAATAATTGTCTGTGACAAATTCAAATATGAGAGGCTGAAAAACCTATCGAGTTCTTAAATGAGGTAAATTCAACGTACCTTACACGTCGCTTAACAGACAATCCGAGGTCATATTTAACTGAACTCCATCATATAGTGATCTGAGAAAGATTGATGTGACCTCAAGATCAAAGTCTTGGAAATGCGACATTATTTTAAGTTGTAATGCTCAATTCAGTCACCATTTGAAAATCCTCCAAACTAAACCCACTACAAAAATACAAGAAGCAGCATTGGTCGAAAGACTGAGATACACACATGTATATAAAGTGCAGTGGACAAAGATGTGAAGTACAGTGTAGGAGTCGTGCAGGCCTTCCAACCCCATTTTATAACTGAAAAATTCACATGGTCTTTGGGTAGGTTGTGATGAAGAATTCTTGTTACCAATTTGGCAACTAATTTTCAGGATTTGGTTGACAATGCAGAAAGTTTAGGCACACTGGCAACTTTATTAGGCGCAATTTCGTGCCCTGTGTAAAGTGTGTTGAACTGACTCTAGTTAGCCTGCGAGCAGGCACTTAGTGTGCTATTCGCACGAGTATCTTGGCGGCAGAAGTCGGTGAGCAAAGCGAGCCAGCGAGAAGAATGGGGTGAGGAAAAGTGAGCCTGCACGAAAACCGTTGAATTTTGAATTCCGCCCCTGTGAGGTGACAAGTCTTAACTGTCAAGGTATCAATTATCTAACCAATCAGCAAGCGAAGCAAAATTTAAACAAATGCCACAGCAGATTTCCACACTCGAGAGGATCGAGTTCTTTATGAGTGTGCCAGAATAGTGTAAAAGAAAATTATAAACACAGTTGACAATTTTTGCCGCGTTTAAATTAGACTTGCCACAAGTCGACCTCACGAGTTTCAGAGCACAAAAGCCGTAAAGTGAGTGGAGCAAGCTTTTTAGGCTGTGAAGCGGTGGAGCGACGAAGTCCTGCAACATATAAAATGGGACAAAGGACTTTTTTGAAAGTGTACATTTTAAAAATGTGTTCTATTCGAAATCAGTATACACTGTAGAAGTTAAAAATATCAAACTCCAGGGATATGAAACTTGCAATAACAAAGAGTATCGAGCTGCTACCTCAGAAGACTAATCACCCTTACATTATGCGTTGCAAACATCTGTAACCAGGAACAAGCGATACCATCTTCCCACAATGACAAATAACCGAACTCAGTGTAACAATGACTGCAAGATAATGCCCACTGCATGGTCAAAAAAAGATGTTACATTTCCTGTCATTACAGAGATCCCAAGAAGATAGGCTTGAAAACCACCATGCACTAAAACCAGTGTGGCTGATATTCCAAAAAATTACACAAAACTGCAATCGCTAACCAGACGCAACCAGCTGAGTCACGCTAAGAAATTGAATCGATTGAAAAACTGACAGACTGTGAACAGTTGTCCTATTTTCCTAATCTCGCTAAAATTAGAATAAGAAAGATACTGCTCGCAGTCTAAGAAACCGAGAAAGGTGACAACCAGTAACACCACTTTGCTTGTTATTTGTCACAATAATAAAGTCTGTTATCATGTGTCATTTCAAACCAATCAGAATGCTGCGTTCATGGACGAATGCAGAGAATTCCAAATTCAGTGGCTTTTCTGCAGGCTCACTTTTCCTCGCACCATTCTCGCCGGCCCGCTTTGCTTGCCAACTTCCGCTGCCAACATACTTGCACGAATAGCACACTAAGTGAGCCTGCTCGCAGGCTAGATTCTAGTTAGTTCTTTGCACGACTGGCATGAACCAAATATTAATTAAACTTATTGAACATCTTTTGTATCACACTAATTTTTTTAAGGTCATTGCCCTGTATTGCATTGCGCATCCTTAATGCGCACGATTTGTGGCGTCATTGGTGCGCGCTCAAAGCGTGCGCATGTCTAGGGAGTAATGGATTTCCTATGAGGCTAAGCTCACCAGGGAAAAGAAAGGTCATTTACTCTTAAACAAGCATGGTGACCTATCTTTTTTTCCACTTATTTTTGACCTACCATTCATCCTCTTTTTGTTCAAAGAGTTAGAAAAAAACACATGTTCAAAAAAAAAAGGTTATTGCTAGAAACACATTACTCATGGAGATGAAATCATGACCTCGAGAACACGCACATGAGGAAGGTTTGAAGTCAATTTTGTCTGATGCTTCGAGCATCTGCCATAAAACATCTAGTAAATTGTTCCTTGTTATCGGTATTTCACATCTAGTAGATTGTTTCAAGATTTGCGTTAATTATGTGCTTCCTGTTCCTATGGAAAGTAGCATAAACTGATCAAATACACATGTGTTTGTCAGGAAAAAATTGCATGGAATTATGGGCTAACTTGAGACGATGATATCTCGTGAACGGACATGGGGACCTATTCTTTTTATTTTATATTTCAAAACATTGCACGATAGATAACAACTAGTGAAAGTTTGACAAAAGCTATATGTTAAATTTTATTTCGGGGGAATGACCTTAATTCTTGTTTTGATTGCAAAATTATTGAAAAGTCTGTAACACAATCAACTGGGCTAGATGGCTGACACTGTTAGTTACATACTAGAACTTAAATTTCAGTTAAAACTGAACCTCTGCATGCATACATGTATACATCTACATTGCTCCTTCAACAATCTCCTAGGATCTGCAAAGTACTGTACTACATGTACTGTGGTGTAGATAGAATTAGAGTATGGTTTACGTTCACCTTAGCTTAATATTAGTGCATGGTAAATAAATTTATTGTTTATGAGCCAGTCTTATTAATCAGAATATTTTTCTTCAGGGTCTACATATGTACACATTGTATGTACTCCCAGTTCTACAGCAAAACAGTTTGTTGATTCACATTGTACATGGCAAAGAAATGAATCACACTTGATCAGGTAAGTTACTCAAACATATACATTAGAATGCTCATTGTAACACTTCAATTTGTATTGCTTAGATCTGTTTTCTTTAAACATACCGGTAGTACGTGTAACATGTAATTAGGCTTTGGGTCGCAGGCTTTTCTTCAGGGATTATGACAGAATTACGTACACAGAGTTTGGAGTTGTTGAACTTTTCCATGGATTCATGTCATATCAAGGCAATATCTCCTTGGTGATAACTGCTTGAATTAATAAGACATGAATACTTCATGTAGATTATAGTGGACTACATGTACATGTACATTGTGACTACAATATTGAACAGTCACTGAAACAAACACCATGTGCTTGGTCATGCATTAACCAAAAATGATTATATTTTTTAAGATGGTGGAGTAACCAGGATGAAACATATTAAAAATTTTAAAAATGTGCTCAACATGTTGCGTATAGCAAGCAGAACATTATTTTATAGTAAATAATCCCTTGACTTAAATCAAACCCCTGACCATCTGCACTCCAGCTGAACTACATGATACATTTTACTAAATAAATTAAGCTGCAAGGAAACTGGTAGTGAGGTAGATAATCTTACTAGATTCATACTACATCATGTCCTGCATTTTGCTAGAAAGGGCAGTGTTGAGGGCATCCTGACTGTATGGTGACCTTGTAAGCAATGACCTACAATATAGCTCCTTCTAGACTCGTGTAAGCTTCATTCTGTACAATAAAAGTGGTTAGAGCTCTTGATTGGTAAACGGGAACACCTCAGATTCAGCTTTTCTGGGGGTCTCATTCCATTTCAACACCTACATCTACACTCATAGGTCCAGGTGGATGGTAAAATACCATGTATTTGGCTCTCAGGCATGGCACACAGACCTCCTGCATTTGGTCGATACGCCAAACATTAAGCCTTAAAGCCAAACATTTTCTTGTCTTACCTTCCCACTCATTCAATTAGAACATAATTATTAGTTTGAAAATTTTGAGAAACCATACATGAACATGTGAAAGCCATCACCATGTATTCACTAACTTCAGTGTTCTTTTATGGTGTATCAGAAAATTCTTCTCTAGTTAGTGGTTTCAAGGATTTGAAATGGTCTATCACTGTAATGCTAAAGCAATGTGAATGTCACTCAAGTGAGAGCTTAGCTTCAGATATCATTCTTATTGTGCCACTCAGGCTTCCACATCTTTGGAACACACTACTTGATTGTTTACTTTATTTTGTTTACTACTTGAACTGTAATTGTAAATGTTGTGGTTCAAATTTTTCTTTAGTTTGAAACTTTTCAAACCAGGTTAATTTTTATTTTCCTTTGCCTTAGATTTTGGTAATGAATCTGAGACAAAGGGAAATAAAAATTATACTGGTTTGAAAATTTTTAAACCAAAGAAAAATTTGAACCACAACCTGTACCTGTACATATGTACCTTATATTTTATTGAGAATTAATGCTGCAACCTATTAATAATGTTGAGTGTATGACAGGTCTAGAATTTATATAAAATTTCGACTTTTTTTCCTAGGACCACATGTATAAGGCCATCAGAGGACCGAACTCAGAAGACTGCTAACAGCAAGTGAACTAAAGGCAGCCAAAACAGATAAGACCTATATGTAAAATCAGTGAAGGCGGTACTTGATGATTGTTGAATTGTATTTCCAATTTTGCCTCATAAACAAAAATATAAGGTACAAAATGATATTGAACTAATATTATCATTTAACTCCTGTTGAAGATATGTTGAAAACAGACATTCTGAGGTAAACTGAATGTGCCCTTGTACCAAGAGCCCGGGAAAACTAGGGTTTTGCCCCGGTTCAAGCCTGGTTAAAAAACCAGACCCTCGATTTGTCTACTTTAAATATCAGCAACTGGCCTTTAAATTGAGGGATATTGCATCGTGTCCAACAGCTGTTTTTTTGTTACCATTTTGGGTCAAGTTTCTAATGTTTCCCCCACTTATTTAAGAAATTCCCATTTATTCCCACAAATTCCTGACCATATTCCTATTTTTTCCCACATATTCCCAAAAATTCCCAGTTATTCTTTAACATTCCTTGGAATTCCTAGGAATTTCTGAAAGTAACTGGGAATTCTGTCTTTGATTTTCTTTTAGTTGGAATTCCTAGGAATTCCTAGGAATTTCAAGACAGCACCATTTAACCTTGGAATTCCTAAGAATTCTTAGGAATTCCAAGTCCAAATTTACCGTGAAAATTCACACCTCAGATTCTTAGGAATTCCTAGGAATTCTCAGGAATTCCTAAGAATTTTTTCCTAGGAATTCTTAGGATATTCTTAGGAATTCCTAGGAATCCTCAGAGTTATTTCGCAAGGGGAAAGGTGTGTGCATGTTGTAGTTAAAAACGGGATCTCTGAAACACATCCTTGCTGGTTTTAAGAAGTCGCTCCGTCAGTATACCTGGCGGCAGAACCAGGTGCTGGAAGCCCTGACCTCTGCTGTTGAGAACCACTATCAAAGCAAAGTGCCTAAACCATCGAAGAAGGGGATTGTGTTAGCATTGGCATCCCCCTAATGGTCCTTCTGTGGGGCTGATGGGGCCGCCCATGCATTTAACTCCTACTTGAATAGGCCCCGAAAGGAGGCATAGGTTCCCCTGAGGATGGGGGGTGCCGAGCAGAGTCACAAAGGGTAGCCACGCTGTATGTTTTCCTTTTTTTCTGCAGTAACAGAACCTCTACAACTTTTACTCCTCCTTGTTTGTAAATATGATGTAGGTACATCGTCAGGAAGCAGTCTTTGATAACCTCCCTTTTGCTTTTTCGTTTTATGACATAACGTAAACTTTTGTTCGATGATAAGATGTATTGTATCAGAGATGTCGTATTTGAAGTTAACGTTAAAAAGAGTGACACCATGTTAGCACTGATGTTAGGAATCACCTATTGATATCGTCTGTATTGGTCACATGTACTCTAGCTAGGTTAGTTACCAACTTTGTATTATTGCTAATGAAATTAACTGAGCTGCGAACAGTATAACCGTTAGAGTAGACTTTGTTTCGACCTTAAGCTTGTATCGCGGTTTCACTACTGAGTCTAAGTGTCTTGCTACTAAAACCCCTTCACAATAGTTTTAAGCTGTCCTACCAGTTTGTTAACAAACTAATGCATCTTTTCACCAGGTAAAAACACAAGAATAACAGCAGACACTTTTTATTTAACTAGACTGTCAAGGTCGATGTTGTATGATTCATAATATGTGATTAATTTACGTAATCCTTAATTCAGCCTGGGAGGGGGAGGCACTAACTTTGAAGGTTTATAACTTTTTAAATATGCAAGCAAAACCCACCAAAATTCGTGACTTTTCCTAAATTTTATTTGGAACAAAATTCACTCAGGTCTAGCTGGTCGTCTTTCGACGTCGCTTTGATTACGGAGATGACCCTGAGGAAGAATGTTCTTCAAATGAACGCCAGCAGAAAAATGAATGAAAACGAAATTGAGATAAACATTCTTCGTATTAACAGTGTGCAGTGCCAACTGACTGTGTCAAAACACCCTGCTCATGAGATCCGTATCTTTAAGTGCGGTAGCTTCCCTTTTTTGCATTTCTCCTAGTTTATTTCTTGCCTAATCAAGTTTGCGCTCCCATATGAAATACTATATAAAGTCTGCCAGACAGAGTCCTGTGAGTGACCACAAAATAGGTTACTGGGAGCGAGGTAGCACTACGTGAACAAATAGTTGCTGCGTTGCATTAAAACTGCTACATCAAACGTCGACACAAGGATAGTCACTTTATCGGCCATAACTGCCATCTTTATAAACAAAGAGTTTATCATTATTATGAGTGCTTGTTGCAAAGATATTCTAGTGTATACTTGGTCAGCTTTCTGGTAAACACAACTAACACTTTAAGATACCTTAAGGACTGATGCAATGAAATGATAGCATCCACATGTGGTTGACAAAAAAGCACACTTTTGAGGCCAGAAGGGATATTTAGGGAGTACCTTCGCCGTTTTCTTCGTATTCGCCGTCACAAACGTCAGGTTAATCACTCACAGACAGGTGAAAACTTCTGAAATGATAACCTTAAACTTAACCGCCAATCAGAACACAACCGTCACCTTCTATATTTTCTCATGAAACGCAAGGCCTTTCGGTTGGGAGGTTATTTCAAGCTTTCAAAATAATTTTGGCGCTGATGTACGTGTTCAGAATCCGAATACACTGTGAGAGTTAGCCAGAAACTGGGGCTTCCAGAAATGGGCATAAATTCTCATTTCCAAGGGTGTTTATATATCGACATCCAAAGTGCGCACCATGATTGGTTTTATGCATCGAGAAATCCATTGGTTCAAATTCGAGGTGACTCCGAGTTAAGTTCGATTTAAGTTCGAGTTAACTTCAAGGGTATAGAAAACAGAGACGCTTAGTCTTTATTTATAAGGTGCAAATGCATATCACATGATACATTAAAAAAACAACAACAACAACAAATAAGCCCAAAAATACAATACAAGTGAACTAAATTCTAAAATTTCTAAGATCTAATATTTATATAGCTAGGTTAAACTGAAAAATTAATCTATTAAAAAAGCTATCTTTAAAACGCTCTGTATTTATATTTAACAATTATTCTACGAGGGCGCGCTGGATATCGAATGTTATTATTCAACAAATTGTCACTATGCCTATATATGGTAAGGAAGCCCTCAATATCTGTCATCCTAAATGACAGATATCCTGCGATATACGTAAATGACCATATTTGGAAGTGCACTGCAGATTTTCTTTCATTGCTTGTTTGGCGGCCATTTTGAAAAGCGAGGCAGTTTTAGCAGCGTTCTCCGTAAATTTTAACTCTCTCTGGAAGAAACTTTCCACGATTAAATGCTCTCAAAAAGTCAACAAGTATTTGCTTCAGCTCACAAAGATATCCAGAGGTTGACTTGGAATTTTCATGGTGAGAACTCAACCAAGAAAATGCTATTGCGAACGAAGCAGCACACTTGCTCACGGAAAGTTGTAAAGACTAAAGTTGAAAAGATTTTAATTCACAGAAAGAGGACTTATTCTCGGTAAGGTAGCAATATTTTTTTCCCTTTGTCTTGTCAATTCCAAACATGAGTTTGTAATTAAGGCCTTTTTAAGTGAACGGTAGTAAACTTCGATTTCTTGAAGTTCTGTTTCGATTTTTATTAAGCTTATGTGTTGCCAGCTTTTAGCGTTTTTATCATAGAGCCGTAGTTTTTCTCGTTCTGAAAATGGTAGGCGATGGGAATTTGTTGAATAATAAAACAATTATCCTGCTCAATCTTGCGGAATATCCCCTGATTTAGCCAACTCGGCCTACGGCCTCGTCGGCTAAGTATCAGGTGATATTCCGCGCGATTTCGCAGGATAATTGTTAAATAGATAACCAACGAGGCGCGTAGCGCCGAGTTGGTTATAATCATTTGATATCCAGCAAGCCCGAGTAGAATAATTGTTTTATTAAAAACTTAACCACTTCAAAAAAAAGGAAGAAATAAAGGGAAAAAAGGAGAAAAGAGATAAAAGAGATAAAAGAGAACAAGAATCGATCACACGACTCAGCGAAAAAGACGCCAAAACCTTGCGAAGTGTTGCAGCGTTTTATTGCAAAGCTGAATGAATCAATGAAACTGCTCGAAAGTGAACGAAGAGCTGGTACAAATTTTAGAAAAAAATCTTATTATTAGCTCTGAAATATGGTAGGTGTTTGATTTTTCCTGAAACAATGTGGTAATCATCGTTCAAAGCGGACTGAAGCTGTATGATTTCACCATATTCGCTGCTGGAGTTGAAAAGGGACAAGTCTGTAATCCGTTCGCACAACGAAGCCATCATGTGCGTGTTTGATCAAACTGAAGGCAGAACTAATTTGAACTTGAAGAGGTAATTTCTATGCACCTCAGCTCAGCTGTTACTGTAGCGAGGAACAGCAGAATTCACCATCATAGTTTGTTAAACGCAAAGCACAAAACGGGGTTATTCTCGGTTTTGAGGTTGCGGACGGAATGGTAAAAACAACACCCAAACAACTGGGAAAGCGATATAACTCCGTTTACTTTGCATCCGACTTCTATCTGAACATTTGGATCTGTTGGAACACAGAGCTACAACGAGTGCAGGTAAACCAGTGTCAATTTTGTGTGTTATAGCCGAAAACAATTTCGCCCTTCCTTCCTTCTTGGCACTGAGTCTGTTTAGTAGGCTTTAATACTTCTTTAAATTGCCTCATGATTTCCACACCTACTCGCCATGAATGTGTGATAGTTTTTATTGAAATGCTTCTGCCCCATTTCACTGTGTTATATTTTATGTCTTGTCTTAATATTTTGAAGAGGAAAGCTTTCCTGATAAAACCTACCGTTGCTAAATATTAATGATCGACGTGACAATCGATGAAAGAAATAAATTGTGGGCAACGCTTAATGCTCACATTTCTATTTCTGCACCGTTTCTTGTTGTCTTAAGAAATCAAGCACTACGGAACAATTTTGATTTGTGTCTTAGTGACGCTGTTGGAAATTCTGCTCAATTTAAATTCGCTACCAAGTGATTTTGTTCGACCGTTTTTCTCGCCGGGTTGCTCGCGAGGAAAAAATCTTCAGCTCATTTTGTTGTTGAGTGTTCATTGACCATATTTGGTCACAGCAGGTATATGAGCTCATAGCCTAGCTCCGTTCAGCCAATCAAATTCTAGAAATCCAATATACCTAGTTCAGTTTTTAATAATAGGTCTTATACTGGATCTATTTCTAAGGCGCGCCAATCAATCTTTATACCTAGCAAGCAGACTATGTAACGGATGGTCACTACGCTTAAGTTTGTAAAAAAGGCGGCGGTCACTATTTTCCAAGAGCGGCACTATACTCAGACATGCCTGTGAAAATTTTTCTCTTGTCGCCTTCTCCATGCACACCTTGTCTTGTTTACAGCTTTCTTGAGTTTATGTAAGACGCGGCTCTAAGACAAAATGATTATGATTTTGGAACTGTTGATATGAGCTTCTTTACAGGTACAGAACATTGTAAATTTTGCTTTTTATGACATCACAATTAAGATGAGTAGATGAGTAAAGTAGCTGTGTGGTCAGCCGTTTCTAAGCTTTGTCTTAAACTTAATCCTATTCAGACCGGGGGGGCAGATTCTACCCGCACTGTCTTTGGACGCTTACAACTTTTTTAGATGAGCAAGCTAAGGCCACCAAACTTGGTGACATTTCCTGAAATTTATATGGGAAAAAATTGGCATAGCAAATGCTTGTCCATCAAGTTTGACATTGCCATGGTAACAACTTTTGACAGGCCGTTTTTTTCAGAATTTTGAATGTTCACCTACCCAGTAGAAAATCATACCTTTTTTGACGTCATTGTTACATGTTAATATCGCTTTCGTGTTCTTTTATTGATTTGGATTATTTTTGCTCAATTATGTATATGGCGATTTTCAAAGGTTTTTTGCAAAAATCAAGAAATCCAAGATGGCGTATCCAAGATGGCGCCGTTTGAGAACCTGACGTAATTCACCAACTCATGTTGCGGACCTCAAAGGAAACCTTTTTGGGCGTACTGTCTTTCCTGTAAGTTTCGTTGTCATAGCTTTAATATTTGTGGTGTTAAGGAGCGGCTGAATCCCCCACCCCTCCCCCTGTACCAGAAGACTAAAAAAACATACTGTGCAATTTTCAATGTTTAAATCCTCTGTTTTAACCCGTCATATATATATATTGAACAAATAGACTTATTACTCTCGTTTTTTTGGTTTTGTTTCTTTTCCCAAAGATCAAAACACTTGCACTGACATGCCATTATGAAGATAAGCAGAGTCATCATTCATAGCAAGTGTCGAGTCAACTCTCTTATTTCAGTTAAATACTTGATTACAAGAAAAACAAAATAAGACGGGAGTTAAACAAAGCGTTACTATAAGTCATCTAGCACACAGGAAAAGAATATTGGAATGCTATATTAGTCACATCTCAGTATCATCTACTACATATAGACTGTTAATATTAAAAACTGTGAGTATGTTAATCATCGCGTTTTAATGTTTGCTTATTCTTAGCTTAGACTTCGCTTGCTTTGGATAAACTCAGGAAGCTGAGAAGTTTCTACCAGACAGAATATTTTAGAGATGTTCAAGGATGATTATTGAGACCGAGGAAGAGTTCTCCCCTCAAGAGGATACAATTTGGTTGTAGTTTTTAACACAGAATGTATAGTGATAGTAATCATCAACGCCTTCACTATCTTTGCCTTTGCAAGGCACCCCCAGTTACGCAAGCTCACAAAGTATCTGATAATAAACCTGACTATGGCTGATTTGCTAGTGGGAGCAGTAACGGTACCCTTGTCCCTATATTACCCGGAAGAGATCGAGCCTGGACATGGATTCAGCTCGAGAGAATTAATTTGTTGGACTTCTAGGAACATATTTCCACTAGCTTCACAAGCAAATCTTTCTTTAATTTCTTTAGAGCGGTTACACGCAACACTTTATCCCTTTAGACACTGTTTAATTGGGAAATGGGTTCACCGACCTCAGAGTCATAATTGGCAGTTGGTTAATGGCCTTGCTTCTGTCATCTGGGTTGTCTTTTCTTCACCTGTGTGTACCAGAAGCAGTTCCGTACGCATGGGCGCCACACTGTTTCGTGACCCTTCTGTTACTCACAATCTCATACGCTATTATTAATTACAGTATGAAAAGCAACCCTCTTCCTCACCAGGAAGGAAACAGTGTCCGTCACTTTATTCATAGTTACTGCTGTCTCGATACTGACTCAGTTCTGCCCGATGCTATTTGGCATTCCATTCTTAACGACACCTGTTGTCTCAATCAACTGTCCGATGCGACAGAAGAGCGCATTGATTCAATACTATTGGTGTTGTATTTGGCCAATTCCATAGTTAATCCGGTAATATATGCCATAAGAATGCAAGAGTTTAGGAAAGCAGTAAAACAGCTTACTTGCAAAAGGGCTCATGAGCCACCACGTGTCCAACCTATTGAACTCCATGCAATGTAGGACAAGCGCAGCACGAAAAGTGGTGAGGTGATACTGTTACCAATTTCTCTCCCTCGTTGACCATATGCATGCTCCGAGGTTCCAATCAAAGTTTAGAGTCCAGTCTTCCCGGCTGTGAGTTAACTTGGTATTTTTTACAAATCCAGTCCTGTCATTTTGATTAATTTTTGAAAAGTCATCTTGTTGCGGTGGCATACTGTATATACCAATGACGGTCAAGTGTGAATTTCCCCTGCAGAGCTTGATCCGTGAGCCACGCGACTTTCCCTACCCATTATCCCTGAAGTAAGAATTGAGTTTTACTGTATCTTTTCTTGACTGAGCTATGGATTTTGACCGCCACTGACTATTACCCATACGACCTGAAAATGGTTGCGTTGGGGTAACTTGGTTTGAATTTACACTGTTAAATAGCTGACCAGTTAAAACTCCAAAATAAAATGGTTAAAGTTTGAATCTGAATTAACTATAATTTTATCCGTTATCAAAACTGATTAATTACTGTTTGTCTTAACCATTTGTTTTACAGATAAAACAACCAATCTTTACAGCTTGTATTTGTTCTTTTGTTAACCAAAACAACTGGTAGTTTTCAACACAACCATTAACAGTCAATATTTCTTAACCTATAAGGATAGTTGAAAAGAACCATTTTTATGGTTACTTCAACTACGAATTTTGGGTTTAGGCAATGCATCTTTGATGACCGATTCAATGGTTGATTTAACCATTTCCTAGGGGTCATAAATGATGGTTTGTTTTAACCAAAAATAATGCACTACAATAGCTACACAATGATGGATATGATAAACATTTTATAGTGCGACTACTTAGATCTGGGCCACTTGGAGAAAATTGACCAATCACAGCCTTAATTGACAACAGAAGAAGCCAACATTTTTCATAAGCTGACCAATAACGTTGAAGGATCTAGACAATACTTCTCCAAATAAATTTGAAAGTCTAATTCTGCGGACTGGTAAAGTGTGTGACATATGAAGCAAGGGAAATAGTCTAATTTTTTCATTGGTTAGCTTCAATGGCGACGTTTGAAGGTGACTCGATGTCATTGAAAATATCTCGCCGATTGTTTGTACGCGCTAACGGTAAATGTAAATGTTCCCAAAATGGCTTTTGCCCAGAAAATACAAGTAATACTGAATCGAGAGGGCGGCATATACAGCAACAGTCGGCAACATTCCTAGCTATTACGAGATTACGTTTCAGACTTGCACCACGTTGAAATGGAACTAAAAGCTTGATTTGGATTTCCTTGCAGTATTGAGACCGCGGCTGCGAATTGAAAAGGCTGCAGAAGCCAGAATCAATGCATCCAAAAGCTGAGTTAGTGAATAAGGAGATTTGGGAACCTCTGTTTATTATTGAACGATTAAAGCAGGCAAATGTCGATATTTATCTTTAGATTTGTGATTGTTTATATTATACTCGCTACGCTGAGCGAACGCTTTTCAGAATTGAGCAAGTTTCATGTTACGTTAGCGAATTTCTTTTCCGAAAAGGTTTCTTCTACAAACATACTCAGGCACTAGCTGTACTGCTGAAGCGAAAGTATTGTTTAAGGTTTGTTTATGGGCAAAAATTTTGCTATCAATTGCGAATTCGACCTCTAAATGTTCTGCTCAAAATTTAGGATCGAAAGTAACGAATCGTAGACGTGGCAGTTTCCCGAGAGATCATGATCGGAGGTCACGGTTTCAAATTTTTTCGAACATGTATTGTCTGGATGCTTCAACGTTATTGGCTGTTTACGAAAATACTTTGCTATCTTTTGTTAGCAATTAGCGTTGTGATTGGTCAATTTTCTTCGAAGTGGCCCGGTCCGAGTAGTCGCACTGTAAATCGTTATTTTGACAATACTGTCTTCACCACAATAAATGGATTACAATAACTATACAACGAAGGTTACTATAATTATTATAAACAAATCAACATGGCAATTGGTGTGCGTTATAAACCTATACAGTTCAAAAGACAAACTGCTAATGGCTAACATTTACTGTAAATGCTTAATTTTAAAAGACACGCTGCAAATTTACTAGATGTGGATTATTGAAGCACATAATGGAAGATCATCAGAAAATCAACTTTTACAGTTGATCCACGTCACGTGTGAACGGAAACTCTAAAATTCAAAACAACGTGACGAGTCACGTTCTCCATATTTGGGCATTCGCCTTGTGTTTCTTGAGATTCAGAGAGGGATTTCGAAAATCGAAAGGAGATTTCGAATCTGTCACAGATTTTTCGAAATGTTCAGACCTGGTTATGTTAATGCCTTAGGTCGGAAGAACAGGCCATGTAGGCCTCTCCACAAGGAAACGAGAAGACGAATAATTGATCGTTATTTGACTGGAGAGGGACCGAAAGCGATCTCCACAGCAGCTCGTGCAACTCCTGGCGCTGTTTATTGTATCATTCGACATCATGAAACGTTCAGTACATGTGAGGCGTTCAGTCAAGGGGGACGAAGTTATCCTTCTAAACTTTCAGACGACGTTGCATGTAGAATCTATTGAATTGTTCAAACTAGCGAAACCTAGGATATATGGATGCGAAAATCGCGAAAGATTGTTGAGCAGTAGGTTATGCAATAGACGAAGCACAGGTCACCAAAGCGTAATATGAGAGTTTGTATGGAGCTGAAATTCGATTGAAAATAATCGGCAGTTTTCCGTGGAAAATACCTAATAATCAAAATAGAGTTTGAAAAACCTTACCTGTTGTGTGTTTGCTGTGTCTTTACCGCTTTTCCGAACTGCTGAAGGCCGTTTGGGGCGATATTCTGTTTAACGGTCGAAGCGCCGTCTTGCCACGTACTGGCTTTACTTTGACATGATGTCGCATCGACCGTTAAACAGAAACTCGCCCCCAACGGCCTCCAGAAGCTCGAAAAAGTGGCAAAAACACAGCAAACACACAACAGGTAATGGTCTTCAAACTCTATTTCGCTTTTTAGGTATTTTGCACGGAAAACTGACCATTTACATTTTGGATCGAATTTCAGCTCCATACAAACAACTCACATTACGCTTTGGTTAACTGTGGACGAAGCGTGGGCTTTGTCTTTAATCAACCTCGCAACTAGGAAAAACTGTCATCAGTAATTGCTTGACACGGCAGATGTATCTTGGTTTTCGTCCACTTCCTTCGGAGCTACCGTTCTTACACATGCGTTCAGCGCCAAGGTTTGTTCTCGTTCGGTTGAAACAGGAATCACGCGTCAGCAAAATAATTGACATAATTTCACCTCCTTCTAGTCGTCTAAAACGTTTTTGAACCACTGACGAGAAGCGAACCCAGAAAATAACGCGGTCTCTCGATAAAACAAAGATTTGTCCCGTCACAACCCCTTGCCTCTACAAAGATAGAAGCCATTTTCGGAAATTTCAATGAGATTTTCAATATTTCCCTTGTGATCTCCGTTACGTCACTGAAAGTAGCTTGTTTATTTGAAGACTCGGATCACGTGTTGAGGTTTCCGTTCACGCGTGACGTGGATCAACTGTAATGACTTCCATTTTAACGACTTCAACCCGTTGAAGTCATTAAAATTTCCATTGCTGAGACACGTGACCTGCTGTCTACTCGGGGTTGTTTCTCGAAGTCATTTTGATTACAGAGAAGACCCTGGGGAAGAGAGTTTTTCTAATGATCGAAATCGTATTTAATAATTATGAACCAGAAACAAGATATTATTGGTAAATGTTACCCAACACGAAGTTGAGGTAAATATTCACCGCATTTACTGTGTAAAGTGCCGACTGATCGCGTCAGAAATCTTTCCTCACGAGATTCGCGATCCCAGGTGCTGTAGTTTCCCCTCTGCATGTTTTCTTTTTTAATTCTTGCCTAATTCAGTTTGCCTTCTCATATGGAATACTGTAGGTTTGTTATATGAAGTCCGCCAGACAGAGTCATGTGACTGATGACAAATAGGCTACCGGGAACGTCAGGGAGCCCTACATGACTAACAAGCGTTGCTGGGTTGCCTCAAACCCTTGCTTCATATGTCCCACACTTTACCAGTCACAACGGTCATCTTTTACGAAAGATCGGCAAACAGTTAAATTGTTGTTATGAGTGCTTGTTGTAAAGATATTCTATTGTATAATTAGTCACCTTTCTAACAGCGTAAGTAACGTTTTATCTGTGGGACCGTTGCAATCGAATGACAGCATTTATCCGTCAAAGAGATGATATCGAACCAGCCATCTAAATATAGTTGCAATTGAGGCCAAAAGGGAGATCTAGGGAGTACTTTCGCCTTTTTCTTCGTATTCGCCATCAAAGACATCAAGTGAGCGAGGTAAATAAAATGTTAATGATAATTACCTTAAACTTAACAGCCAATCACAACACAAACGTCACCTTACTACATCTGCATGCCGAGCGAACGATTCATGATATTACTGACGTCAGGACTTGAAATAGGCAGTCGCGAAATTGAGGAAAAATTTCTCACATATTTGGATCAAAAAATTATTTTTGATCAAAATTAATCAGCCTTCACACTAAAGAGCTCACACGTTATGAAAATGACCCGTTCACTAATTTAACAACAGATGGTGTTATTTGATGCAAATTGAATGCATCTTTATGATTGGAACAAACATGCTCGACGCCAGTTTCCGAAACAAGTTTCAGCGAAAAGGTTGGTGGTAATAGCGTCTGGAAGAAAATAGGTGAGTAAATTATACAGTATTGCCTAAAGAGAACTAGATAAATATTGCCAAAAGAAACTACATGTTTTCGTTGAAAACGCAAGACCCTTGCGTTTAGATCATGAGGTTTGGAGGTTGTTTCAAACATTCAAAATAAATTTGGCGTTGGAGTTTTCACAAAGTGAATATGCTTGTAAGCTGAGAACCGGAGTTTTCAAAACTAGACATGATTTCTCGTTCCTGAGGTTCTTTATATATAAACTTTCGAAGTCAGCACCGATTGGTTTCAGCATAGAATTCAAACAGATGTCGTAGGGGTAAAACAGTAGATGGTTATCAGAAAATAGAATATTGATGGCGAAGAAAACCAAAACCATAATTGTTCTAGATACTTAAGCTTATAGTGACCAAAAACTCCACCCGGGTTAAACAAAGGCCACGCCGAGTGTAACGTTTAAAACGAAATATTTCAAAGGGCGGTGTCTTCCTTCAGTAAGGTAGAAGAAATAGGATAACATTAAGAACATGTTCGTGTTGTCTTCTCCATACTCACCACGTCTTGTTGACAGCCTTCTTTATATACTTGAGTCTTTAAAGATGTGGCTCTGAAATAAAATGATTCTGATGCTACTTATTTCATGGTGGCTCAGTAGGTCAATAATTTAACTGAGCATGGCGCATATAACAATTAAGAGATGATTAATTTCCCGAATGATTCGAGGACGTGATGTACGTGGGTTGCTAATTATGAGGCTTTTAACAGGCATAGAATGGTATAAATTTTACTTTTAATCACTTAGCAGATGTAACATGGATCGAGCAATACACAGTATACTAGCCGTTTTTTCAAGTGGATTTGAGTTATGAGCCATTTTGTTGTTTTGCTTCAAAGTCGAGCAACTTCTCATATATGTTGTGCAAAGAAAATTAATTTTCTGTTCTTTTGCTTGGCTTCTTTTTTCAAAGATCGGAACACCTGTATAGAAATTCTCTCACCTGTCAAGCCATATATAAGGGTTAACATAGTCAGAAAATTCATATTAAGACTCATATCCAGTCTCCAATCTTATCTCAGACATTTAGTACAGAAAAAACTAAACAGAATAAAACGGAGGTAAAAAATAAAGAGCCTCAATATACAACACCCAACAAAGATGGCTAGAAATTAGAATGTCATTATATCTCAGGTGTCGTGATATAGACTAGTCTAAATATTAATGGCCTCGTTTTTAATGTTTCCTTAATCCCAGCTTGGACTTTAAGTTTGCTTTGGATGAAAGAAAGAAGAGGATTCTCCCAAGGGTCACGATCAATAAACTTAACTTCTTTCCAAATAGGAAGATGCGCAGTTTCGGAACACGCTAACGAAACAGGGCATCTTCCTATTTGGAAAGAAGTTAAGTTTATTGATCGTGACCCTCACTGGTACACACGTAGGGTCAAAGAGGCTATTCATATAAGACTTCATCCTAATAACATCAATAGAGATAGCGGAATCGAAATTCCAGAAGCTTGGATACCTACGATCAGAAAGCACAACAGCCGACCAACCACAAAACGGACCTGTGAGGGAACAACATCTAATAGTCGGAATAATAATGAGGATCGAAATGCACCAATAGCAGCGAACCATCATGCTACAAATAGCGACACGTAAACAATTGACCTCATCGCCTGATGAAGACGAGCAGTATTGCAGTCGAAACGTCGCGATCAACAACTCAAAGCGATTCCATCGTGAGACAAACGAATATACGTTCATCTTACCTATTATAGTTAGTTTTGTCATTTTACAATATTTTAGGCATTTTGATTCATTTTTGAAAAGTGATAGTCATAGTGGAAAACCGTATTTACCCTAGAAATTTAAAAATGGTCAACTGTCAAATGAAAGAAACTTTCCATTATAGAACTTGATCTGCGTGTTAAAAGCAATTGTTCCATGATTTTCCTTACCTTTTGTCCCCGAAGTAAGCATTGAGTTTTATTGAATTTTGCCTGAGCTGTGGACACCGGCCACCACGCACAATGACCTTAAACTGGCCATTGACTTGCGTTGAGAAATCTCCTTTTTGTTTGTAAATGTAATCCAGGTCCCTTGCGAGGGAACAGTTTTACACTGTCCTACCAATTTGTTACCAAATTATGTATTTTTAAACCAAACAAAAACTCGAGAATAATAGCGGAAACTCTCGACTTGTGCATTAAAATAACTAAATTGTCATGGTTGCTTCCTACTTATGGATAGAATATAATTATTTTTTCGCTTAATAGTTTGATTACATGGCCTACCGCTTTGAGATCCGCCATCTTAAAGCTGTAGTTCCCCTGTTGTAGATCCCTTTGTTATATTTTGTTTTCTTTTTCGCTTATTTTCGTTATTTTGTAAATCTAACTTGCGATCGCATTTAGAAAGTTATGATTTTGCTAAATAAACTAAGTTAGGCAATGAGTCACGGGATTAAGGCACAGCTAGGATAAAAGTCTTCGCTAAATTGCTGTCTTGCAGCCTGTTACCTTTGTGATATAAGGTTTGTCTTATCTCAACTTAACGTAAAATATTGTGATTCTAGTAGACTATACAATATAAAAAAATAAATCGCAATTTGCAAATCGTCTATCCTCGTTAGGTATTTGTACGCTACTTCCTTGTATTTTTTCTCTTTTTGCTCTACCCTTTTTTTAGAACAGATGTTTTACAATTCTTACGGACAGCATCTAAATATTACGTTCTTAATATTAAACTTTAGTTAGAATTGCCGGGCTTAAAGCATCTTCCCCAACAATAGCTATCTACTTGAATTTCTTCCCCTACTATAGCTGTGCTGAGGATCAGCACAATTCTGATTTGAATTAATCGTTAAATTGCTATTATTACCCAAATGAAATGAAAGACGCAAACAGAACTCAATTTTAATATTGCTTTACGCACGAAAGAAGTTAACGTTTTATGGCAACGAAAAACCAGACAATTTAGCTCCACTTGTAATAAAGTTGTTTTTATTTTCCAGGTCTAATTTTGTTTGGGAAAATGTTTTCCCACCCCTACTCCAGGATAATGGTTCTTGGTACACAACAGATGTGATCAAGAGTAAAACACAAACAGCGGTGATAAACATGGAAAACAAACACATTTTGATTTCGTAGGCTGAAAAGTAACTGTTACAGTGTTTGTAAGATCGTTTTTCTATTGTTAACTATATAAGCAGTTTTCAAACACTGCAAAGTTTACTTTTGTTGCTTAACATACGAAACGTCAAATTTATTTTCAAAATGCATTTGTTTACCATGTTTATCACTGCTTTTTGTGTTCTATTCTTAATCAAGCTACGGTGGCCTAAGAACAAGAGTTTTGATGTGATCAACGTCATCAAAGTCATTAGTTTGGATTGTTCCTAGCATTGGATTGAAATTTGTTTTTTGAGTCAACTTCAACGATTCCGATGCTTTGAACATCGGTTAAGTCCAGACTTATGGCATAGAAGTGTTCGTTGGATTGCACAACATTACGCTGAAACTACAAATTCAGACCTAATAAAGCAAGAACATGGTTTATCGTGGTTTACCATGGTCACTTGTAAAAAAAATTAACCTCTATAACAAGGAAGAGACCCGGTAAGACATAAGGAAGAGAGCTGGTTTATTATTGGAAAAAATAGCCAGCTTTTCTTAAAAATGAATCAAAATTATCTCTCTAAATATTTTTGACCGTGGTTGACCGTGTGGCATAGGTCACGACAATTTTACACACCATGGTCACAAGGCCAAAAAATGGTCAACCAAGGTTGTCACTGAACAACTATGGTAACATGCCAGTCATGACGCCAGATATGGTTATAATCATCCTTGCTTTCCACTTTACTTCGCATTTACAAGCCTTCCCCCCTTTTTACACTAGTTTATTTCCAAAAAATAAATGCCACTGTTTCATTGTTGTCTCGTACAGCATGACTGATGAAAATATTTCCAAATGCAAAGTTCCTAACACAGGAACATCTCTTTAGATTTGTCCAAAACAGGAAACTGCGTTCTTGAGGCTGAAGGAAGCAGTTTCTCATCAAACTGTCTATATTTACCAGAGAACAGACCTTTAATTATTGTGTGAAATCGCATACGTAAACAAAGATGGCTCATAGTCTCATAGTGATCAACTTTACAATATCGCACAATATCAGTGCAATTCGTTTTCAGGGAGAAAGGCTGCGAGAAAATGAAAATGAACATATCATCCAGAAGCGCCAGCGCTTACCGTATCACCAATTTTTTCAGCCTTAAAAAACATCCAAACAAATGAAGAACAAATTGAGCTATTTATCTGTGTATAGTTTCTTTAGCCCTGGTTCGAATGATTTTAAAGTTAAATAACAAGTGGAAGTGAATCAAAGTGAGTATGGCGTACTGAAAGTGTTACGGTTGCTTCGACTGAAAACAACGGTAGAGGTGGAATAAACTCAAAACTAAACAACTGGAACAACTGAGAGATCAAGAAAACGTGAACTTTGGATCTCCTAACGCATAAATTCGAAGCTGGAGTCTTTCATCCTGTTCGGCAAGACTCAGTTAAACGCCTTCCCCGGGATGGACTTGGCGGTTTTAGGAGAACGAACGGGACAGGTGCGATATGATGACCGATGAGCGTAGGAGGATGGAGGAGGAAAGGCGGGTTTCTGTTCCAATGGGGCAGCTTCAGCAGAGTGCATGGACCACTCGGGAGGCAGTTGATCCTGAGAAAAGGTAGGTTAAGTGGTCAGACCCAGGCATAACTAATCGATGATCAATGACATCAATTGGTAATCAATGACTAATCGATGGGTAATCAGTTGATTGGTCATTGATTATTGGCGATGATCAATGAGGAATCGATGACTAATGGAAGCCCAAAAATTTTGTGGCCCATCGATTACTCATCGATGACATCGATTGCTCATTGATGTAATTGATTACCTACTGATGTTATTGATTACTCATCGATGACAATTTTTTAAAACAATTTTTTAAATTTAAACTAGTGAGCAGCACTCTGCGAACTTGTAGTCGTAAAACTTGTTTATTCTCCTACGCGTTTCGTCTAACTATCGTAGACTTCTTCAGGGAGTTTTACAAACAAATGCTAAATGCCTGTAGGCGTGAGAGTTATTTGGGGGCCACGGTTTTAGCTAAATTTGTGGTCCCCCAGGGTAGAGGATCGGAAATTCTCAACAAACCTACGACGTTTGAACAATTGTCGGAGGAGGGAAGAGAGCCCTACTGAAGGATAAAGAACTGGCTACAGCAAGAAGATCCCATAGCAGATCTGAGAGGAAAGTTCAAAGGTACATGAATCACTTATGAATACGTGTAATTCATCAATTCGCAAGAACTATTTCCGTTGCACAATCCATATGCCCGACCGTCATTATTCAATTACGTCGTTCCTGGAAATGTTTTTTATGAGATGTTTATTCATCAGCCCTCTTCGCTTTGCATATAAATAAATAAATACATGTTCAACTAAATTTATCTAGTTTTATTTTGTTTTTGCTTAGAGGGACCGGAAAAGGAAACGAGCGGCTTCATCAACTACAAATACAAGAACCAAATTTTCCCATCTGCAAAAAATGGCTTGGGCCCTGTTTAAATAAAGCAGATACCCGTCTTCAAGGAGTAATAGAAGAATTTGCTAAGTTGAACAACCTTGACGGGGCAACCGTCAAGGTTTGGTTCAATAATAAAAGACAACGAGATACGGGGGAACAAAATACAAATGAAAAAAGGCCTTCTGACGCTTAACACATTGTAAGCTTAATTGTAAGCTTAATTGTAAGCTGGATAAAATAAAGCTGGAAACATCTGTTTACATTTATTAAGTTGTTTTTATTTTGTTCTTATTCGCCAAATACGGTTTTCAGCCCCGAAATGATATCGATGAGTAATGAATGAAATCAATGACTAATCAATGCAATCAATGACTAATCGATGCAATCGATGTCTAATCGGTGACCCAAAATTTTGTGGCCTATCGATTAGTCATCGATTACTCATTGATCATCGGCAATAATCAATGACTAATCAACTGATTACCTATCGATTACCTATTGAATACTCATTGATTTCATTGATGTCATTGATGTCATCGATTAGTTACGCCTGGTCAGACCTATGGTCGATGAAAATACTGAGGGTCAGTATTCTACTGCGCTTGGTGTATGACCTCTTGCCAACTACTGCCAACTTGTACAGCTGAGTGCACGTTGCCGTAAGACGGGATCTCTGGAACACATCCTTGCTGGTTGTAACAATTCGCTCCATCAGTATACCTGGCGGCATAACCAGGTGCTGGAAGTCCTGACCTCTACAGCTAAGAACCGCTATCAAGGCAAAGTGTCTGAGCCATAGAAGAAGGGGATTGTGTTAGTAACTTACGGCATCCCCCTGGCGGTTCCTTTGTGGGGCTGCTGGGACCACTCCGAAAGGAGGCATTAAGGTTGCCCCAAGGATGGGGGATGCCGAGCAGTGTGATTAGCTACGCTGTATGTTTTCCTTCTTTTACGGTAACTTTTACTCCTTCTTGTTTGTAAATATGATGCAGGTACATCGTCAGGAAGCAGTCTTTGATGACGTCCCTTTTGCTTTTTCGTGTTATGATGTAACGTTAACTTTTGTTCGATGACATGTAGTATTTGAAGTTAAGGTTAAAAATACTACACCTTGTTAGAGTAGAATTTGGTTTGCCCTTAAGCTTGTATCGCGGTTTCACTACTGAGTCTAAGCGTCTTGCTACTACAACCCTTTCACAACACTTTTAAGCTGTCCTACCAGTTTGTTAACAAAATAATGTATCTTTCACCAGATGAAAACACGAGAATAATACTAGATACTTTTTATTTAATTAACTAAACTGTCAAGGTCGATGTTGTCTTATTCATAATATGTGATTAATTCCTGTGATTCTATTCAGCCTGGGAGGGGAGGCACTAACATTGAAGGTTTATAACTTTTTAAATATGCAAGCAAAAGCCACCAAACTTTGTGACTTTTCAAAAATTTATCTGGAAAAAAATTCACTCAGGTCTAGCTGGTCGTCTTTCGACGTCGCTTTGATTACTGCGATGACCTTGAGGAAGAGTGTTCTTCAAATGAACGCCAACAGAAAAATGAATGAAAACGAAATTGAGATAAACATTCTTCACATTAACAGTGTGTAGTGCCAACTGACCGTGTCCGAACACTCTGCTCATGAAATCCGTATCTTAGTGAGGCATTTTCCCTTTTTTGCATTTTTTCTACTTTATTTCTTGCCTAATCAAGTTTGCGCTCCCATATGAAATGCTATATGAAGTCCGCCAGACAGAGTCGTGTGAGTGACCACAAATAGGTTACTTGAAGAGAGATAGCACTACGTTAACAAATAGTTGCTGCGTTGTCTCAAACCGCTGCATCAAACGTCGAACAAAGGATAGTCACTTTGAAATTATGAATATATGAAATTCATATATTAGAACTGCGGAATGAAGAAATAAATGTAAAGAAGATCCTCGCAGTTATTAACGCAACTTATGCAGTTGCGAAAAGAAAGCCTGAAAAAATCAGGCTTGCCGGGATTCGAACCCTGACCTCTGCGATACCGGTGCAGCGCTCTAACCAATTGAGCTAACAAGCCAACTGGGAGCTGGTCATTAAATTGGTTCGTAATGTACCCGGGAAAGATGAAGATGAAATTATGAATATATGAAATTCATATATTAGAACTGCGGAATGAAGAAATAAATGTAAAGAAGATCCTCGCAGTCTGATTTTTAAAGGCTTTCTTTTCGCAACTGCATAAGTTGCGTTAATAACTGCGAGGATCTTCTTTACATTTATTTCTTCATTCCGCAGTTCTAATATATGAATTTCATATATTCATAATTTCATCTTCATCTTTCCCGGGTACATTACGAACCAATTTAATGACCAGCTCCCAGTTGGCTTGTTAGCTCAATTGGTTAGAGCGCTGCACCGGTATCGCAGAGGTCAGGGTTCGAATCCCGGCAAGCCTGATTTTTTCAGGCTTTCTTTTCGCAACTGCATAAGTTGCGTTAATAACTGCGAGGATCTTCTTTACATTTATTTCTTCATTCCGCAGTTCTAATATATGAATTTCATATATTCATAATTTCATCTTCATCTTTCCCGGGTACATTACGAACCAATTTAATGACCAGCTCCCAGTTGGCTTGTTAGCTCAATTGGTTAGAGCGCTGCACCGGTATCGCAGAGGTCAGGGTTCGAATCCCGGCAAGCCTGATTTTTTCAGGCTTTCTTTTCGCAACTGCATAAGTTGCGTTAATAACTGCGAGGATCTTCTTTACATTTATTTCTTCATTCCGCAGTTCTAATATATGAATTTCATATATTCATAATTTCATCTTCATCTTTCCCGGGTACATTACGAACCAATTTAATGACCAGCTCCCAGTTGGCTCGTTAGCTCAATTGGTTAGAGCGCTGCACCGGTATCGCAGAGGTCAGGGTTCGAATCCCGGCAAGCCTGATAGTCACTTTATCGGTCATAACTGTCATCTTTATAAACAAAGAGTTTATCATTATTATGAGTGGTTGTTGCAAAGATATTCTAGTGTATACTTGGTCAGCTTTCTAGTAAACACAACTAAAACTTTAAGTTACCTTACGCACTGGTGCGATCAAATGATAGCATCCACATGTGGTTGACAAAAAAGTACACTTTTGAGGTCAGAAGGGATATTTAGGGAGTACGTTCGCTGTTTTCTTCGTTTTCGCCATCAAAAACGTCAGGTTACCTGACAGGTAAAAACATCTGGAATGATAACCTTTGACTTAACAGCCAATCAGAGCACAACCGTAACTCCCACCTTATTACATATCCATGCCGACCGAGCGATTTATAATATTACTGACGTCAGAACATAAACAAAGGCAGTCGCCAAATTGCGGAAAATTTCCTCACATATTTGGATAAAAATGATATTTTGATCAAAATTAATCGGCCTTCACCTGAAAGCTAGGGTAATTATCTCTACATAGATATATAAAAAAAACGTCACGAGTTATGAAAATGACCCGTTCACTAACTCAACTACAGATGGGGTAATTTGATGCAAATTGACTGCATCCTTATGACAGGAACAAAGTTAACATGTTCGACCGCCGCAGTTTCCGAGACAAGTGTTAGCGAAACGATTGGTGGTAAAAGTGCCTAGAAGAAAAGAGGTGAGTAAATATGTACATTAGCACTAAAAGGACAAAAGAAACTGTATTTTCCCATCGAAACGCAAGCTATCAAACTAATTTTGGCGCTGATGTACGTGTTCACAATCCGAATACGCTGTGGGAGTTAGCCGAAAACTGGAGTTTTCAAAAACGGGCATAAATTCTCATTTCTGAGGCTGTTTATAGATGTACATCCGAAGTGGGTATCATGATTGGTTTTATACATCGAGAAATCCATTGGTTCAAGTTCGAGGTGACTTCGAGTTAAGTTCGACTTTAGTTTGAGTTAACTTCTAGGATATAGAAAACAAAAAACTCTAACCGTAACTGAATACAAACCATTTAAACTGTGCCTAACGTTGTATTTCCAAACTACTTATTTTTAAAATCAGTATTTATTTTTCGTAACTCGAAATCAACTCAAGTCAACTCGAACTTGAACTCACACGGGAATTCTAAATTTCCCGGTTCCAAAGAAAAGAGGTGAATCAAAACAAATGCCGTGGGTGTAAAAGCATCGATATTCCTCCACAAAGGCCGTTGACAAAACTAGGATCGGATCGGATCGGATCGGATCGGATCGGACTGACAAAACCTGGATCGGATCGGACCGGACTCACAAAACCTGAATCGGGTCGAATTCTATTAAAGAAACCCATATCTACTCTTTGAAAGTAGGCGTATTTCAAATTCCCACTAAAAATGGTCAAGTGGTATCTCTGGATCAAGATGGCGAAGAGAGATTACGAAAGTGATTGCCATTGCACTGTTTGTGCTTTTTCTTCTCCATTATGTCGTGAAGACTTTTTTTTATTGTTATGGGTTTACACTCTGTAAACTACTTCATAAAAAGAATTTTTTTTCTAGAGGGAGAGATCTTAGCGGAATTGTGAAGAGGCAAGGTACTGATAGCGTGTGTCAAAGCATGTACAGTTACGAATTGAGCATAAAGTAACAACGATATCAAGATAACTCGCGTCTTTCTCATTCTTCATTCTTTTTCATTACAAGGTTTTTAGAATGTAAACCACAGTTACCTCACAAAAGGGTAATAAAACGGAACATAAAGCTCTTAGAATAGCCGTATAACAAGGATACCTGCTTCCGTTTTTTGTCCAGATTCTAGAATGGTGGAATATGAGTTCTGCGCCGACAATTACGATAGCCTGATTCACACGATGGTATAGTGTTCGCGGCAAGCCAGCATGACGAAAACTGTGTTAAGTTTGAGCAAAAGGTTTGATTTCACCTTATCAAAACTGAAAAAAAATGTGGTCTACTGAGGTAATAAGTACAGAATAGTAGTTACTTTAGACCTTTTTAACAAATATGCAAGCTATCACTGTAGTATAAGAAAATAATCCCTTTGCTTTCTAACATTACGTAGGTTTAATTATTGATTTTTTCTCAGGTTTTCTGAAGTATCCCTTTCAAATAATGACAGTATACTCGAAGTTTCTTTTCAAGCGACAGCCGTTTTCACTCAGGAGCATTATAGTTTCATTTCGATATTCACAATTAAAGTGTCCAATCAACTTATATTAGCTTTGCAAGCTTTCGCAAGCAAAATGTTTCAAAGACGTTACAGTGAACACAAATATCTATCCACATTTTATAAAAGAATAATTTAGCCTTTTTCTGGTTCATTTCAACAATGAGATTTAGCATAAACCAAAGAAAACACACAGTTCATATGCAAAATTTCATTAGTTGTTACATGACAAAACAGGGCCTCAAACTGAAAAATTTTTGTCCTTACTAATCGTATTTAAATCACTGATTTTTGGAAGGGGTAAATCGTTCAGCCATGTGACCAGTTTCTGCAGATGCTATTGTGTATAAATCCAACATCATCGAGTATTTTCATGTTTACAGGTCGATTCATTAATAACTGAAACTTCAAGTAAAGGGCGGCAAAGACAGAATTATCTTGATATCATTGTTACTTTAGGCTCTATTCCTCTTTGTCTGTCCTCTTGGATCTCTCCCTCTAGGAAGAAGTAATCGTTTATGAAGTAGTTTAAATGCATAACAATAAACGGCAAGTGTCCACAGAATTGAGAAGGAAAAAGCCTGATCTCCCTTCGTCATCTTGAACCAGAGATACAACTTGGCCATTTTTAATGGGAATTTGAAATGCACCTACTTTCAGTGAGTAGATATGGGTTTCTTTAAAAGAATTCTACCCGATCCAGGTTTTGTGAGTCCGGTCCGATCCGATCCAGATTTTGTCAGTCCGATCCGATCCAATCCGATCCGGTCCGATCCAGATTTTGTCAACGGCCCTCCCCAAATGCAATATTTATGGAGAAAGAAAACTAAAATGTTTTTTGTTTGTAATGTTTACAGTAATGTTGACACTTTTAACACGGTCAATCTAGCAACACCGAGGGTAAGGAAGGTAGAAACAATAAGATTTTATTAAAGACGTGTCTGTGAAAGATTTTTCTCGCGTCGCCTTCCCAATGCACACCTTGTCTTGTTGACAGCTTTCTTGACTCTGTGTAGGATGTGGCTCTCAAATAAAATGACTCTGATTCCACTTATTTCACGGTGACTTTCGGGCAATGAGCATAAGGAACATATTTATTTTAAAGATGAAAACTGTTCCGAATGATTCAAGGGCTAGACGTTTTTAAGTTGCTAATACGAGCTTCTTAACAGGTACAGAATAATATAAATTTTGCTTTTTATGACATCACAATTGAGATTTTAAGATGAGTCGACGAGCAATAGACAGTAAACTAGCAGTGTGGTCAGCCGTTTCGCAGCTTTGTCTCAAAGCAACTTCTCATTCTCATATATACATTGAACAAATATAGTTATTACTGTCTTTCTTTTGTTTTGCTTCTTTTTCCAAAGATCAAAACACTTGGATAAAAACTTGTTCACCTGCCATGCCATTTATGAAGACAAACATAATCAACATTCATAGCAAGTGTGGAGTGGACTCTAAACAGAATAAGACGGAAGTTAAACAAAACGTTATTATAAGTCATATAGCAGAGATGAACAGCAATTGGAATGCTGTTATACCCCAAGTGTTGTGATTTTAATAACTCCGAATATTAGTCATATCTCAGTATTATCTACTAAATATTGACTCTTAATATTAACAAGTGTGAATATGTTAACCATCTTAATCTTAGCTTAGACTACGCTTGCGCTGGATAAACTGAGAAGCTGAGAAGTTTGTTCCAGAATGAATGTCAAGACATCTTAAAGGATGACTATTGAGACTGATGACGAGTTCTCCCCACAAGAGGATACAACTTGGTTTGGAGTTTTTAACGCAGAATGTATAGTGATAGTTATCATCAACGCCTTCACTATCTTCGCCTTTGCAAGACACCCCCACTTACGCAAGCACACAACGTACCTGATAATAAACCTGGCTATGGCTGATTTGCTAGTGGGAGCAGTAACGTTACCTTTGTTCATACATTACCCGAAAGAGATAGAACCTGGACATGGATTCAGCTGGCGAAAATTAATTTGTTTGACCTTTAGGAACATATTTCCACTAACTTCACAAGCTAATCTTTCTTTAATTTCTTTGGAACGGTTACACGCAACACTTTATCCGTTTAGGCACTGTTTAACTGAGAAATGGTTTTACTTCAGAATCATAATTGGCAGTTGGTTGATAGCCTTGCTTCTGTCATGTGTGATGGCTTTTCTTGACCTGTGTGTACCAGAAGTTTTTCCATACGCATGGGCATCATACCTTGTCCTCACCCTTCTGATACTCACAATTTCATATACAATTATCAATTACAGTGTCAAAGGTAACCCTGTTCCGCACAACTCTGGTTCAGTTGTGTCAGACAGAAAACTGTCTGTAACTTTATTCATAGTTACCGTTATCTCTACACTGACCATTCTGCCCAAGGCTATTTGGCTTTCCATTCCTGAAGATATCAGACGTCTTAGTCAACTGTCCTATGCTGCAACAGAAAGCGTTCATTTTACATTACTTGGGCTGTATTTCGCTAATTCCATGGTTAATCCAGTAATATATGCCATAAGAATGCAAGAGTTTAGAAAAGCAGTAAAACAGTTTACTTGCAAAAGGGCTCGTGAGCCACCACGTGTCCAACCTATTGAACTTCATGCAATGTAGTGCATGCGCAGCAAGAAAATGGTGGAGTAAAACTGTTGCCAATTTCTCCCGCATTGACCATGCTCCGAGGTTCCACTGAATTAAACTTTAGAGTCCAGTCTTCCTGGCTGTTAGTTAACTTGGTACATTTTACAACTTCAACCTAGTCATTTTGATTCTTGTGGGGCCACTCACTATTACCTATAGGACCTAAAACTAGTTGCGTTGAGATAACTTGGTTTGAATCTACACCGTAAAAACTGACCCGTTAAGTAAAATGGTTAAAGTTTGAATCTGAATTAACTATAATTTTATCAGTTATCAAAACCGATTAATTACTGGTTGACTTGACCATTTGTATTGCAGTTAAAACAACCAATATGCACAGTTTGTATTAGTTCTTGTGTCAACCAAAACAACTGGTTGTTTTCAACACAACCATTAACAGTAGGTTATTGTAACATATTCTTTAAGGTTCAATTAACTGTTAAAATATATGTTAATAATTTTTCAAAACAGTCAAGATTTCTTAACCTATAGGGAGAGTACAACAGAACCATTTTTATGGTTACTCCAACTAGTACGATTTTTGGGTTTTGGCGATGCATCTGTGATGACCGATTCAATTTATTTTACGGGTGGTTGATTTAACCATTTCCTGTGGGTCGTAAATGATGGTTTGTTTTAACCAAAAATAATGCAAAGAATGAAATTAAGCGCTCTCAAGTCAAATATTCAGAAAAAATTGTGAGTCCTCCCAACGGGAGTCGAACCCATTACTTTCCAGGTGCCGGTTGGATGCTCTAACCACTGAGCTATGGGGGAATCGTGGTGAGCGAGGCCATACATGTACAACTAGGTTCAGAATGGCAGGACACATGCCATTCTAAACCTCCGTTGGGAGGACTCAGAGTTTTTTCTGAGTATTTGACTTGAGAGCGCTATTTCATTCTTTTCATTTACATCCAAGTTGGCATTTCACTTATCATATATTCAAAAATAATGCATTACAATAACTACACAATAATGGAAATAATAAACATTTTAAATCGTTATTTTAACAATAACGTCAATAAATGGATTACAATAACTATACAACGAAGGTTGTTATAAACATACCAACATGGCAATTTCTATACGTTATAAACCTATACAGTTTAAAATGACAAACTACTAGTAGCTAACATTCACTATGCTTAACTTCAAAAGACAAGCTGTAAATTTACTAGATGTGGATTATTGAAGCACTTAATGAAAGATTATCAGAAAATCCGTTTATAAGGAAATGCGTTCAAAGGAAATTGAAATTAAAACAATTTTTCCCATCCAACCTGGATTAAAGAAGTTTGCCTTGATCTTTCAGCAGCACACCACCCCCACCATTGAACAGATAGTGCTCATGCAGTCAGGTGGCTCTTTATCCATATCCTAGAGAATCATTGAGTTGACAATCGCTGTCAATCTCAATTACCTTTACCCTACCTTTACCTAAATTACCTTATCATCTCAATTTCCTTTATGATATGTAAATTAATACATTCAGTACGTAACTAGTCAGACTGTGCTCTGATGAGATGAATGGGTGGGGGTGTACCTCTGAGAATTGTACGTACACTGTATTCATGTTTGTATGAAGCTGATATGCGTAGTGGCGGATAACTAATATCGACGTTAAGCAATCAAGAACACAGTGACAATGGGAACGTCATAAAACAAAAACAATGACTCTGCACGTCTATTACCGGTAAACATTTTGGTACAATTATTTACCCTAATCTGAACAAATAGCCTTTATTCCAACTTTTATGGAAATGTGAACGCATACACAACGAAACAAAGTTCTTTCCTCCAAAAAAATTCAAGCCCGGTAACTTGTTGCCGGTGAGGTTCGAGGGAACTGAAGGGACACTAGCCATTGACCTCACAGCCTCACCCCATTCCCGTGCATTGTGGTCCCTGTAACCTACTAGTTAAGAGTAAACAGAGCGTCTTGATGGCGCACGAATAACAACCTCGGGACTAAGGGTCTTGCCTGCATTCAAAATGGCATCGAGAGAAGACCCTAGCAAATGACAGTTCACGTGACCTTTAAACTAGCCAAAGCGAAATCTCCCAACCTGTTGAAGCTATTGAAATTTCCAAGAGTTGTAGAGACACGTCACCTGCTGTTTACTCAGAGTTGTTTCTCGACGTTATTTTCATTACAGAGAAGACCCTGGGGAAGAGAGGCCAAAGATGGAATGTTATTTAATAATTATTTACCAGAAACAAAATATTATTAGTAAATGTTACCCAAAACGAAATTGATGTAAATATTCATCACGTTTACAGTGAAAAGTACCAACTGATCGCTTCCGAACCCTCTGCTCGTGAGATCCGCCGTCTTAGTTGCTGTTAGCCTGCGAGCAGGCTCTCGTTTGGGTTTTATGCGCGAGATGCGAGACGCGAGTGGCGAAGCCGCGAGAGCGTGGGGTGAGGTGGGCGGGGCTGGGCTGGGCGAAGAGAGAGCCTGCTCCTATTACTGTAAATTTTTCATTCCCACCCCGGAAGCTACAAAATTTCACAGGAAGTGAGAAATTTGACAGCAACATGCGCAGACCGCTGGATTGCTGAAGTAAACATAGTTATCAACAACAAGGAGAGGGAGTTGAATGCGATTTCGGAGGTTTTAACCAAGTTTCAGGCGGTATCTGGAGTTAGTTTTGAACTGAAAAAAAGAGCAGGAGTCTGCACTGAAAAGCCTCCTGTTAAATCGAAAAGTGCTTGCTGTTCTTCCGACGGGATACGGGAAAAGCTTAGTTTTCCAATGTTATGTGACGGCGAGGGAAGTGTTAGAGAATGCGAAAGTATCTCTGCTTGTAATTTGTTTGTATTTTGCCCTGCTTGTAATCGCGATCTTTTTTTGATCTTCCGGTGTCCTAATTTTTACATGCTCACTTGGATACAAAATAAGGATTTTCACTTGCGTCTTCCCCTGCGATAGATCGTCCACGTTTAGCAAACCGAGCTCCCAATCGCCTCTGCCATTTCTATTCGATTCTGCTTGGTTTAATTCCTCGTTATTCGTGGAACAAAATAAGCTTTTCCTCGACGTGGGTTTCTTTCGTTTGTTATCTGCGATTTCTGCATCATCATCGCCCTCTACTTGTCGCTTTTGAGATGCAGACTCCTCAACGCCTTTCCTCGGCATCTTTTTGTTTACCGGGCTTCGCTCAGGCGAAGAAACAGACGTCGGAAGACAACGTTTGAACCTTTCTTGACTCTCTGTCTCTGGATCTTGCAACGCACTTGCAACAAAACAAAATAGCTGATGCGTGTTACGTATTTTCCTTCCACAAGCGGCACAAACTCTGTCCGATTTACTTTCACTACGTGTCACCTTCAATCCTACTTCATCACATTGTTTTGCAAGGACAACACCGATGGATCCTTTCTGCTTGGAAGGTTGAAACAAATTTTCTGTTCCAATCTGGCGGGCCAGTGATCCATACTGGACCTTAAAAGAACAACCAAAAAGTCGGCAGTAATCTTTAACTGAAGGAAGAAGAGTTTTACTACCTCGCCCGGTTTTTTTCTACGGCGTTTGATTGTTATCGGCCGCTATTGTCGACATCGCCACACGCCTTCTTGTTTGTATGTGATCTTCTTAACGTTTTCCCGCTAAATTTTGCTTCTGGCGCAATCCTAATAGATTGACAGCTTATCACTTTTCAGCCAATGGTATTAAACTTCGCTCAGACAAAGCGGAAATGAAAAATTTACAGTAATAGGAGCAGGCTCTCTCTTCACCCAGCCCCGCCCACCTCGCCCCAAGCTCTCGCGGCTTCGCCACTCGCGTCTCGCATCTCGCGCATAAAACCCAAACGAGAGCCTGCTCGCAGGCTAAGTTGCTGTAGTTTCCCCGTTTGCATCTTTGTCTGTTTTAATTCTTGCCTCACTATGTTTGTCTTCTCATATGGAATACTATAGGTTTGCTATATGACGTCATGTGACCACAACAGGTTACAGGCAACGAGGTAGCCCTACATCATTAACAAGAGTTGCTGAGTTGCCCGTCAAACCTTTGCATCATATGTCAGGCACTTAATCGGTCTCAACGGCCATCTTTCAGAAAGATCAGTGAAGAGTTGATTTACTATTATGACTGGTTGTTTTAAAGATATTCTAGGGTATACTTAGTGAGGTTCCTAGTTAACACAACTGACAGCTTTAGTAGCGTTTTTTTTCTGTCGGACTGATGCAATCGAATGACAGCATTTATCTGTCGTACATATGATATCGAACCGATGATATCGAACTGGCCATCTACATATAGTTGCATCTGAAAGAAAAGTACATTTTCCAGGCCGAAAGCGATATTTAGGAGGTACGTTGGCCGTTTTCTTCGTATTCGCCATCAAAGTCGTCAGGTTACCTCACAGGTGAAAACATCTGGAATGATAACCTTACTGACTTATAACAGCCAATCAGAACACAACCGTCACCTTATAACATATCCATGCCGAGCAAACGATTTATAATATTACAGTCGTCAGAACACAAAAGAGAGTTGCCAAATTGCGGAAGAATTTCTTTCAAATATTTGTTTATAAAATACATTTTGATGAAAATTAATCGGCCTTCACCTAAAAGATATAGATATATATATATAAAAAAAACATCACGAGTTATGAAAATGACTAGTTCACTAACTCATCGACAGATGGAGTAATTTGATGCAAATTGACTGCATCTTTATGACAGGAACAAACAATTATTCGAACGCCGCAGTTTCCGAAAAAAGTTTTAGCGAAAAGTCTGGAAGCGCCTAGCAGAAAATATGTGAGTAAATATATACATAATTACTAAAAGGATAAACGAAACTATATTTTCTCAAGGCGTTCAGGTCATTCGGTAGGGAGGTTTTTCAAGCTTTCAAAATAATTTTGGCGTTGATCGATGTGTTCACAAACTGAATACGAAGTGGGCACCATGATTTGGTTTAGGGGACCTTCAAACCCCAGCAATGAAAAGAGTGACGATTTACAAAGAAAAGAGCATCGGGAAATCTATTAGTTCGAGTTCGAGGTGACTTCGAGTTAAGTTCGATGTTAGTTCCAGTTAACCTCTAGGTTGAAGAAAACAAAGACCCTAACCGTAACTGAATACAAACTATTTGAATTGCGTCAAACGTTAAATTTCTAACTGAACTACTTATTATAATAGGTATTTATTTTCTTCGTAACTTAAACCCAAGTCTAGTTAACTCGAACTTTATCTCGGTCACGAACTCCAAATTCCCTGGTCCCAAATAAAAAAAGGGAATCAACCAAATGTCGTGGGTGTAAAAGTATCGATATTCCTCCACAATTGGAACATTAATGGAGAAAGAACACTAAAATATTTTTCGGTGTACTCTTTATGTTTACAGCTGTGCAAAGCTGAACCTAGGCCAAAAAGTGTTTTAACATAGTCAATCTAGCCACACCGAGTGTAAAGATTTAAAATGAAACATTCCAAATATTGGTGTCTTTCTGCAGAAAGGTAGAAGCAATAACATTTCTCATCAGAAATACGTCTGTGAAAGATTTTTCTCGCGTTGCCTTCTCCATGCACACCTTGTCTTGTTGACAGCTTTCTTGAGATTGTTTAAGATGTGGCTCTCAAATGAAATGACTATGATTCCACTTATTTCATGGTGGCGTTCAGACAATGAGCATAAAATATGTATTTATTTAGAGATAAAGACTTTTCCGAATGATTCAAGGGCTAGACGTTTTTGTGTTGCTAATATGAGCTTCTTAAGCTGTTTCGCAGCTTTGTCTCAAACTTAACCATATTCAGACCAGGGGAGCAGATTCTGCCTGCACTGTCTTTGGACACTTAAAATTTTTTTAAAAAGCAAGCTAAGGCCACCAAACTTGGCTACGTTTTTTAAAATTTATCTGAGAACAAATTGGCATTGCAAATGCTTGTCCATCAAGTTTGACATTGTCATGGCAACCACTTTTTAACAGGCCGTTTTTTTAGAATTTTGAATATTCATCTATCCAATGAAAAATTATAACTTTCTTGACGTCAGTGTTACATGTTTAGATCACTTTCATGTTCTTTTATTGATTTTGATTTTTTTTTTGCTCAATGTTGGTGATTATCAAAGGTTTTGGAAACATCAAGAAATCTAAGATGGCGGATCCCAGAGGGCCGCCATTTGAGAACCTGACGTAATACTCATGTTGCGGACCTCAAAGGAAATTTTTTTGGGCGTAATATCTGTCCTCTAAGTTTCGCTTTCAGAGCTTTAATATTCGCGGAGTTAAGGAGGGGGAGGAATCCCCCCACCACCCACCAACCCCTGTTCCCAGAAGACCACAAAACGAACTGAATAGGGTTAAGGTTTAATTTACAGTGCAATTTTCAAAGTTTAAATAGTCTGTATGAACGTTTCATATATATATTGAACGAATATAATTATTACTCTCTTTCTTTTGTTTTGTTTCTTTTTCCAAAGGTCAAAACACTTGCATAAAAACTTGTTCGCCTGTCATGCCAAAGATAAGCATAGTCAACGTTCATAGCAAGTGTGCAGTCAACTCTCTTATTGCAGTTAAATACTTAATTACAAGAAAATAAAACAAAGTAAGACGGAAGCTAAACAAAGCGTTATCATAAGTCATCTAGCAGACATAAATGGAAATTGGAATGCTACATTAGTCACATCTCAGTATCATCTACTAAATATCGCTTTTTAATATTTGCTCATTCTTATTAGCTTAGAATTCGCTTGCGTTGGATAAACTCAAGAAGCTGAGAAGTTTCTTCTAGACTGAATCTCTAGAGATCTTCAAGAATGACTATTGAGACAGATGAAGAGTTCTCCCCACAAGAGGATACAATTTGGTTTGGAGTTTTTGACGCAGAATGTATAGTAGTCATCAACGCATTCACTGTCTTCGCCTTTGCAAGACATGCCCACTTACGCATACGCACAACGTACCTGATAATAACCTGACTGTGGCTGATTGGCTGTTGGGAGCAGTAACGGTACCCTTGTTCATATATTACCCGAAAGAGATAGAACCTGGACATGGATTCAGCTGGCGAGAATTAATTTGTTTAACCTTTAGCAATATATTCCCTCTAACTTCACAAATAAAGTGTTGCGTTTAATCTCTTTGGAGAGATTAAACGCAACACTTTATCCCTTTAGACACTGTTTAACTGAGAAATGGGTTACTTCAGAATCATAATTGGCAGTTGGTTAGTAGCCTTGCTTCTGTCATCTGGGTTGTCTTTTCTTTACCTGTGTATACCAGAAGCAATTCCGTACGCATGGCCATCATACAGTTTCGTGACCCCAAGCACTCACAAACTCATACGCTATTATTCATTGCAGTATGAAAAGTAACCCTAGCCTCTCTCTCACCATTCTGGTTCAGTTGTGACAGACAGGAAAGTGTCTGTAACTTTATTCATAGTTAACGTTATCTCCACACTGACCCTTCTGCCTAAGTCTAATTATAATTTGGGTTTCAATTCCTAACGATACCAGTTGTCTCAGTCAACTCTTCTATGCAAGAAGAGAGCGCGTTCATTTTACATTACTTGGTCTGTAGTTGCTCAATTCCGTAGTTAACTACACTTAGTTCATTAAAAAAATAAAATAAAAAGGGGGTAGCCCTTTCTGATTTCATGCTACAGGCTGTAGTTTATATGTACCTTGCTAGCTATCGATAGCAATGTTAAAAAAACCTATCCTTGTACCAGAGACATCCACTACTTTAACAAAGTTATTTCTAGAAATACAGTCTACGTCTTATTCTTGTGATAGCAAAACATTGTTACAGTGCAGTAAAACGCCTTAAAGTTGCCGTAAAAATGAAAGTAATAAAAAAATATGCAAATTGACCACGCTTCCAGTGAAATGCCTAAAATGAGATTGTAATATTGAATTAATCGGAATATTTGAAAATTGAATAATGAAAAATTCTTAAAATTTGGATAAATCATGCAGAGTCGTATTTTCTTAAAACAAATGGAATAAAAAAGTGGAGTCACGGAGTTTGTTTTGGAGAAAACAACAATTCCTTTCTCTGAACAGCTCAGTTTTCATAGAAAACCTACCAAGTTCCGAACGTGCGCCCGCTCGTGCGCACCCTAATCACGCAAAAAATGATGCGCAGAAAGGATGCGCAATGCAATTGAATGGAATCACCTTAATGCGCTAATATATGCCATAGGAATGCAAGAGTTTAGGAAAGAAGTAAAACACCTTACCTGTAAAAGGGCTCATGAGCTACCACGTGTCCAATCTATTGAACTCCATGCAATGTAGTGCATGCGTAGCAAGAAAATGGTGGGGTGAAGCTGTTGCCAATTTCTCCTGCATTGACCATGCTCCGAGATTCCAATCAAAGTTTAGAGTCCTGTTTTCCTGCCTGTTAATCAACTTGGTATATTTTGCAACTCCATTCTAGTCATTTTGATTCATTCTTGAAAAGTCATCTTGTGGCGCCATTGACTATTAACTATACGACCTAAAACAAGTTGAGTTAACTTGGTTTGAATCCACACTGTAAAAGCTGACCAGTTATAGCACCAAAATGAAAAGGTTACACTTTGAATCTGAATTAACTATAATTTTAATGGCTGACTTGACCATTTGTATCACAGTTAAAGCAACCAGTCTTTACAGCCTGTATTAGTTCTTCCTTGTGAACTGACTTCCCAGAAAAGATGGAATTCCTAGGAATTCTTAAGAATTCTTAGGAATTCCAAACGATTCCAAGACATGCAAATTAGGAAAAACGTAAAAGCTTGGAATTTCTGAGAATATATGGCATGGTGTTAAAACTGCACTTGGAATTATTAGGAATTGCTAGGAATTCCCAATAATACCAAACTGATAATGAAAGGGCTTGGGAATATCTGAGAATATATGGAAATGGATAAATTAATTGGTTTGGGCTAATAAAAATGGTCGGGAATTTCTGAGAATAAATAGGAATGACTAAATTAAGTATGAGAAATATTGGCAATTTACTTGGAATAGCAAATTTAAGTCCCTGACTTAAATACTTGACACACTTCAAGTTGAGGATATTTCAGTAAAATGCCTTGGAACTTCCAGGAAGTTATGAAAAAGGACATTTAATGTATCACACAGTCAAACAAGTCTTAATTTGTTTTCTAAATATTTAAAGTATTCCTGAACCCTTGAGGCCAGTTCAGGCAAACAAAATTATAAGGCACATACATGAATCAAAAATAAATAAATAAATAAATAAATTCCTTGTGTAAATTATGTGTTAGTTCGCTTGTTGAATTGAGGAAAGACAAAAGAACATTGAATAAAGGATAAATACATACATGTATCATAGCAGCAAAAGCATCTTATTATGCTACTATTTTCTGTTTACAAAACTAGCGGATCCGTTCGGATAGTTCGCAGTTGTTTTTTAGATGTTACTATTGTTTTGTCTCTGCTGTCTTTGTTGTTCAGTGTATATCAGTGTTATCAGGAGCAGGATTTGGTTGCATGATAGAGGGCGTCACCAGTAAATGGGTAACAGGCAGCTCAAAATTAAAGAATAACGGGGAAACCACGAAAACGTAGCCCGGCATTTGAAAAGGAATATGCTATCAAAAGTCTGGGAAATCTTTTTTTCTTTTCGTAATAACAGAATGAATGTAGAAGAATACTGACATAATTAAAGAGAAACAGACGTTGCGTTAGTTTTTGCGTGTATATAAGTTGTTTGAGTTTATTTAAAAACTTGTGATTGACTAAATTTTACTTTCGTGTCAGAAATCATGCCAACATTACACCTATGTAAACATTCTACCAATTGAATTATCAAAATGATCGTTCTAAAAGGCTAAGCGAGAGAAAACACAAAACATTTTTGCAGCTTAATGACAAGGATTTCAAGAATCTTTCTGGTGATCATCAAAGAACAAACATCATTTGGGAAGTTCAGAATAACGAGTAAATCGTCAGATCAATGTCATAACCACGAATACATTCAACTGTGGGAACTACGAAACTAAACTGCGGACATGCATGAAATACAGAAACCAAGAAAACTTCAATAACGGTCGATTCTGGAGAGCTCAATAACGGGAAAGAGTCAGGACTCTTCTGGCAATGATGCATGGAATATTTTTAAAATTTATTGAATACGCGCGTACGGGGAAAATCCTGACTGGACGATAATTCCGAACAACATACACTATATATCAGCTCAAAGTAAACCACATAAAACTCAAACTGAAAGCTGTCAATAAAGTCCTTGCACTCTGTAAGGTGTGGATCATTTTTTTGATAGTTTATAACTTAAACCCGTACCAAATGCAAACGTACACAATCGCCTTTCGTGGGCTTCATTAATTATGACCAATTATCTCCCCCAGACAACTTATGCATAAAGAAATGTTTGCACTTGTAGATCAGAAACATCAACACATAAAGACTTCTTTGCAATCTTTTCGACAGCAACTAAACTTAACAACCAATTTCTTTCCTCGTCCAGCTGTTCCTAACCCGCTGGCGAACGCCAACCTAGCGAGTCCTAACATGATCCTGAGTAAACATTTCCTTCCGACTCCTTCCTGCGTTGTCTTTGCAAATCAAAATCTACGATATCTTCGAGGATCCAAACGCTCCGATTAATTCTTCATCCATAGAGACTGCGCAAAACTTGGTTAAGAGCCCCTCAAAACTTGTCTATTACACCTCGAAGGATTCTACTTTGAATGGCTTTGTGGGCTTGTTGCCAAAAAGTTAACACACTAACACGACTGTTTCCGCCAGGACAGCCCCAATAGTTCTTAGTTGCTATAGCAACTGCGAACTAAAAAGCATATCCTTAAAAATTGTCCATGACATAGGTAACTATAAAGTATCTTAAAAATATTGTTCATGACACAGCTTCAACCACACTCCATTGAAGTTAGGCAGTGTACTTGGCATGGATTTGCAGTGTTCCCTTTGAGAAAGAATGCTTTTTCCACATTGTCCTCTTCCTTTGCCAGTTGAAATTCACCTCTGAAAACAAAGAATAAAATAAAAGTACCCATGCAATTTTATTGAATACATACTCAGGAGTTGATGTGTGTTGGGGCAGATAGGTTGGTGTGAGCCGGTCCAGAAGAGCTGTCCAGCTCCGCACACATCGTCACCTGATTACTATAGTGCACGCGCAAGTCATCATTCATTTAGTAGTTACCAAGACCTTTCCATAACTTTCCAATCAAATTCAGCCTTAAAATGGTAGTATGATAAAATACTTTTTGACTAAGTTAGGTCAGGCTGGAAGGCAAAATATTTGGATCTCAGTCATGGCGCATGGAACTACTCTGCCCGTATTCCATGCGCTAGAGCCAAATACTTTCCCATCCAGCCCTCCCACTCAGTCAATAAATACATATTATTATTAGGAGACAATTACACAACAACAACTTTTAAGAGCATATCACGCAATTGACGACAGGACTTGTGATTATTTCACTCTAATGACTTCACTTTCTTGTGGATTTCATGTTAGTAAAGAAAATGAATACAAAAGTAGGACAAAAGAAACCACTATGAACAAAAGAGACCATTCTTATTCAATGACATGCAAATGGGGTCAGATATTCTAAATTTTAGCTTGTCGACCACAGGGTCAGCTGTACCCAATCTTTTGACTGAGTTTGATTAATATTGATGTTCGTGCTGTTGCACTGTATACAAAGCGAGCTGTTGTAGAGATCGTTCCAGCTGGTTGCAGAACGAGAGTGCTCCTTGACGATATAAACATCTATAAACCTATATAAACTTCAATGGCAAGAAAAGTCGATATCTCGGAATTATAATTCTATATTCCTCTAAAAGTCTAACTCATTGTTAAAATTCGAATATGTTTCAAATGAAGCTCACTTTTTTTCACAGGATGTTTATGTGTGGCCGCCATACTCGGCTTTTCTGTCGACACAAAATGGGCCATCCCATCCATCCCCCCCCCCCCCCCCATTGAGGTACAGGGAAATCCTAGAGGAAGGGAGGGGGTTTCAAAAGTCATTTCTGAAGGTTCCTGTCGGCTCCTTTGATCTCTCGAAACCATCTCCCTTTTACGTGGTGGTGCAGACATTAAATGGAATGGCCCAATGGCATCCAACTGCATAAGACATGGTTTAGAAACTGTTCAAGAAATTAAATATTAATACTGTACCTTTATGTAAGAGAAGGTAGCTCTGCATCGAATACTACAACTCTTCAACCACTGGAATAAAAAAACTATCTATGTTTTCCTTTCTGGCGCACATAAACGAGACAACCAGCAAATAAACACTCCAGGAAAGAATCACTGGTTAGTGGTTACGTGCGCCTGCAATTTTCAAGCGTGTGGTTGTAATGCACCCATCAATGGTTTGCTCCAGGATGGGGGGGGGGGGGGGCAACCCACGAGAATTTGACTTTGTAAAGCTCTACCCGGGTAGGGATTTTGACATCCACAACGGTCCCCTGGCTGGATGAAAAATTTGACTTGGTCGCCATCTTGGAAAATAGAGAGGGCCTAGGAATGAGTGGTCTGCCATCTTGGAAAATACCCAGAAGTCATTTGGATGAGCTTCCCACGTTTTTTGCTCGGCCTTTCTCTTCATGAGCAATATTAAGGAGCATCTTGTTGTTTTTGAAGCAAACAATTGTTGTTTTTAACATCCATCAGTTATCCATCTTTAAAGTTATATAGAGAGGGCAGCAAAAGCAGCTCAGACAAGGAAAAAGAAAATAAAGCAATTCACAGGTCATGACAGGTATGGTCAGGAGTACAAAATGTGTGTTAAATTGCCAGCAAAGCTAAAATATCTCATGACAACAATGCACGCAGTACATACATAATATTAATGGCAGCCAGGGGTAGGGATTTGACTCTTAATGGAGACCCAAGGGTGGGGAAATTGACATTCAAAAACCTGAAAATGTCAAATTCCCCTGGGCTTGCCCCCCCCATCCTGGGGCAAACCATTGATAGGTGCATAAATCACATGACCTCTTGAAAGTGGCCCGGTCGCATGGCTGTCTAACCGGCGAGGCGGCCATTTTCAAATTACGCTGAGGGGATGTGCCAAGAGTTGCAGGTTATCATACGCGAAAATGGTTTATTACACGATTCTTTTGGACTACTTTCGCTTACGATAAGTGAGGCTCAACCCCGAATTGCTTTGGTGGAAGTTGATAGTAAAGATGGTGGATAATTGTTCGATTCAAGATGGTTGTGAACAGACTAACCGATTTCAAGGTGAGTAACTTGCATTTTATTACCCCGCCGTCAGGACGGGGTCTAGTAATACCCATTTTTTTTGGTGGTCACTTGCCCCAGACCTCCGCTCGGTCAAAACATTACTTGCCGGTAATCTTCGTTCGTTTAGCGTTTATTCGCCAGAATTTTCGTAAAAGTTGGTGTAGAAAATAATTGGCGATTGAATGGCATAAAAACCCCTTCGAGGTAAGCAAAAACGAAGGCGCTAGCGAGGTTTGAAGCCGGCGTGAATTCGCCTAACTTGCCCTAGCACGTAAACATTACATCGCTGAAACACAGAAGCCGATTTGGGGAAGTCCTTTGCTTTCGCCAAGTTGAATAATTCAACAGTGAAATGCAAGTATTTTTTGGCACTTTTGCTTTGCTTCGCCAAAATCTTTAGGGAAAGTTGTGTAGAAAAGTACAAGAAATTCAATGGAGCTGACTTCTTTTCGATGAGAGCAAGGACGAAAATGCTAGCGAGCTTTGAAGCTTGCATGAATTCGCCTAACTTGCCCTGGCACGTAAAGATTACATCACTGAAACACAGAAGCCGATTCGGGGAAGTCCCTTGCTTTCGCCAAAGCATTCATCGAATCATGGCCTAAAAGTAGACTTTTACGTTTTCTTTTTCAGGAGATAACCGTTCCCTTTATAAATCTATTTAAAAAAAAATTTCTGTGCCCTTGTCATTTAGAATTACGCTGAGATGTCAGTTGGTTTAAAAAAGAAATGTGACGTAAACTGAGTCACGCTATGGTCAAAACTATTTCGTCACGTTCTTCTTCGCAAGTGCCAGAGCAGGTGGATTACCAAGGAATGAGGGATGGGAAAGGTGCTCATACTATTGGGGATTCATGTTATCACAAGGAGAAGGGTGCAGAGAGGATGTCGGGGGGGACAGATGGCAACAAACACGTCAATGGTAAGATAATTCACCAACTTCAAAACTGTACACCACTTGGGCTCACATCTTGAGTGACTGTAATGTATTTTTCACCCCGAAGGGAGGGGGAAAAACGGCGAGGTCCAATGCCCCCGGGGCTTTTCTTGTTTTCTACGGAGGGCTTAAACAAAAGTTCCCTTCTTTGCGACATTCTGCCAAACGAGTGTAACAAGCCTTAATACAGTGTATAAAGCGTGTAATTCTTCAAGGAACAGAAATCAAAAGGGCCGTTGTTCAGTAAAATTGCCCCCCCCAGGGGGGACAGTGTTCTCACTGGTAAAAAGTAATAATGAATTCAAAACCATGTGGCGTTTGCTCTTAGCAGGGTGACTTACACATTTCGTAATAAGTTTAGTTGTAGGTAATTTCATGTTGCCTTCACGCTAACCAACAATTCAGTTTCTCTCAGATATGTGAGCACATTAAATTGAATGCATTAAACGCTTAAATTGTTCTTCAATGACCAGTCAAAGGCGATTGAACTTGAAATGAAAACATATATTTGCCAATCTAGGAAGAGTGACTTCTTAAACGTTTTGTGTGATTTAAATATATTATTAATTTTTTAAATCAATGATACTGATATGTAACAACATGATTTGATAAAATTAGAATAATAGCAACTTCAGGTCTTTCCCATTTGCATTTGACAATGCTCCATTGGCTTAAGGTGGAATTTTGTGCATTTCTAAAAGTCTCCTTTTTAAGGGGTTTGCATATGGAAGATTTTCATTACAATCAACAATTTTAAAGTGGTTCCCAGATTCATGGGTTTACCCCCAGCATTTGTGAATGTCCAATGTGTGCCTAGATACTGAGCAATAATTTATCGTGTGGGCATATAAAACCCGAAGACATGAAACTCACATTTTCAAGAGGGGATAAAGACACATGTTTGACTGAAGCAGAGTTCAGCCATCTATTACACGTTGCATAGCTTTAAAAATGCTAACTTAAATTTCTTGATGAAAGGGGTCTTTAGATGACACTCTGTGATGCAAAACGCAACATCCTGCAACAGCATTAAACACAATATTAAGCAGGGCCGGGCACTACAATCATCAGGAAAGAAACTCATCACGTTGCAGATTATAGTAATTTAGATTATTTAATAATTGTCACAAATTCAAACATGAGAGGCTGAAAAACCTATCGAGTTCTTAAAGGAGTTAAATTCAACATACCCTATATGCCAAAAGTGGCATTAAAACCACATTAAGTCGCTTAACAGACAATCCGAGGTCATATTTAACTGAACTCCATCATACAGTGATCTGAGAAAGATCGATGTGACCTCAAGATCAAAGTCTCTGAAATGCGACATTTAAGTTGAATGCTCAATTCAGTCACCATTTGAAAATCCTCCAAACTAAACCCACTACAAAAATGCAAGAAGCAGTATTGGTCGAAAGACTGAGATATATAAGGTGCAGTGTACAAAGATGTGAAGTAGGAGTCGTGCAGCCCTTCCAACCCCTGATTTTATAACTGAAAAATTCACATGGTCTTTGGGTAGGGGAGGTTAAAGAATTCTTGTCACCAATTTGGCGACTAATTTTCAGGATTTGGTTCCAATGTGGAAAATTTAGGCACACTGGTGACTGTATTAGCCGCAATTTCGTGCCCTGTGTACAGTGTGTGGAACTGACTCTAGTTAGCCTGCGAGCAGGCTCACTTAAGTGAGCGAGGAGAATGGGGCGAGGAAAAGTGACCCTGCACGAAAGCCGTTGAATTTTAAATTCCACCCCTGTGAGGTGACAAGTCTTAACTGTCAAGGTATCTAATATCTAACCAATCAGCGAGCGAAGCAAAATTTAAACAAACACGACAGCAGATTTTCACACTCGAGAGGATCGAGTTCTTTATGAATGTGCCGGAATAACGCAAAAGGAAATTATAAACACAGTTGACAATTTTTGCCAGTTTTAAATTAGACTTGCCACAAGTCGACCTCACGAGTTTCAGAGCATAAAAGCCATAAAGCGAGCGGAGCGAGTTTTTTAGGCCGCGAAGTGGCAGATCGAGATCCCACGAGATCCCAGATCGAGTCCCACGCCATATAAAATAGGATGAAGGACTTTTTCGAAAGTCTACGTTTTGAAAATGTGTTCTATTTGAAATCAGTACAGTGAAGTTAGAAATATCGAACTCCAGGGACATGAAACTTGCAATTACAAAGAGTATCAAGCCGCTACCGCAGAAGACTTTACCCTTACATTTATGCTTTGCAAACATCTGTGACCAGGAACAAGCCATACCATCTTCCCACAATAGCAAATAACCGAACTCAGTGTAACAATAAGAATGACTGCAAGATAATGCCCATTGCATGGTGAAATAAAATGTTACAGATCCTGTCATTACAGAGATCCCAAGAAGAGAGGCTTGAAAACTACCTGACGCACTAAAACCAGTGTGCAATAACAGGAACAAACGTAGCAACAAACTGCAATCGCTAACCAGACGCAACCGACATTAAGAGATTGAATCGATTGAAAAACCGACAGACTGCGAGCAGTCGTCCTATTTTTCTTCTCGCTAAGAGACTGCTCGCAGTGTAAGAAACTGAGAAAGGTGACAAACAATAACACCACCTTGCTGTTATTTGTCACAATAATGAAGTCTGTCATCATGTGTCATTTCAAACCAATCAGAATGCTGCACTCATGGACGAACACGGAGAATTCAAAATTCAATGGGAGAGTTGAAAACACTGACCCCCAGTCCGCAGACTACCCACTGACCCCGACTCCGCGGATTACCCTACGGACTACCCCTGCGGACTACCCTAAATAATCAACCAAATTTACTTTTACAGGGGAAAGAGATACAACAAACCTACCTACGCTACCTACGCGGTCCTAACAGCCGCCATCTTGCTATTCGCCCGTTTCCTCGACCCAGTCTTTTTTCAGTCTCGGCCCATTCTTCAACACGCCGGTGGATGTTCGGTAAGTGTTAGGTGAATATTAATCGTTTTAATATTTTTCAAATGTTTGCCGTCGACATTAACTTTTGCTGAACAGCTTTTTTAAACCTTCCTTACTGATAACACGAGTAAGTGTTAGCTTGCATGTATACCAGATAACAGTTCGAGGCTATAATCAACATCTTGCACTGTAAGTTTCATTCCACATTAAATGTCTTTAAAAAAAACAATAATAAAAGAGTGTTTAAGATTGACCCGTGGGTTTTGCGCTTGCATGTAGTTCTCACCTGCATGATGGATGACATCAGCGATATCATCAGTCCCTCATGAAATACGTGCCAGCCAATGACAGCTCATATTTCTTAAAATCAGTCAATCGATGTCCACCTTAAAAATTTATAACCCAACACCCACGGCAGGAGACGGAGCCAATTTTGGAAGTCACCATTTTTGAATACAACTCGCCTAGAAGTCTCCTGAGAAGTACTGGGCGCGAAGTTAGGTTGGAATAAGAAGGACTGGGTTGAGGAAACGGGTTGAAGCAAGATGGTGGCTGTTTACGATCGCGTAGGTAGTGCAGGTGGGTAAAAGTAAATTTGGTTGATTATTGAGGGTAGTCCGTAGGGGTAGTCCGTTAAGGGTAGTCCGCGGAGTAGTCCATAGGGTAGTCCGCAGAGTCGGGGTCAGTGGGTAGTCCGCGGACTGGGGGTCAGTGTTTTCAACTCTCCCAAATTCAATGGCTTTTGTGAAGGCGAACTTTTCCTCGCCCCATTCTTCTCGCCAGCCCGCTTCGCTCGCTGACTTCCGCCACCAAGATACTTGCACAAATAGCACACTAAGTGAGCCTGCTCGCAGGCTAGACTCTAGTGAGTTCTTTGCACCACTGGCATGAACCAAATATTAATTAAACTTACTGAACATCATTTGTATCACACTATTTTTTTAAATTCTTGTTTTGATTGCAAAATTATTGAAAAGTCTGTAACACAATCAACTGGGCTTGATGGCTGACACTGTTTAGTTACATAGTAGAAGTTAAATTTCAGTGAAAATTGAACCTCATACATCTACATTGCTCCTTCAACAATCTCCTAGGATCTGTAAAGTACTGTGGTGTAGATAAAATTAGAGTATTGTTTACATTCACCTTAGCTTAATATTAGTGGTAAATTAATTTATTGTTTATGAGCCAAACTTTTATTAATCAGAATATTTTTCATCAGGGTCTACATATGTACACATTGTATGTAGTCCCAGTTCTACAGCAAAACAGTTTATTGATGCTCATTGTACATGGCAAAGAAATGCATTACACTTGATCAGGTAAGTTACTCAAACATATACATTGTACATTAGAATCCTCATTGTAACACTTCAATTTGTATTGCTTAGATCTGTTGTATTTAAACATACCGGTAGTATGTGTAACATGTAATTAGGCTTTGGGTTGCAACCTGTTCTTCAGGGATTATGACAGAATTACGTACACAGAGTTTGGAGTTGTTGAACTTTGTCATGGATTCATGTCATATCAAGGCAATATCTCCTTGGTGATAACTGCTTGAATTAAGGGCCTGTTCACATGGAGGTGGGGGGCCCCGGGGAGGTGAGGTACCCCGCCTACCCGTGGTCAAAAAAGCTAGCCTTCACATGCAATTCCGGGGCACTGGGGTGAGGTTTAAAATACATTTCTTATAGTTCTAATATTCCTCACTGTTCCTCAGGCTGAGTGGTGCTTTTAAGCCTAAATTCATCGAAGTAACCAATCACTAAGCATCGGCGTATCTCTGTGTACATCGCCGACAGGTCCTGGTCGAAATCCTTTTCATTAATTAAAAGTTGCACGTAACTTTGTATTCTTTAAGCTTTTTCAGTAGTTCAGCTTTATTATCGGACTCCACGCTTAAATTGTCGCTGGCACTGACAACCTCTTCAGTATCTTCTTTGCTAAAACTGTTTTTCTTGACGTTTTGAAGATGACATCGTCGGGAAAGCTCGCCAGGCTTGTAGTGGTTGGCAACCATCTTGCTAAATGCCAGGATGGACACCACCCCAGTTAGGCGGGTTACCCCACCTAATTGGCTTTCACGTGGAGAAAACTCACCCCAGCTAAGCGGGTTACCCGGCCCGGCTGACCGGGCAACGCGCCTCGGCGGGGTACCCAACCTCTCATGTGAATGCGATCAAGAAAAAAAGAGAGATTGTATGGAGAGATTGGTTACCCCACCGAGGCGGGGTACCTCACCTTCTCGGGGTCCCCCACCTCCATGTAAACAGGCCCTTAGACATGAATACTTCAGGTACATTATAGTGGACTGCATGTACATTGTGACTACAATATTGAACAGTCACTGAAACAAACACCATGCTAAATATTGTAAATAACTACAGAGATTGGTCATGCATTAACCAAAATAATTATATTTTTGAAGATGGTGGAGTAACCAGGATATTAAAATTTTAAAAATGTGCTCAACATGTTGCGTATAGCAAGCAGAACACTTATAGTAAATAATCCCTGACTTAAGTCAAACCCCTGACCTTCTGCACTCCAGCTGAACTACATGATACATTGTACTAATTAAGCTGCAATGAACCTGGTAGTAAGGTAGATAATCTTACTAGGTTCATACTATATCGTGTCCTACATAATGCTAGAAAGGGCAGTGTTGAGGGCATCCTGACTGTATGGTGACCTTGTAAACAATGAGCTACAATATAGCTCACTTCTAGACTCAGGTGTAAGCTGCATTCTTTACAATGGAAGTGGTTAAAGCTCCTGATTGGTAAAAGGGAACACCTCAGGTTCAGCTTTTCTGGGGGTCTCATTCCATTTCAATACCTACATGTACATGTACATCTACACTCATAGGTCCAGGTGGATGGTAAAATACCATGTATTTGGCTCTCAGGCCTCCTGCATTTGGTCGATCCGCCATGACCTTAAGCCTTAAACATTTTCGTGTCTGACCCTCTTACTCATTCAATAAGAAAATATCAATTGGTTAGAGCGCTGCACCGGTATCGCAGAGGTCAGGGTTCGAATCCCGGCAAGCCTGATTTTTTCAGGCTTTCTTTTCGCAACTGCATAAGTTGCGCTAATAAGTGCGAGGATCTTCTTTACATTGATTTCTTCATTCCGCAGTTCAAATATATGAATTTCATATATTCATAATTTCAAGAAAATATTAGCTTGAGACTTTTGAGAACCCCGTACATGAACATGTGAAAACCATCACCATGTATTCACTAACTACAATGTACATGTACATGTTCTTTTATGGTGTATCAGAAAATGTTTATCTGGTTAGTGTTTTTATAAATGTTTTGAAATGGTCTATCACTGTAATGCTAAAGCAATGTGGATGTCACTCAAGTGAGAGCTTAGCTTCAGATTTCTTTCTTATTGTGCCACTCAGGCCTCTACATCTTTGGTACCCACTACTTGACTGTTTACTTTATTTTGTTCACTGCTTGAACTGTAATTGTAAATGTATGTTGTGGTTCAAACTTTTCTTTTGTTTGAAAATTTTCAAACCAGATTAATTTTTATTTTCCTTTGCCTTAGATTTTGGTAATGAATCTGAGACAAAGGGAAATAAAAATTATACTGGTTTGAAAATTTTTAAACCAAAGAAAAATTTGAACGACAACCTATACATGTACATATGTAGCTTATATTTTGTTGAAAATTAACACTGCAAACTATTAAATAATGTTGAGTGTATGACAGGTCTAGAATTTATATAAGATTTCGATTTTTTTTCCGTAGGACTAGATGTACATGTATAAGGCCATCAGAGGATTGAACTTAGAAGATTGTTAACAGCAAGTGAACTAAAGGCAGCCAAAACTGATAAAATCAGTGAAGGCGGTACTTGATGACTGTTGAATTGTATTTCAAATTTTGCCTGATAAACCAAAACATAAAGTACAAAATGATATTGAACTAATTTTATCATTTAACTCCTGTTGAAGATATGTTGAAAACAGACGTTCTGAGGTAAACTGAATGTGCCCTTGTACAAAGAGCCCGGGGAAACCAGGGTTTTGCCCCGGTTTAAGCCTGGTTAAAAAACCAGACCCTCGATTTGTCTGCTTTAAATAATTATCAGCAACTGGCCTTTAAATTAAGGGATACTGTATCTTGTCCGACAGATGTTTTTTTGTTACCATTTCGGGTCATGTTTCTAATGTTTCCTCCACTAATTTAAGAAATTCCCATTTCCGTCAAATTCCTGACCATATTCCTATTTTTTCCCACGTATTCCCAAAAATCCCCAGTTATTCTCAAACATTCCTTGGAATTCCTAGGAATTTCTGAAAATGACTGGGAATTCTATCTTTGATTTTCTTTTAGTTGGAATTCCTAGGAATTCCTAGGAGTTTCAAGCCAGCACCGTTTAAGCTTGGAATTCCTAAGAATTTAGGAATTCCAAGTCCAAATCTACCATGAAAATTCACACGTCAAATTCTTAGGAATTCCTAGGAATTCTCAGAGTTATTTCGCAAGGGTGTGTTAACCCAAAGAACTGGTTGTTTTCAACACAACCATACCGGACATTGTAACTTATTCTTTACGGTTCAATGAACTGTTTAAATGTGGTAATATAAATTTAAAACAGCCATGATTTCTTAACCTATAAGGATAGTTCAAAAATGCCATTTTTATGGTTACTCCAACTATGATTTTTGGGTTTTGGCAATGCATCTCTGATAACCAATTCAATTTATTTTATGGTGTCGGATTTAGCGATTTCCAATGGGCAAAAATGATAGTTTGTTTCAACCAAAAGTAATGCATAACGATACCTAAACAATCATGGATATAATTGACATTCTAAACCGTTATTTTAGCAATACTGTCTTCACCACAATAAATGGATTACAATAACTATACAGCGAGGGCTGTTATAAACATATCAACATGACAATTTCTATGAGTTATTTAAACAATAGAGTTCTTCGAAGGCACAATCAAGTGATATGTTGCCCGAGGAAATTTGATGTGCAAAACCTAGTTCGAGGGCTTATATGAAGTTTGAACATCAAATTTCCGAGGGAACCTATCACACCTAAGACTGAGACAGAAGGACTCTATTGACTCTATTGACTGCTTCCTTATGATATAAGTACAAACATGTTCGACGGCAGTTTCCGAAACAAGTTTCAGCGAAAAGGTTGGTGGTAATAGCGTCGAGAAGAAAATAGGTGAGTTAAATATACAATATCGTCTAAAGAGACAAAAGAAACTATATCTTTTCATTGAAGACTTTCAGATCGTGAGGCTCAGGGGGGTTGTTTCAAACTTTCAAAATAAATTTGGCGTTGGTGTTTCACAAAGTGAATATGCCTTGGCACTTGTCGGTTGAAAACCGGAGTTTTCCAAACTAGACATAATTTCTCGTTTCTGAGGTTCTTTATACATTGTTTATACATGTATATAGACATTCGAAGGCGGCTTCCATTTGTTTCAGTATAGAATTCAGACAGATGTTATAGGAGTAAATTTGTTGATGGTCATCAGAAGGTGGAATATTAATGGCAAGGAAAACCAAAACACATTTGTTCTAGATACTTGTAGCGACAACGAGCTCCACCCGGGCCAAACCAAAGCTAAACCGAGTGTAAAGATTAAAAATGAAATACGGTATGTCAAACAGCGGCTCTTTCTGAAGCTGGGTAGAAGAATAAGATAACCGTCAACAACATGTCTGTGAAATATTTTCGGTTTCGTGTTGGCTTCTTTATATACACCATGTCTTGTTGACAGTACTTTCTTTATAAAATTGAGTCTGTGTAAGATATTGCTCTGAAATAAAATGATTCTGATGCTACTTATTTCATGGTGGCTCAGTAGGTCAATAATTTAACTGAGCATGTCAAATATAACAATTAAGGGATGAAAAAATTCCCGAATGATTAAGAGGACGTAATGTATATGGGTTGCTAAATATGAGGCTTCTAACAGGCATAGAATGGTATAAATTTTACTTTTAATCACTTATCAGATATAACATGGATCGAGCAATACCCAGTATACCAGCCTTTTTTTCAAGTGCATTTGAGTTTTTAGCCATTTTGTTGTTTTGCTTCAAACTGAATCAAGTTCTCATATATGCTGTACAACGAAAATTAATTTTCTGTTCTTTTGCTTGGCTTCTTTTTTCAAAGATCGGAACACCTGTATAGAAATTCTCTCACCTGTCAAGCCACATATAAAGGTTAACATAGCCAGAAAATTCATATTAAAATTCATATCCAGTCTCCAATCTTATCTCCAACATTTAGTACAGGAAAAACTAAACAGAATAAAACGGAGGTAAAAAAAGAGCCTCAATATACAACACCTAACAAAGATGGATAGAAATTAGAATGTCATTATATCTCAGGTGTCGTGATATAGACTAGTGTAAATATTTTAAATAACCTTGTTTTCAGAATGTTTCCTTAATCCCAGCTTGAACTTTACGTTTGCTTTGGAGGAAAAAAAGAAGAGGATTCTACCAAGTTTCGTAAGGATGACTAATGAGACTGATAAAGAGTTTTTGCCACAAGCGAAAACGAGACGGTTTGGAGCGCTTATCCCAGAATGTATTGTGGTATTTATCATCAACGCCTTCACTATCTTCGTCTTTGCAAGAAAGCGCCACTTACTCAAGTGCACTACGTACCTGATAATAAACCTGACTGTGGCTGATTTACTGGTGGGAGTAGTAATGGGATCTTTGGAAACAAGACTGTACCTCGACAAGATCGAACCCGGATGTTGTTTCAGCTGGCGAAAATTTGTTATTTTAACTTGTACCAGCATACTTCCATTAGCTTCTCACGCTACTGGAACCTTTCTCTAATTTCTTTAGAGCGGTTACACGCAACAGTTTATCCCTTTAGACACTGTTTAATTGGGAAATGGGTTTACTTTAAGATCATAATAGGCAGTTTGTTGATTGCCTTCCTTCTGTCATCTGTCATTGTTTTTGTTCACCTTTGTGTAGAAGAGGCAATTTCGTAGGCATGGGCGTCACAAAATTTTGTGACCCTTGTGATACTCACAATCTCGTACGCTATTATTAACCCTCTTCCTCGCCATTCTGATTCAGTTATGTCAGACAGGAAACTGTCCGTCACTTTATTCATAGTTACTGTTGTCTCTATACTGACCATTCTGCCCGCTGCTATTTGGCTTTCCATTCCTTACAATGTGTGGGGACAACTATCCCGTGGTACAGAGGTTCGCATTCATTTAACAGTTTTTGTGCTATATTTAGCCAACTCCATAGTAAATCCAGTGATATATGCCATGCGAATGCAAGAGTTTAGGAAAGCAGTCAAACAGCTTACTTGTAAAAAGGCTAATGAGCCACCACATATTCAACCTATTAGACTTCATGCAATGTAGTGCATGCGCAGCAAGAAAATGGTGAGGTGAAACTGTTGTCAATTTCTCCTGCATTGGCCATGCTCCGAGGTTTTAATCAAAGTTTTGATTCCAGTCTTCCTGGCGGTTAGTTAACTTGGTATGTTTAACAACTTCAGTCTAGCCATTTTGAATCATTCTTGGAAAGTCATCTTGTGGCGCCACTCACTGACCTATACGACCTGAAACTAGTTGCCCTGAGATAACATCTACACTGTAAAAGCTGACCAGTTATAGCACCAAAATAAAATGATTAACGTGTTACGATACCCACACAATAATAGATATAATACACATTTTAAATCGTTATTTTAGCAATACTGTCTTCCCAACAATAAATGGATTACAGTAGCTATACAACGAAGGTTGTTATAAACATATCGACATGACAATTTCTATGCGTTATTTTAAACAATAGAGTTCTTCGAAGGCACAATCGTGTGATAAGTTGCCCGAGGATTTTTGATGTGCACAACAGATATTAGCCCGAAAACATAGTTGGAGGGTTCATATATATATATATGAAGTTTGAACATCAAATTTCCGAGGGAACCTATCACAGATAGGGCTGAGACAAAAGGACTCTATTGACTCTATTGACTGCATCCTTATGATATAAGTACAAACATGTTCGACGGCAGTTTCCGAAACAAGTTTCAACAAGAAGGTTGGTGGAAATAGCGTGGAGAAGAAAATAGGTGAGTAAAATATACAATATTGCCTAAAGAGACAAAAGAAACGGATCCTTCTTTGGATCACTTTTCGTTTCTGGGCAACCGAGGACGAATACCAATAACCGACTACAAATTATCATTCGACCACCGTTGCTTCTTAATCGAGGACGATTGCATTCGTGCTCGGTTTGTCGAAATCATATCGAGCACGGTTTACACTTAATTCGACCTCGATTGCATTCGTGCTCGATTTGTTAAAATCGAGCACGAACTCCCTAATCGAGAACGATTACAATCGAGCTCGATTCTGGCTATCATGGTGCAGCCGGGGTCGGGGGGGGGGAGGGTATTACACTCCTCCCCTAAAAACGACTGCGTGGGAGGCTATGGGCGGGGGGAGATGAGAGGAATCCATTATGTAAGAAAAAAAAGCAAAGAAATGCGATGAAGTTCTATTAATATCGAAGAGAAAGGAAAGGGGATGTATTTATAGTTATGTATTCCCGCTGCATCGACAATTTGGTTGTGATTCTCGTCACGTTGCCGTAAATATTTAACGATGTTATTCTGCACCACTCAGTGAAATTACTATCCAGATTTAAAAGCATGAAAATAATATTCGTGGTAAGAAATAAATAAAAATAAATGGAGAAATTCTCCTCATGTTGCGCCTGGAAAGACAGCAAGCAGGTTAGTCTCGTTCTCAGGTTACTCTTCTCATAAATAGAAAGGAGCCTGGGGACTACGTTACTCTCTCACAATGAACAATAAACAATGGTGAAAGCAGTAAAGTTGAAAAGCACCCATAATTCGGCAGAAATACATTGGTTTTGAAATATTCCCAGGGAACAAGGATGCCAAACCAAGAGGTAAGAACTTTTCTGGATTCTTTGATAACTTAAGTATTTACATGACCTTCCACCGACTTCTCTGAAATTAATCTTTATGAAACTCTCGCAAACAAACAAACACAGTCACGTAGAGTAAAGCTTGGTCGTAGAACTTTTATTTCTTTAGTAATACGGTATACCAACATAACGGTAAGGCCTATTTTGTTACGTAAACACCGTTTTTATTCTTTTTCTCGTTTTTCTTTTTCTCTAAAATTCAAAACTAATGTACCGGTCAAATTGAAGCTTCAACATCCCCCCTGGGCATACCCCGGGCATTATTTGACTGTGATTCTTGCCCGGGAAGGGAGGAATTCGAACGTTGCCTTGAAAGGGTGGGGAATTTGAACCAGATTTACCTCTTGTTCTAGCGTAATACGCCCAAGAGTTTTTTCGGTTTTTGCAAGGTTTGACGGATTTCCAAGATAGAATTTCGTCTTTTTTAGTGAATAACTCTTTTAAAAGGGTCTTTTAAAGAATTTTGATTACGACATATCTCACTCTGAGAAGCGTGAACAGTGCTTGTTTGCAGACAAAATTTGTCTTTGAGGAGAGGTTCGAAGAGGTATTTCAGTACTAATTGGTGGGGCATTTGAACAGCCTCAGTTTTGAACTAGCCAATCTTCAAAAGTTCAAATGCTCCCCTGGGGGGGGGGGGGGGGGGGCGGTGTTGAAGCTTCAATTTGGCTGGTACATAAAATATGGCTGAATGTCACGTTCTAGGTAACCTTATTAATTACTATAAAAACAGTTGAGCTTGCTGTTGTACGTCTTACAGTATGTACGATGTTATTCAACAACTACCGCAAACATATACAAGATAGAGGCCACTTATTTTTATATCTCCTAATGCTTTAAAGAATGAGACACATGAAAACAATTATTGTTCATTTTGTTATGATTGCTATTCAGTGATTTGGAAATAGGTGGTCAGGCGCTCTTAAGTTTGGCCCAAGATAACTGCGAAAAACTGAGCAAGTTTTCTTTTGGTATGGCCTATAACTATCACAGCTTAATTATGTGTACCAAAGAAATCACAAGATATTCTCTTGTCACATAAGAATGTACATCTAAATAGATTTAAAAAAAATAATTTGTTTGTAACCAACAAGTCGAATAAAACTACCAAAAAAACGGTAGTTAAGAAAATAAACTTCAACATATTTGTTAGGCTGTTCATATAAAATTTTAATTGTTTCCCATCATCCTCTCTCATAAAATTGAGTCGATAAGTTAGTTCAAAAAACTTGAGAAACAAACATCGACAAAATATTAAAGAGCCTGACCCTGATTTTATCTTCCAATGACTGCCATCTGAAATGTCTTCCAATAGGTCATTATAAAAAAAATGGGTCAGTCAGACAATGGGAAATGAAATGTTTTGTGGTGATGGCCTTATTGTTAATGTCATTATAATTTTCTTAAAATTATCATTAATTTAAAATTAATTTTCACTCTAATTCCTGTTCTCTCCTTTTCTTTTCTCTTCTGTCTTTCCTTGACCTTTGTTCCTTTCTTTTCCGTTTTCTTTTTGTGGTATCCTCTGTTTTGGAAGTAAACAAACAACAGTGCAGACAGTGTTAATGTTTTTGTTTTGTAATTTAAATTAATCAAAAGAGCTATTGGGGTAGACCTGTATACATTTTATTAGCCTCTGAAGTACAAGCATTGGTCTTGCTGGTTCTTCCCCCTTCCCCTTCCCAGGATTCCAATTTTTGTTACATTTTAATATCTTTCCCCTAAAATTATGTAGCAGAGTTGTCGTTAAGGGCTGTACAGCTGAGTGCGGACCCTAGTGTTACATATGAACCCTGCTTGGAAAATATATCAAAAAAATCTACAGGTATATGTAGTTAGTAGTCTAAGGAATAATCGTACATTCAGGTACTGAAAGGACAGGTGGTGGGTCTATTCCCCTCATCTCAAGGCCACATGAATTGTCACAGCTGTTTGTGCTGTACATGGGAATAATCAGATTTATTTTCAATTGGTTCTTCACAACTACAGAACATGTTCCTGTTCAATCAGCTGTTTTGCTTCCTAAAAATATTCATTCCAACAGTTGACAAAACTTGCCAGGCAAACCAACTGAAAGTCCTTAAGAAGTTGTGGAAAGTGCCTCTGCATTTGTACAGTCTAACCATGCACCCACATGATTACTGCTAAACATACTGTACCTGAAGCTGTTGATTTATCGGAAGCAGATTGTGTTTCTTTCTGTGTTTCCACTGGGCAAGGTTGTCTTGTTGGGTTCTTGTCATTTCTATCTGGCCTGCTTTCATCATCTGCGGCATTCTTTCCAGGATTGTTGGCACCATCAACTTTCTGTCCTTTGCTGGCATCATTAAACTTCCTGGCATCTTTGTCAGGGCTCTCTGTCTGCTGTTTGGTTGCCCTAGTGGTGTCTTTCTGGGTATCTATGGTTTTCAAAAATGGAAACTTGGGAGTTTATGAATTTACAATTGAAGGGGAATAGCAATCCCTTGAACAAAAAAGAAGAAAATATGGTTATTGTAACATTAATTTCTTTTTTTTTTGTTTCAACAATCCATTTTTAGAATGAAGAATGAAACAGTCAAAACAAGACTTATTACAATAATTTTTAACCGTCTAGCCATGCACAGTTGATGTGTAGCTGAACATACCTGTAGCTGTTGATTTATCACAAGCATTTTCCTTTTCTTTCTGTTTATCCACTGGGCCAGGTTGACCTGCTTGGTTCTCGTTGTCTTTATCTGGTCTCCCTTCATCATCTCTGGCATTCTTTCCAGGAATGTTGGCGTCATCAACTTTTTGTCGTTTCCTGGCATCATTAGACTGCCTGGCATCCTTGTTTGGGTTTTCTGTCTTCTGTTTGTTTGCTCGTCTGGTGTCTCTCTTGGCATCTAATTTTTTTTTTACAAAAAGAAACTTGTGAGTTCATTTATAGTTTAAATGGAATAGCAGTCCCTTGAAGAAATAAGAAGGGAATATGGTTATTGTAACATTCATTTCTTTTTTTCATTTCAAGAACCTGTTTTTCGAATGAACAATGAAACAATCAAAACAAGACTTGTTGCAATATTTTTTTACCGTCTAGCCGTGCACAGTTGACATGTTGCTCAACTACCTCAGTAGCTGTTGATTTATCACAAGTATTTTCCTTTTCTTTCTGTTTATCCACTGGGCCAGGTTGACCTGCTTGGTTCTCCTTGTTTCCATCTGGCCTGCTTTCATCATATTTGGCTTTCTTTCCAGAGTTGTCAGTGCCATCAGCTTTTTGTTGGTTACTAGTATCATTAGACTGGCTGATATCCTTGACCAAGCTTTCCGTCTGCTTTACGTTTTCCTGACTTGTGTCTCTCTGGGCATGATCTGTGTTTTAAAGAATTGAAACTCATCAATTTATTTTTGAATAGCATTGCCTTGTAGTAATGAAAAGTGAAATCAATGTGATTATTGCAACCATTCATAATAAACATGTTTGCCTGGTGGTCAGTGATTGTTACAACAGTCAAATGTTTGTGGGGGGGGGGGGATGTATACTGGTATGCTCAGAGAATATCTGTATTGCAGGCTAACCGTGGGGAGGAACATACCTGAAGTTGTTGATTTATCTGCAGCAGATTGTGTTGCTTTCTGTTTTACCACTAGGCCAGGTTGACTGGTTTGGCTATTTTCATTTCCATCTGTCATGTTTTGATGATCTGCGGCATTCTTTTCAGACTTATTGGTGCCATCAACTTGCTGTGCTTCACTGGCATCATTTGACAGTCTGGCATCTATGTTTTTCACAAAATGAAACTTGTCAGTTAATATTCATGCATTCCCTTCATGGTAAAAAGTATATGCTAAAATTTTTGATGGGTTCTTTTCATGTTACCTGCGCATTGGAATTTAACATGATTTCTAATTTACACATCATGTCTTCAAGTGGAAATATACAAAGTTTCTTTACCACTTTTCGTTCAATAATTTGAAACGTGACTGTGACACCCCTGAGCCGTCAAAAACATGAACTGCCATATGTACTAACACTCAGGTGCAGTCCCTGGTGAAAAACCTCACACAATCTTCAAGGATCTTTAAGGATTGTCAAAGACCTGCCAAAGATCCTTAAAGACAAGGATCTTGAAAGGATCCTTAAAGGATCTTTGAAAGATCTTCAAAGATCTTTATATGCAAAATCATTTGTTAAGATCCTCAAGGATTTGACAAAGATCTTCCAAGGATCCTACAAAGATCCTAATAAAGATCCTAGCAAAGATCTTTGCAAGGATCCTTCAAGATCCTCAAGGACTAAACAAGGATCTTTCAAAGATCTTAAAAGGATCCTTTCAAGGATCTTTTAAAGATCTTAGCAAGGATCCTCAAGGATTTGGTCAGGATCTCTTTAGGATCCTTATCAAGATCTTCACAAGATCTTTGCAAGGATCCTTCAAGTTCCTCGAGGACTAAACAAGGATCTTTCAAAGATCTTAAAAGGATCCTTTCAAGGATCTTGTTAAGATCTTAGCCAGGATCCTCAAGGATTTGGTCAGGATCTTACAAGGCTCCTTGTCAAGATCTTTGCAAGATCTGTGCAAGGATCCTTCGAGATCCTCAAGGATTCAATGAGGATCTTTCAAAGATCTTAAAAAGATTAAGGATCTTGTTAAGATCTTTGCTAGGATCCTTAAGGATTTGGTCAGGATCTCCCAAGGATCCTTGTTAAGATCTTTACAAGATTTGTGCAAGGTTCCTTCAAGATCCTCAAGGATTTAATGAAGTTCCTTCGAAGACCTAAAAAGATCCATTTAAGGATCCTATAAAGATCTTAGAAAGGATTCGTAAGGATTTGATCAGGATCTTGCAAGGAATCTGTAATTTTATGCCAATAATTATTGACATCTTTACAAGATCTTTGCAAGGATCCTGCAAGATCCTCAAGGATTTCAAAGATCTTGAAAACATTCCGTTAAAGTTTTTGCTTTGATCTGGGTACCATACAAGGTTCCTTCACAAGATCTTACAAAATCCTTGAAAAATTTGACACAGTTGACAGAATCTTCAAAGATTTGATGAGGATCCTTACAAACATCATTGCAAGGATTTTCCTAAGATCTTTGCTGGGTTCCTTCAATATCCTCGTTGAAAGGACTAAAATAATGAGGATCTTACAAGGTGGTGAGTATTATTCTAATGTCTGATCTGCTGTGTGATCAAAAAACAAAACTGCTATCACTACAAAGTAAATGTATCCAACACAGTTTTCAGACTTGATAAGCAACAAGTCTCAATTTCTGCTTGGAATGTTATGCTTAGTCTGTGCAAGAATTAACCATAAAACAGAAAAATTCAATTGTCAAAAAATAATTAGTTTTACTTTACCTTGTTAATTTACATGATCATATTTGAATTGTTCAGCATTAGTTGCTTATATTTTGTCTTAATATTCAGGGAGTCAGTCCCCGCAATTTACCGATGAAAACCCTTAGTTTTTGAACTTCTGCAGGGATGAATTTGTTCTGAGTCTCCACAGGTCCCAAAAAACGATTCAGGAGTGAATTCTTAGCAGAATGCAATCTTTTAAAAGAGCAAGAAAAACAGAGTCAGGAGCAGCCGCCATTTTGGATTCTCGGAGAGACTGGTAATGAATGAGCCGCTTTTGGTCAGCAGCCTTATCATTGCGGGCTCAGAGAAAACGGTTGAATTCATCAATTTCGAGTTCGGTTCAAAGGGTCAACACATGCTTCCTTGGATTTCCTATTATTTCAAGGTTAAATGATGCCTCAAGGCAGCAAAATTTGGATATCTACTCTTAAGAAGGAGGTTAGTTCAAAAGAAAATGATTTGTAATGAAAGATTGGCTTCAAAATAAACGATTCTAAGAAGATCATGTTCTTTCCTGTCTTCTTCAATCTGCTTCCATTCGAACCTATATAATTGTAAGCTACAGGCTTATATTAATTTATGTGTAACTAGTTACACTTGAGGCAGGCTGAATTGCGAGTTTATTTAACTAAAGAAGCAGTTATGGCATAATTGTGCAGTTTATAGAAAGGTTAAAGTGCTACTATGATCAAAAATATGAATTTTGTGTTCTCTCCATATTTCGAAAATATAAGTACATATGACTCACCGTACAAAGTTTTAAGTCGAAATTCGTACGGGAAGTCCAATTATTTTAACTGTAATTTTCGAATTCGGCTTGCCGCCATTACTCAATTCAAAAATGAACGGGACGAGTTGGGCCGAGTTGGCCAAGAGAGGAAGTGACGTAGAAGTCTCAACGCAACAAAAGAAACGTGGCTACTTTCTTATGCATTCGGAGAGGTGTGAGGATTAGCAAGATTCATTTCTTTGATTTTGAGCTGCAGTATGCGTGGTCGGCGCTCTGTTGCTGAAGATTACGGCAAAGAAAGCATCGATGAATCGGAAATTTCCATTCACAGTTCACTGACGAGTGGGTACGTTTATTTTAAGCGGAAAGGCTTCGTTTGCGTGGCTGACCGGAAGGACTTCAATCCTGTTGGACACTGTTTGCTCTGTGCATTTTTACGGCTGAATGTTTTACTCGAGCATTTTGTAAGAAAGGTACAAGGAAATATTTAAAACCAGGATCAGTTCCAACCATCAGGAAGAAAAACATCAGCAATCATATCTGAGCGGGATCGTCGAATGGTGAGCGAATATTTCTATGCCGTCTGTGCTAACATCACATATACAGTAAGATACACATTTCCTCACACACCTAAGCATACTTCGCTCGGTTGTCTTGTGCATATACAGGTATAAGTCCCAACAGATTTCGGCTCAACTGCATAATATATGCCCCTTCACATGAACTATTTTGCGTCGCCGCCAAGCCGGCTCCGCGATACACAGAAATTATTTTTATTCAACTTGGTACGTTGTATGCGGTAAGCAGAAAATAGGAAAACCTTACCGTGTATTCCGCGTACTATAAACTTTCCCCACTTAAACTTCCGCTAAAAGAATATTATTTGAAGTTCCTGTATTAAAACTAGTGGATAACAGAACATCACCGTGTATTCCTCGTTCTATAAACGAGAATATCACTCGAAATTTCTTTGAATTACCCGGCCACATATAACGTGAAAATATAAACAACCGAGCTTAATCGACCATAACAAACCTGTATTGTGTATTGCTTGTTCTTTTTACTGTGTAGCCAGCTCCTAACAGCCCTCGTACATTTCAATTTATAATCTCTCTCCGCGTACCGCGTAGCCAGCTCCTAATAATATAACTCTTTTATACTTCAATCATGATTGATTTCTCTTGGCGTACGGCGTAGCGAGCTCCCAAAGTCGGCTATAATTTCTTGAGCATTTCACCGCGTTGAGGGTAGCCACTTCTCTCAGTAACGCTTTCGATGTGACGGCGAATTCCACAGTTTATACCTAGACTTCTGATGGTAAATCAGAGTTTATCTATATTAATTCGTATTTGCTTGTTTACTAGGTTGTAAGATTACCGTGTTCGCACAATTACACGCCGGGCGATTCGCTACATCACTTCGTTTACGTGAATTTATTTTCTTCGACCTTTTGTCTCATCTATAAAATTCTGAATGTATGTTATAGCCTCAGGGCTCTCTATATTTATTTAAAAAACTTTCATGTAGCGTTATGTGGGCTTTTCTTTTAGGAGGGAGAGCTTATTAGTATAGGATTTATTATTTATTTATTAACTACAATTTAGGATACTGCAACAAATCTGTGAACATAACAACAACAAACTCAACTCTTATCGGCAAGAAAAAAAGCAAGAGTAAGAAACAGCTGATTGACCCCAACACGACAGACATACGAAACAGTTAAATTTGCTGTATTATTGGAAGGATTTCAGCGTTTGTGATTTGGGATAATTGGGATATTTGTTCGGCTTCTTGATCCATTCTTGCATTGTTTGAGACGGCTTCCTCTTCGGTAGCGAGAGGCTCGAAACTGTCATCGTATAAACGCGCGACTTCCGCGAGTTCGCCCACTTCGCCAAAATAACTTTGTTCTAAATCGCTCTCAAAAGAACTGGACGACAAATTCGACGGAAAACACATCCATATAATGCAATGTTTGGCTCTCTATTTTTGACTCTTCATTATAGTCTTCGTGGCGATGGTTGAGACTTCTACGAGCAAAATTCACGTGGTTAGAGGTAAGACCGCTTCCATGAAATTCGCGGGCTTCTCTTTTGCGAACTGAGTAATGGCGGACGGGTTTAACTCGGTTTTCGGACATATATTCCTGGGCCTTGTAAGCACATAGCGATCTAATTTATCGCGATTCATATAATATGGCATCTATTGAACAGTTTGAAGTTTAAAAAAGTTGAAAACAAAACAAGAAATTTTCATCGTAGTAGCACTTTAAAATGAAACATCCAATACAATGTTCTCCAGTGCTTTTCCACTGTAGAGTGTTTCCATCACTGTAGTTAAAAGGACATGCACTAGCACAAGACAACTGATCTGTCTTGAGTTTACAATGTCTTGATTTAAAAGCAATAATAGAGATCATCTTCTAGAGAATTGTAGGAATGGAACTGTTAACTGATTACAAAACAATTCAGAAATGATTTTAACCACAAAATGACCAATTTGTTCTATTTTGTTCTACTAGGAATACATTCAATTCATGATCAGCTGCTGTTAAAACAGAAGTAACACTTATGGCCAGAGCACTGCAGTGTCCGAGTCAGGAGTAGCCTGCTATGTGCTCAGTATTAAAGCTAAGTCACTTTTAATGAACATAGCAGTCAATTTTACTGATTTCCTTTTCTGTGAATCATAACTACTCAATCTACCAGGACACAATGCAATTGTAAATGCATTATAAGTTATCTCTATAAATCCACTCTAAATGAACACAGCAAAATATTTTGAGAAAAAAGACAAGACAATGTCGTCTAATTCACTCTGTGTATACTGATGAAGCTTTGAGTAAAGTAGTTCTAGGTGTAGCAATTCAGAATAATAATAATAATAAATTATTATTGTAATTTTCCCAATGTTGAATAAACTTTTATGTATTCAGTGATGTGAAATTCAGAGGACAATACATAGGTCATGTACATAGGTCCGAAAAATACATAATTTTATGAAAACTCTTGTGAACTTCATGGAGATGTTATTTTAATCACAGCTACACTGTGGGGAGAGTTGAAAACACTGACCCCCGGTCCGCGGACTACCCACTGACCCCGACTCCGCGGGCTACCCTATGGACTACTCCGTGGACTACCCTACAGACTACCCCTACGGACTACCCTCAATAATCAACCAAATTTACTTGTACCTACCTGCACTACCTACACGATCGTAAACAGCCACCATCTTGCTTTTGCCCGTTTCCTCAACCCAGTCCTTCTTATTGCAACCTAACTTCGCGCCCAGTACTTCTCAGGAGACTTGTAGGTGAGTTGTATTCAAAAACGACGACTTCCAAAATTGGCTCCGTCTCTTGCTTGGGTGTTGGGTTATAAATTTTTAAGGTGGACATCGATTGACTGATTTTATGAAATATGAGCTGTCATCGGCTGGCACGTATTTCATGAGGGACTGATGATATCGCTGATGTCATCTATCATGCAGGTGAGAACTATATGCAAGCACAAGACCCACGGGTCAATCTTAAACACCCTTTTATTATTGTTTTTGTTTTTTTTAAAGACATTTAATGTGGAATGAAACTTACAGTGCAAGATGTTGCTTATAGCCTCGAACTGTTATCTGGTATACATGCAAGCTAACACTTACCGTGTTATCAGTAAGGAAGGTTTAAAAAAGCTGCTTTTCAGCAAATGTTAATGTCAACGGCAAACATTTGAAAAATATTAAAACCATTAATATTCACCTAACACTTACCGAACATCCACCGGCGTATTGAAAAATGGGCCGAGACTGAAAAAAGACTGGGACGAGGAAACGGGCGAATAGCAAGATGGCGGCTGTTTATGACCGCGTAGCTAGTGCAGGTAGGTTTGTCTCTTTCCCCCCGTAAAAGTAAATTTGGTTGATTATTTAGGGTAGTCCGTAGGGTAGTCTGCGGAGTAGTCCATAGGGTAGTCTGCGGAGTCAGGGTAAGTGGGTAGTCCGCGGACTGGGGCTCAGTGTTTTCAACTCTCCCTACACTGTGTCAGTACATGATGTAGTCTCTAGGCTAGTTTCCAGAGTGCTGAAACTGTGGTAAATTAATGCTCTAAATATATTTGCAAGAAATTGTTTTAAGGTTTCATAATACAGGCCTTAAGTTTAAAATTTCATTTAGAAAGAAAACTTGTGAAGAATCCTTACAATTTCTGCAATAAAATTAATGCTTAATCAACTTTAAGTTTGTTTGCTATTCTCAGTAATGCTAGGAGCTCAATTTTTCCTCAAATTTTATCATATTCTCTCAGTTTCCTAGCAATTTCTTCCACGCTAATCTAAGACCATGCGAAGCTTGGAATTCCTAGGAATTCCTAGCTTCATTTTGTAAGAGCTTGCAACATCCTCAATGGTCCTCAAAGATTGTTGTGGATCTTGAAAGAACCACTGAAAAAGAACTTTGGGAGATTTTTGAAGATCTTTCTGAATCTTGCAAGAACTTGATGACCTTTTGAAGATCCTGGCAAGAATTGTCTAGAAATTTGAAGATATTGGGAAGAATTTTGAAGATCAAAAAAGATATTGGCAAGAATTTTGAAGATCCTGAAAGATCTTGGTAAGAACATTGAATATCTTGACAAGAATTTTGATGATCCTTAAAGTTCTTGGCAAGAACATTGAAGATCTTGACAAGAATTTTGAAGATCCTTAAAAATCTTGGCAAGAACATCAAAGATCTTGGCAAGAATTTTGAAGATCCTTAAAGATCTTGGCAAGAACATTGAAGATCTTGATTGAAGATCTTGACAAGAACTTTGAAGATCTTGGCAAGAACTTTGAAGATCCTTAAAGATCTTGGCAAGAATTTTGAAGATCCTTGAAGATCTTTGCAAGAACTTTGAATATCCTTGTAGATCTTGGCAAGAATTGTGAAGATCTTTGTAGATCCTTGAAGATCTTGGCAAGAAATTGAAAGATCTTTGTAGATCCTTGAGGATCTTGGCAAGAAAATAAAAGATCCTTGAAGATCTTGGTAAGAACCTTGAAGATCCTTGAAGATCTTGGCAAGAATTTTGAAGATCCTTGAGGATCCTTGAAGATTTTATAAAGATCTTTGTCAAGATCCTCAGAAGGATCCTCAAAGGTCCTCATGGAGATCGTTAAGGATCCTTGAAGATCCTTCAAAGATTTTCACCAGGGGTGTACAAGTATTTTTATTTGCTTACCCTCCAGTGTTTGAGAAAAGTCCTCTTCTGCTTCTCCAACATTTCCTCTGAATGTGACCTGAAAAAAAAAGAGAGCAGAGGGGAGGTATGCTACCCAGGTGAGAGTTTGCCTGGGTAAAATACCTCCCTTGCCAAGCCAAGGAAAGCACACTCAGTATTAATTCCCTGCTAGCAGAGACTCTTTTCATTATGTCATAATAATAGAATTAAGATAGACCTGGTGGTCAGAGATTCTTCCATCACTTTCTACAGGTAATGTAAAGTACTACTGGCTGTTAGCTAATAGTCTGTCTCTTATAAGTATGTCACCTAGGTCACAAGTCTGTTATTAAGGTAAGGTTGTGCTCCTTAGAACCTGGAGGCAAAGATCCTCGCTCACGAAGAGCGTGGACACAGAGGACCTGGCTCAATTAGGAACCCAGTAGGTTAAGGTTATGCTCCTAAGAACCTGGAGGCAAAGACCCTCGCTCATGAAGAGCATGGACACAGAGGACCTGGCTCAATTAGGAACCCAGTCGGCTAAGGTTATGTTCCTAAGAACCTGGAGGCAAAGATCCTCGCTCATGAAGAGCAAGGACACAGAGGACCTGGCTCAATTAGGGACCCAGTCAACTATAGTCAGTCATTTACAATAGGTCTGCTGAAGCTTTAGACTCTAGGGGCTTCATCTTTTCCAATAATTGGTCTTTTGTATAGGCTGCCAACGGTCAATTTTGTTCAAAACGTTTGGGCACTTTGTTAACCAAAGGGCTCTGCTGGCAGGGGATAAATCTGAGTAGCTAACAGAGAACCTACAAATAATGCAAAACTCCCCCCCTCCTCAAAAAAAACAAACAAAGGTGGGGAACTCAGTTGCTACTGATCACTCCTATCCATTGTACCAATCCGCTCCCAAAAGTGCCGGGTCCCTTATAATATTGGAAGTAGGTATTTTTTCCTGACATTTGGTCTCTTGAAAGAACGTCAGCTATGCCACAAGTCTTTTGTTGGTTAAGGTTATGCTCCTAAGAACCTGGAGGCAAAGATCCCCGCTCACGAAGAACGTGGACAGAGAGGACCTGGCTCAATTAGGAACCCAGTCGGCTAAGGTTATGCTCCTAAGAACCTGGAGGCAAAGATCCCCGCTCACGAAGAGCGTGGACACAGAGGACCTGGCTCAATTTAAGGAACCCAGTCAGCTAAGGTTATGCTCCTAAGAACCCGGAGGCAAAGATCCCTGCTCACGAAGAGCATGGACACAGAGGACCTGGCTCAATTAGGAACCCAGTAGGCTAAGGTTATGCTCCTAAGAACCTGGAGGCAAAGATCCTTGCTCACAAAGAGCGTGGACACAGAGGACCTGGCTCAATTAGGAACCCAGTCAGCTAAGGTTATATTCCTAAGAACCTGGAGGCAAAGATCCCCGCTCACGAAGAGCATGGACACAGAGGACCTGGCTCAATTAGGAACCCAGTAGGCTAAGGTTATGCTCCTAAGAACCTGGAGGCAAAGATCCTCGCTCACAAAGAGCGTGGACACAGAGGACCTGGCTCAATTAGGAACCCAGTAAACTAAGGTTTGTTTTTAGTAACTAAGAAGATCGCAAATAGTCTTTATCTCATGAGGGTAGCACTAAAAGATGGACCATTTTAATTTTGACGGGGGGGGGGGGGGGCTTTTGGGAAAAAATGTGCACAGTGGCACAAAATAAAGAAATTTATTGCAAGATAATGAAAACAAATTCGTACAAAACGTTTAGTCACATTAAAAAAAAAAAACGTGCATCAAAGAAATTGTCCAATGCCACCCCCCCCCCCCCAAAAAGTGGATTGGTCCATCCCTCAATAACCATAGCAAAAAAACTTGTGGCTCTTCAAATTAATTTTTTTTAAAGTTATGTTCACTTGTTTATTTGTTATTTATGTTTATGTTTTGTTTGTTTAATGTGGTATTTATTTGTTTAAGTTTTATTTATTTTTATTTTTTTTTTTATTAATTTATTTGCATATTTCACACATACAGTTACATACATACATAGCATATTAACTCACTCTAACACTCAGTGACAATAACTCAGTCTCACTCTCACAATAACAACATTAACTCTCACAGTAACAATATTAACGCACTCTCACTCTTACACATAAAAACATTACATTATTGCATATCCGTTTTAGCCTTACAATGTATGAATATACCTTTATAAACTAAATAAATCTATAATAGAGTTACAATATCCATTTTTCTCTAAATTTATCTAAATTATTATTTTTCGTACAAATATACTTTTCAGTTTCATATTTTAAATTAACTTTAAATTTAAAGCCACGTACGTTTGGAAGTTCTTTATTTCTTCTACAATCCCATAAATATATTTTTCCTAGGAGTAACAGGTAGTTAAGTAAGAGGCATCCTGGTGTTAGAACACCAATTAAAACTTCTTTCCAATTAAGATGTATTTGTTGACTTGTCCAAGACAGATAATAGGACTCAAAATCTTTCCAAAAAGAGCTTGAGTGTGAACAATCATAAAAGAAATGCTGCAATGTTTCTGATTCCTGCTTGCAGAAAGAACACAGATTGTCTGAAATGTAACCAATTTTATGTAATTTTGAATTTGTGTAGAGTATGGAGTTCAACACTTTGTACTGAAAAGCCTTTACATATGGCTCAAAAGTGACAGAATGGGGGAGTAAAAAAACATTTTTCAATGCTTCGTCTGATAAGTTTAGGTCACTTTTCAATTTTTGCGCAAGATTAGGAAGACGTGCCTTCTTAAGTACTAACAGAGAATAGTAATCTTTTGATTTTTTTTTGGTTACGTCAAAAAGGTCATTGACCAAATTAAAAGATGGGTTTTGGAATTGATACACGTAATCTAGATTGGGATTTCGTAGGTTAGAGGGAATTGAATGACGCAAACCAGTCCATTCCAGAAAGTTGGTCTTTTCTAAGTGTTTTTCAACTAATTTGTAAGAATCGATATTATTGAGGTCAAATCGAAGGTCTCTTGTAGTTTGGATTCCATAGTGAAAATACTTTATATAAAATACTGGTTTATTATTGATTCTGATTTCCTGGTTATTCCAAATAATGTATTGCCATCTGTTGTCAACTGCATTGTCTTCGCGAAACTGAGACCACCATTCCAATAGTTCTAAGTAGAACTGCGAATTAAGTTTTATTGCTTATTTCTTATATCTTATTCTTAGTTTGTTTTTTTGAAATGTTTAATTTGTGGTTTAAAACAAGCAGCCATCAGTTTTACATTACTTATTTAATAATTACTTTTCTACCCATTTTTGTTTCCCTTTCAACCAACATTCACACCCCTTACCTCAGACATGTTGAACTCTGCCATTTCTGTCTCATCCTGCATGATAACCAAACAACCAATTTAATTACCTTATTAAACAAATATTATATTGGAATGGAAGAGGGATTCAGATAGGGAAGAATGGTGGATTGGGCTCAAAGATACAGTGTGTGACTACCTTTTAAAAGGTTACAGCATGTGCTCACTTTTATCATGTTAACACTAAACATGATTTTTCACCCTGGTAAGGTTTGGTGGGGCAATATCCCTATAGGTTTTCCCATTATTAGTAAAATACTAACCCGTTCACAAATGTTGAGAACTTCATCAGATCCAAGTGGATCCGTGTGCCGTACAGTGGTGGCCCCTCTTTGTAATGTAAAATACAGGGGCATTCCAGGTAATGAACCTGCCCAGTCATATACTTCCTACCAATGATTAAAGTACACATTAAGATTAATATCATAGATACTGACCAAGTACAAGCTCATTAACCACTTATTTTCCTTATTAATTTTTAATTTGCCAAAGGATAAAATAAACTTGAAATATTGATTATTGTAGGCAATTTGTTTTCCTACCTGGAATAAGGCAGTTTTGTCAAATGCCCGTTGTAGTTTTTCACCATATAGTGTGCGGATAAATATTTTTGTGCCTCCTCCTGGTTCAGAAGGAAGGCGTCTTTTTCGTGCCTGCCTTATCTGCCAGACAAACAAAAGGATAAGCTCACAATAATAGTACACTGTTCAGTGTGTCAACCATGGTATTGTTATTTAATAATGAAGGGATGGGGTGGGGTCGAAGATCTGAGATATAAGAGACAATGGTACTTATTCAACTTTCTTGTCACCACTGCTAGTGGTTTGAACCTTTTCTTTTTTTCTATCCAGGATATAACTACTTTTAACATCTGTTTAAGTTTTTCTATTGATGTATCAACCATAAAATTATGTACTGCAGGCAATTGTTCTATGGCTTGGGTGTAACAAATTTTTTTTCAGGCTTTACAATAAAAAAACTTAGACATGCAGGCAAATGGTAACTGTCTCCTGAGTAAACAACACAACCTTCAGACCCAGTGATTTGTTGTCAGTGTCATCAGTGTCCACTTTCTATAAATGAAGGCCTTGATTTGGCACTTTAGTCATTAGCTTGACTTGACTTGACTTAACTTGTTTGTGGGTAGTTCAGCTGTGTTTACAAGGTATAGTAATGCTATAATGTGCTCTCTGCTGATTATTTCACTAACCTTCTCTGCCCTTTCATCCATCTTTTTTTTCTCTGCATCTACATGTAACATTTCCTGTTGCTGAGAGAAATTTGTTTCCTTTCTAAGGCCTCACAAGAACTCTTTTTTTTTCGTTCATTTGATGATCTTCGAATGTTTACATACAATTGAAACTGTACTGATCATAGAGCTCTAGTTGCTAAATATGAAACCTGTAGGTTTACTTGAGGTCTGTGACGATTATACATATCCTCTTCAAGGAGGCCTTGATTAATTGGCACTTAAGTCATTAGCTTGACTTGAATTCACTTGTTTGTGAGTGGTTCAACTATATAAAGAGTATTTGCATAACGATATTATATTGTGCTCTCTGATTATTATTTCACCCACCTCCTCTGCCTTTCCATCCTGATTTTCTTCCTGTGCATGTAACAATTGCTGCTGTGAATTAAGAGAGATTTGTGTCTTTTGTAAGGCTTCACTAAAGCCATATTGAGTTTAATTGCATGTTCACTTGGACATCATGTTATTCACATCATAGCTAGTTGCTTACGAAACCTTTTTATGTGAGTGTCCTCTGAACAGTTCAGTGCAGAGCCCCCCAGTGATCTGTCATCTCGTTTAAATTACATTTATTAAATTAATACATTATTTTGATCAATCAACTATATACTAGATCTATATATGTCATTTTTAGCTAGTTTTCCTCAATTATTTATTAACTTTTTCTTGGTTTTGTAGCTTAAGCTTTTTTTAGTTTTCTTTTTCTGTCAAACACTTGTATCATGAGCCCCTGGCTCAGGGGATTGGGCAACCACTTCCTGTGTTCCTACATTAAATAAATTATTCTTATCTTTATTAGATCCCCCTCCTACAAATGTGTGAACACTTTGGTTTGGCTTTCTTGGTCATTTTCTTGTGTATCAACTGCTATATACTGTGCACCCAGTGTTGTGGTTATAAGCTGCTTCATGTTAATGACTTCCTAACCTTTTCTGCAGCCTCCTTTTGCATTGCTTCATGCAAGTCCCTGTCCTGCCTTGCTCGTTCATCCCGCCAACTGGAATGTTCAGCTCTGACAAGAAAAAAATTGAGACACGGTCGGTGATTTATTACTTCACATGTCATCACACAATCTTTCTTTTTCACTTTGTAATCTTACTGTTTGAAAATCCAAGACTGCAAAACACCAGTCTTGCTTTGTGTTATCTACCTTTGATCAGTAAGGGCACTGATGAGGTTTCTTGCCCTCTCCATTATTCTTTCTGTCACCAGTTCATCCATGTCAGTATCTGTATGTATTTGTATGAAAAGGTACCTCGTGGGTAGTTTGAATTTACAATATTTCACATCCATAATCATCCCTATAACTGCAATAATTTTCTTTTTTGATAAATTACAAAATTATAGATTCAACACAATCATGTTGTAAGATGTTGTTAAGATAACTTGGATTATGCTCCCTTTTTTGTGAGCAGTTTATAACTAACCTGAGGATTGATGTTTAAAAATATATGGATTATTTTATATGAATACTCCAAACCAATAATTGCAAATGTTGCAGATCAATATAATATTTATTGATTTGCTCTCACCTATAAATTGCCCAATAAAAGCAGGGTTTCTGGTTGTGGTAAGACACAAGAAAATTATTCTTTCTGTGTAGTTGTCCCCGCCATACAAGTCGATAACTGAAATGCAGATAAACCATATAATTTATATTTATTTAAACTATTTGACTGTTTTATGAGTTATCAAAATTGTGTACACTTGTCAATTTTTTATTTCTTGTAGATCTATTATGCCATTTCAGTCTGTATTTATGCAGGGTCACTGTAGGTTTAAGTAATTGCCTGGGTGGGAGTGTTACAAAAAAAAAATAATAATAATGTGACAGTCATGCATAAAGTTCACAACACTACTTTTAGCGGTCACCTGAAGAATGTGAATGTGAAGTGAGTTACAACTATCTTTTACCTTTTTGCCCTTCACAGGAGGATATCTCTGCTGTCCAAAAGAACCAGAAATCCTCATGGGTCAGTTGGTTAACCCTGTGTAGCACCCTTCAATGTGATGACAGAGAGGTATGAGTAACATTACAGTCGATTTCAAATACTGTGTGGCACTTAATCTTCTAAGGGAGTTTATTTCTGCAGGTACTAATTTTTGGGATTGGAAAAGAGGGAGTTTTTCTTGTTTAGATTTTTGCGATTTTCTGGAAGTTGCGTTCAAATGGAACCGATAACATTTTCAGTTTTTTATTTGAGTATATGAAATACAGATTATACAACATGAACGTCACTCTATTACACTACAATGGATCAACAATAACTAGGGTACCACTTGATGTGTTATCCACCGAGTTTATATATGACATTTTCTCCTGAAACCAGACAAAGTATTTTTGTATATAATTTCTACAGTGGAGTAAATATTTGTGGAAAAAAATTGCGGTAATTTTTATTTTGTGTGGAAAAAAACAAAGTGACAGAGCCCAGAAAAATGTAGTGCCACACAGTAAGTAAAGCTGACTTTTTATGAGTAAAGTTGACTTTTGTGCAACACAATACATTGTGTCTATAGTGCTGGGTGCATTAATTACATAGTTGTTGTATGTTTCAGAGTAGCAGCTTTATTTCCTGTTTCATCATTTTTTGGATGTTAACTCTAAAATCAGACATCACGAGGTCTTCTGATTTTATATCCACACAAGATTGAAGAAGACTTAAAAATATATCATAATTATTTCAAAAATTTTCTAGCTGGGTGGCATCTTTCGTTTTGCAAACACAGCATCTTGAATTTCTGGCTTTTCACCCTACAGCTGTATGTGATCCACCAACATGGCATCAGTGACAAAGGTTTCTCTTACATGTATGCGAGAAGGGACTCTCCTTGTGATTTTTAGTAGTTTGGACAGTTAAAACATTAGGAGAGAAATTAATGTGAATGTATAGTAGTTCACAAAGGAAAAGTAATCGCTTTAAGAGCAGAAGTGCCCAGGCAGCCATCATGTTGCTGTCCCTCGGAGGGACGTCAACATTATGGTGTTTCCATACTGAGCTCTATAAATTTCAGTCGAACGTTTCGGCAAATAACTCAGCAAAGGAATACCGTACAGGTCGGAGACTTGGCGGAGTTGTTTCCTTGTTAATGTTATACATAGCCTGCGTAGCAGGCGTAAACGCGGATGGGGAAGGGGATTAAGAACGCAGGAAAAGGGGGACTGGGGGCTAGGGATGAGGGAACGCCTGCTACAAAGACCCTCATTTTTTCATTTCTGATTCAATTCTGATTGGTTAATTTTTGGCAGTATGTCCCACGGGAATGACGTAATTTGACGAGGACGTGCAGTTAGAAGATTCAAACTTGGTTGCAGAAGGCCGTGCCAAGTAGCGAAATTGTCTGAAACCAGAGCGAGAAACGGCAGTTAGAGCTCTTCTAAGGGGAAGAGATGTTTTAACGGTTTTGCCAACGGGATACGGTCCTAGAAAGGAGAGATTTTGTCATTCTCAGAGAAGTTTTCAAGAAAGCATTGCACCGTTTCACGTGTGAATTTCAAGGCGGTGTAAATATTCCAAATGAATGAAGACTTGCCCTTTGAGAACTATAAATCGGAAGAAGAAGCCCCAAAAAACGCTCAACACCTTAAACAGTGGAACTCAGAGAGCTAAAAGCGAAGAAAGTATTCTTTGAGAACATGCAGACGGTTGTTTTAAAGAGAAATCTGCGGTTGCAATAAGACATCACTTCCCTTGTGAAAATTTTTACGAGATCTCGCCGAGATCTCGCCGCGATCTCGGCGAGAATCGCGGCGAGATCGCGGCGCGTTTTTGGCCGCCGAGATTTCCCCATCTCGCCGAGATCACGGCCGAGATCGCGGCGAGATACGGGAAATCTCGGCGGCCAAAAACTCGCCGCGATCTCGCCGCGATTCTCGCCGAGATGCGGGAAATCTCGGCGGCCAAAAACGCGCCGCGATCTCGCCGCGATTCTCGCCGAGATCGCAGCGAGATATGGAAATCTCGGCAGGCAAATACGCGGCGAGATGTTGCAGCGAGATCGCGGCGAGATACGGAAATCTCGGTGGCCAAAACGGGCCGTGATCGCGAGGTGATATCGCGGCGAGATATGGATATCTCGGCGGGCAGTTTCGCGGCGAGGCCTCGGTGGGAGTCTTGCCGGGATTTGCGGCGAGAAACGAAATTCCTGGCGGTCAAAATCTTACTGTTATCCCGTCGAGAAGCGAAATTCTCGGCAGCCAAATTAGGTTCGATGAGAACGATATTTACATTTACGTTAACAATTAATCAAACTACCAGACGCTGACAAAACTATGTCCTACATTGCAGTTCCAGGAATTGTTAACAATACTGTTTTCAGCCTTGGACGTGTTTTGAAATTAAATTATCCTTTATATGGTACTGTTTCCACGTGACAATGACGAGGAGACAAAGAATAGTTCACGTGCACGTGTTTTTACTTCAACTGATCGATCACCATTAGTTGTCATTCCCTACGCTGGTGGAAGGAGGCAAGTGCCCACCTTATTAGCTGTGAAATCCGTAGCATCGATCAGTAGGAGAATAAACCAACGAACAGGAAGAGTTTGATGGTGTTTTTAGCATTTTTGTGTTTGTTCGCACTGCATTTTATACGCTCACCTGTAAACGATGTGTTCTCGGTTCAGGGAGAGCGATTTATTTGTAGTCAAGACAAAGTATTGAATAATGGCCTTGCAGAAACTCAGGTTTGTTCATCTAAGCAAGGAACTGACAAACTAAAGCGCCAAATATTAGCAAATATGGTGAATCTATTGAAAACATCTGTCTGCGCCGCTTGTGCTTCAAACTCGTTTGTGAATGTAAACACTGAAATATGAATGATCATGCAGCTATGAACAGGGATGACCATTTTCCGTTTTGGTATAAACCTAACAATCCAACAACAACAACAACACACTTTATTTGCATTCCCAATTACAAATGGTATTGCAAAAGTATAGGAAAATAATGATAATAATAATACGAATTACATCGAAAGATATGTAAGGGTAAGTAATAGGATCAACTAATTGACGATTGTTGCGATTGTCGATTCATTTCTTAGTGCAAAAGCTTCATAAATGAAGTAACCTAATTTTTTACAGAGAAAGGCATCTATATTATTAAAGAGAAATATAATTTTTTGATTGGCATCTAAAGAACTAAAATCAGAATAATTTCTAACAATGTAGTCTATTAGAGATTTTCTAATTGTATTATATCTACTACAATTAAGTACAAAATGTTCTTCGTTTTCAACTTCATTTGAGCTGCAGTTTTGACAGATTCTCAGATGCTCAGGAAGTTTAGGATAAGAATGTCTACCAGTTTCAATTCGTAGGTTATGGTTGCCTACTCTAAGTTTTGCTACTGCCCGACGATGTTTAAGATTTGTAATTAATTCTAGTGAGTTAGAGGGAGTAACATCTGTTTTAAAAGTAGAGTAAAATTTCAGTTTTTTGTTACATCTAATCAATTCATGTTGATGCTTTTCTAAACCAGTTTTAAAGTTTTCGATTATTTTGGATTGACACTTTTTAGTTTTTAATCTATCTCCTGTTGTATCAATCATAGTTTGAAGATCAGTAGAGAAATCGGTACCATATTGTTTAAGTATATCATAGATGGAGAGCATAAAGCATTTTTTTCCAGAGTCTGCCAGTTGAGTTGAAATTTGAAGGCATTGTCTGGCAACGCTTGAATTCGGAAGGTTTAGTAAGTGAAGCCAAAACTTGAGTGTATTAGAGAAAATAGTTAGTTTGAGAGGGAGTCTTCCGGTTTCATTTCTTGCTGCGACATTCGATGCTCTTCTATTAAGGCAAAGATAAGATTTGTAAAATTGCGAGTGAAAGCGTTCGATAGGATCTTTCTCCCATTTGTTAAGATTGAGGCTATCATATGCCCCCCATATTTCTGAACCATATAAAAGAACGGGTAGAAAGACAGCATTAAATAAGAAATTACATTTGGATATAGAGAGTTTGTTGAATTCAATATACCTTTTGAATGCAAATACTGAACGTCTAGATTTTTCGACTAAACTCTTTTTTGAGGAGGTGAAACTCCCATTCGAGCTAAATATTGTTCCCAGGTAGGTGTAATCTGAGGTATTAATAATTTGGTTTCCATTTAAAAAGAAAATATTTTTCCCGGGTGCTTTTACGGTTCTGCTTTTGAAAAATTAAAACTTTTGTTTTCCGAAGATTTATTTTCAACAGCCATTTTTGTACGTAATTTTGGAGTGTGTCGATTTGCTTTTGAAGACCTGAAGCACTTTGAGATATAAGGACTAGATCATCCGCATAAAATAAACAATTAAGTGGATCAGATCCCCATTTGGTAGGGTAATTGCGTCTGTATCACGAGAGTTATCTAGAGTAAAAGGAAAGTCGTTTAAATATAGATTGAATAGTAGAGGAGACAGAATACATCCTTGTCTTACACCCCTGTTGTAATTAAAGAATTGGGTCCTACGATTTCCGCACTTTATGGCGCATTTGGATCTAGAGTACATGTCTGAAATCAGTTGATAAAAGTGTCCACCTAGTTTATAGGTAATCAGCTTTGAAAGTAAACCATCATGCCATCAATGCCATCAAAATCAATCTAGTTAATAATCCTATTATTTTCCCTTATCTTGGTACTTTATTTTGGATAGTTCTATTGAAAACAAAAGGCCTTCTAAATGACAACAACATCTAATTAGACTGGATAAAGTGTTTTTGTGGCGTCTCCTTGTCTTGCACTGAGAAATTGGCTGCTCGCCAAATTGTGGTCACGCAAATCTTGAGATTATTTTGTCATGTACTGCGAAGCTCGTGAAATATTCGATCGCAAAATTTGAGTTGTTACTGTTTTGCATCTAAAACTAGTTGAGGAGGAACCATTTTCAGTATAAGATTCTGCAACTTGCCGCAAATTCTTAAATTTGTCAGACTTGTCACCTGACTGTTTACGCGAAAATTTTATTTCTGAACTCATGCAAAAAGAATGCCGAAGTCTTGGCTCATATCAAATTTGTTCCCGGTAAGTTAGGTTATTTATACCTCATCCCCACACATTTTTACAGGAAAGTCAAGCGAAGATTTTTTTAAGCTTAATTAATATTCTCACGAAGGAAGATGTTTCGGTGAAAGACCCGCAGTTTACTTGAGTGAAATCAACATCACCCATTAAAATAAAGGTCAACAGTCAGCCGACGAGATAAAAGGGGAAAAATCAAGGCAAGGAAAAGCTGTACATGCTGATGATGTTGTCTGAGAAAAGTGAAACTCACTGACCTTTGTCTCACACGTTGAATGCTTGGGCAACTACAAAACTCGTCGAAGGACTGATTCCCGGTGGAGAAGAAACCCATTTGGTGGCTTCCATCGCGGCATTACTGATTAAGCTGTGTAGACTACAAACGTTCTGAAAGTCTTGAAAGCATTTAACCTGAGTGTTCAGTCCTCAATTGTAGCTTTGTCCATAATAAGCTTATATAAGTTCATTCCCAGTACACTTTAGGTCCTTTAGTGTGGCTTGTTTAGTTGTGCAACAGTTTCTTGTATATCTTGCTAAACGCTCTAGCTCTCTTGCTTTAAACTTGAAAGAACCATGTTGTTTTCCGTAGTAAAAAATAACATGTTTAACATTTCAATTTTCTCCTGTACATTCAACAAAAAGAAGCCATTTCCCACTTCTGTAAGTTTTGTGGAAAAGTTATCGATTTTTTTGGGTTTACGCGAGCACCGCTCGCCGATGGTGTGATTGAATCAACCAATCACAATGCCCCATTAACACAACGGCGGGAGTCAAGGCAGGATTTTTTGGCGCGACTTTACGGTATCAGGTAAGCTCATGGCCGGCAAGCAGCGAAAAAAGTCAAATTCAGAACGACAACAAATTAGTCACAGGTATCTGTCTTTAAAACCCTTGCCTAACTCTTCCGTAGTGGTTTATAAAGAAAGTTCAACAAAGAGATGACGGACATGACAAACGAAGTCCTCTGCATACATCATTGGTAAGTGACAACAAATAGACGTCAGTGGTCTGATGAAATCAAATGACTTCACATGTAAAACAGCGTTTCTGATCGTTGTATTTTGCTCGTTGCTGCTCGTTGCTGCTCGTTGTTATTTTGATCTCAAAAGCCGGTAAATTAATTTGTGAGCTGATTTATTTCAGATTCTTGCCGACCCTCGAAATAGATCGCTGGTCGCGCTTGTTTGAAACTATGGGTACAGGGTCAGGAGATTTGTACAAATACAATGGCAGTTGCAGCAGTAAAACCTGAGAGAAATCTTACCGATATCGAGATTCTATGAGATAAATCTCGCAAAGATCGAGACAGTCTCTGCGTTGCAACAGTAGAAATCTCGACATGAAATCGCCGAGATCGCGGCTATCCGCGCCGAGATTGTGACTATCTCGCCGCGAACTAGTTTGTCGCGGCGAGATCGTGTCGCAATCTCACTTCTCGCTGGATATCTCGGCGCGATATTTTGAAATCGCGCCGAGATCGCTGTTATCTCGCCACGAACGGGTTTGGTGCGGCGAGATCGCGTTACGATCTCGCCGCGGGGTAGATATCTCGACGCGATATTTCGCAATCTCGCCGAGATGGTGGTTATCTCGCCGAGATCTCGCCGATCTTGGCGCGATCTCGGCGAGATTGCCGCGATCTCACCGCGGGCTACTTTTCTCGGCGCGATATTTTGAAATTTCGCCGAGATCGTGGCTATCTCGCCGAGATCTCGCCGATCTCGGCGAGATTGCCGCGATCTCGCCGAGATCTCGGTCAAAGTTTTACAAGGGTTAAGCTGTTGAGTTTGTAGGGGATCCATGGTAAAGTAACTTACATTTTTGATTGTGTTAAAAAATTTGTATATAAATATATAATTTTTTAATTGTCTGATTAAATGCATGTTATGGCTTTCGCGTAACTTTTGAAATTTCAAAACGTGCTTTTTTGGTCAATATAAATGCCGTTCAAAATGTATTGCGGTTCTTCGCTTGCGTGTTTTAAAGTAAGCTTACCTTTCCTAGAAGCGAAAATTGAACGCGTTTGGTTTTCAGAAGCAAAGAGGGGTTTATCTTGATAAATCTTTTAGAAAAGGTTCGTGTCTCTTATTTCGAAAATAAGCGCAATTATAAGTAAGTTGTTCTTTGATTGGAAAAAAATTCTCATCCTAACTTTATTTTTTAGACGCTTCATTAAATTCCTGCGTGCAGTCAGTCATGCGGGAAAGCACACTCCTGTTTCTGATTGGTGGTTGCATTGACAGTTAACTTAATTGGATTACCTAAAAATCGGTGGGCGGAGATGCAAAAATGGGGGTCTTTGTAGCAGGCGTTCCCTCGTCCCTAGCTCCCAGAACCCCATTTTTCTCCCGTGTTCTCACTCCCCTTCCCCTTCCCCGTGCTATGTTATACAAAGTTTCAAATTATTGGCTTCTTTCAGTAATTAAGTGGTTTTGATTTTTTCTTATGGTGTGACAGATGAAAACCGAGAATAATTTAATCTGACTACCTCAATATGTCTTTCCTTTTTTGGTCGTTTGTGGTCATTCTTTCGTTCAGAAGAACAACCACAATGCCTCGTCCACTCTCACGAGCCTGCCAGCATAACTGAAACAAGAAAAGAGGTATGGTTGAATTATGGGTAGTAACTGTTTACCAGTATTTCATTATAAAAACTTACAAGACCAGTATCTTGCTAGTTATTTTACTTTTAAAATAATTATTTTGTCCACGGCTACACAAAGAACTACGTTCTAGGGCTATCATTTCTATTAGGGGACTCCCGCTATATAGGAAAAGAAAACAGAGAAAAACTGTCTGGAATGCACGTGCAAAAATGACGAGTGACAAATTTGATGATAAGCGTTTATTAGTGACTGCTTCTAGCCACTGCTTCTAGCTAAAATCATCATCTCACAATCAATGCAGGGCATCAAAAAAGTATATATACATTTTTCTTGCACACAGTTCATTTACGGCAGGTATAATCTGTTATTATTTTAATTAAGACTGACATTACCTCTTCAAAAGCATGACTTAAAAATGGTGGCACTGAAATGTTTGACTCAGTGCAAGCATCTTGCAGAAGCTGCAAGCATGTTGCCACCTCATCTGATCTTGAGACTTCATTAATTCCTACAAGTAAGTTTCACATCATTAGCTATTCACTCCAACTGACATTAAAATGATTATACTATCAATCTCTGACCACCAGGAAAAGATACATGCATTTATTTGGTCATGCCTGAGGTGGCCAGTCTTATTGAACAGGACTTTTCTAACTGATAATTAACATCAGGTCACCTGAATTAACTTGTAAATAAATAATATGTACATTTATTTTTTTCTCAGCACGTGAGCGGGCAAGATGAACCAAATCCTGCAATCTGATTGGTTCCGGGAGCGGGAGGAATTTTCCGATCTTGACCGCGGTCAACGGAACGGGCCGCGGGGAGTTAGCTACATGTATCGAAATTTGGGAAAATAAAGGGGTTTCTTTTAGTTATATTGCTTCCTGTGATTTCTGAGTTTTAACAGAGTAAAAAAGCGTATTTTGCTGCTCTGGTGTCACAAACAGCTTCGTTTCATGGTTCATTTTACGCGCGCTTGCAAAACGTTGCTTTCCAAAAACAACAAGACACGTTTAACTTTTGAAAAACAACAAGAAAAAAATAAAAATATTATTTGCCGGCCTTGGTCGGTCCGTATTGAGAAAAACTGTGCCCTCGGTCTTGAGCACGGCCCTCGGCCTGCGGCCTTGGGCCGTACTCAAGACCTCTGGCACAGTTTTTCTCAATACGGACCTCCCGGCCGGCAAATAATATATATGTATTTACTGTATATTGCCCCAACATCAATATTGTTGCTGAAAAAAAATGCTATTCTGTAGGGGTGTAAAAAAGTGTTTTTAATTAGTAACTTGTTCTAACACTGTTCAAGACAAGTCAAGTGACTTTGGCACAGGGTTACATGTACATACCTCCCAAGCCATAAGCTGATAGGTCCTGAGAAACAATCCCTGCTGTTAAGAGAAATATTTTTTGTTAAAATGACTTGTCAGTTTGAATTTGTATTCTCTTTTGTTGTTTAACAAATTAAAGCCATTTGTGGGTTTTTGTTCACTTGATGGTCATCTAAATTTTCACATACTATACAATCTCTCATGGTCATGACCTGCATCTAGGGATCAAGTACAACTGGCTGCTTACGAGAAATTTTTAATTGTTGGTGTAAGTTGTTATTTGAACAATACATGTACTAAATGATTCCTATGAAACATGTATAATGTTCTGTCATGAACTGACTGCATACTTACCCCTGATTCCTTCACCGTGAAATGGTGTGCCACGGAAACCTACACAAGGAAAATAATTATAGAACTAAATTTTAAACTTGCTGAGGACAAAATAATTTTTTAACTATCTGCAAAGTAACATTTGCTTGCTAAGAAATGTAATATTTAGTGAGGACAATATGCAATATGTATTACCATCCTTTTTTTTAGTTATCACTCACTAATGTTTACCTGTTGAATATGCCACTGATGTTTGTGGCCTGGTAATTGTCGATGTCCTTGCTGGTCTTCCAGTTCTTGATGGTCTTGATGGTCTTGCTGGTACAGCTGTATTTAGAAATTTAGTCAGCTAAAGAAATACACTATGTGGCTTCATTAATAACAAGTAAAGTTCAGGTGATTTCTTTAAGAAAAAAAGAAGGTTGGTGTAATAAGAATTGTTTGAAACTTTGCACAGTTATGATTAGACATATAGTACATTAAAATATTTTAAAAAGAGGGGTTTCACCATGTCTGATTTTGTGCTAAAAGGCTGTAGTGTTTATACATGGGTGTAGGTACTTTGCCAGCTTTCAACAAAATATTAAAAACCTAAGAATTGTTTGAAACTTTGCACAGTTATGATTAGACATATAGTACATTAAAAATATTTTAAAAAGAGGGGTTTCACCATGTCTGATTTTGTGCTAAAGGGCTGTACTGTTTATACATGGGTGTAGGTACTTTGCCAGCTTTCAACAAAATATTAAAAACCTATCCTTGTAACAGAGACACCCATTACTTCTATTAACAAAGTTAATATTTTTCTGAACAGGCCATGCACCAGCTTGCAAAGAAAACCTATCAAGTTCTGAACGCACTCTCTAATCACGCAAAAAATGGTATGCACAAAGGATGAGCAAATGCAATGGAATAATAGTGTTTAGACAGGATGCACTTGTCATATATAGTGGTTTTCAGAGAGGTAAACTAGCCTCTTTTTTAGCACGTGACCTGTGGGATGATGCTAGGAAGCTTCTGTGAGCATTTTCTACACAATTTAAGGTGGTCATAATGGATGAATTGCTGACTTGTTTTATGCCTCTGTATATATTGGGTCAGATATTTTTCTTACATTTAAGGCCTTTCATTGTAATTGTGCCAGATGGCAGCTGCTGCTTCTATAATGTTTTGCATTAACGGGGTTGGGATGCACATAACTAGCTGCCTTAATTAAAGACTCCATCTGTAAGCTTTTGTTTCCAGTACATAATGGGAAATAATCAAACTTTGAACCTACAGTGTAGTACCTGCATGAGTTCATTTTAGACAATTTTTGAAGAAAATGGTGCAAAACAGGTCAACAAGATTCAATGAATTTGCCTACCTTGCGGATTGTTTACGACAATGATATCATCATCAAAGGGACTCTGAAGCAGATCAGTACTGTCTGTAAGAGGTTGGCATACAATGATTAGGCAGGTTTTAATAAAAACAACCAAAAAACTTCAAACTGTCTTTTCTGAGCCTGGCTGTTTCAGACCATTTGTGAAATTTATTTTTTGGTAGGAATTTCTTCCTTAACACTCTAAGCCCTGATATAAAAATGCACATTCTCATTACAGATCTCCATACATTTCTTACGGGACTAGTAAGGAGAATATCAAGACATCTCATCCTCAGTGATCACTTCCTTTATTCTTGTCACTTAAATGTTTAAACAAGTAGTGATCGTGTAAAGAGAAATTTCATTTTCATCAGGGCTTAAGGCTTAAAGGGTTAAAGGAGAAGATCACTCCAGAAACGGTGTATTTTTTGAAATTGCCAATATAAAGACAATACTTAGTTGATTTACTGACCATGGTTTAAGCTTCTAAAGTGCATACGATCCCCCTGAAATTCCTTTCCAAAGAGGGCCAAAACTCAACACTGCGTGCCACCATTTTGAATCGTACTTAGCAGCCTGGCCGCTTGTCCATGATATCAAATCATACAACGAGACAAGCTGCTCATTTTCAGAGCCCGTTTTACCCAACCGCTGGTCTCGTTGTGGGATTTGACGCCACAGACAAGCAGCCAGGCTGCTGAGTATGATTCAAAATGGCGGTGAGCAGTGTTGAATGTTGGCCCTCTTTGGAGAGGAATTTAAGTGGGATCGGATGCACTTAATAGAAGCTAAAACCACGGTTAGTAACTCAACTTAGTGTTATCTTTTTATTGGCAATTTCAAAAAATACACTGTTTCTGGAGTGACCTTCTCCTTTAAAAAAATCCAATTTTTTGAAATTTAGCAGGGACCTGGGCCTAGATGAAAATCACTTTGCGTAATTCTAGTTTATCCCGACTAAATAAAGTGTTGTTGTTGTTGTAGTTGTTGTATTCCTTTTAAGTTCCAAGCTCTTGTGGGCTTTCCAAAACTGCTAGCTAACTTAACTGAGCAGTTATCTGCATATTAATGTTCCTTGGAAAACAAAAGAAACACAAATTGTGTGTTTCATTACTGGACGTTTCATCATGTGTGTGGGTATCACATTATATGACAATACTGTACATCCAGAGAATCTGTTGCTTTAAAGCCTTCTTTATGTTGTACAGTGCCACAATAATACACAAGGGTTGTTAGGTCCAATATTCTAGACTGTCTTTCAATGAAATTTTTTTAGTAATATAAATTATCTTTTTTTAATATGTAGAAATACAATGGATTTGTACCCTTCTTCCTATTCTCTTTTGTAACAGTAGTTAATTAGTCATTATTTTCCTTACCATCCACGTCATAAATGTTCAAAGCTATTTCTGCATCTGGAAAACCAAATTATAAATAAAGGAATAAATTATAATTTAAAGAAAGTTATTCTCAAACACCAACAAATATAAAATAAAAGTTCTTGAGAACATGTTTTCCCACCAAGTAAATCTTCATGCTGTTAAATTTTTATTATTGGCCATTAACTATATTGCCATTTCTTAAGTGGTGACACCACCTAAAAGTCACTACTTAATATACATGTACAGAACCAATAAATAATGAAAACAAAAACAGTCACACACACTCCCATAGTCTTATTTTTTAACTCAAACTTTAGGTAAGTGTTGTGGTTGTTGTTGTATTCCTTTTAAGTTCCAAGCTCTTGTGGGCTTTCCAAAACTGCTAGCTAACTTAACTGAGCAGTTATCACCAACAAATATAAAACAAAAGTTCTTGAGAACATGTTTTCCCAACAAGTAAATCATCACGCTGTTAAATTGTTATTATTGGCCTTTAACTACAATTATTCCCATTTCTTAAGTGGTGATACCACCTAAAAGTCACTCCTTAATATACGTATACAAAAACAATAAATAATGAAAGCAAAAACAGTCACACACACTCCCATAGTCTTATTTTTTAACTCAAAAGGAAAATGTAAAAGGACATCACAAGTAACTCACCATGATTGCTCCTTCCTTCAGCCAGGGTGGTAAGATATCTTCTAGTTGCACCTTAAGAGAATTGACATGGTATTTTATGTCAGGTATTTAAAATGTGTGCAATAATAGGGATTAGAGATATTACAAAAATTAATGTTCATGATTTTATTGTCGGGGTTGTATTCCCGAAGGAGAATAAAAGGCTGCATACACTTGTGAAAATATAAAGTGGCTTTTGGGAGGATCAAAATTGATCAAATGGGATTGTTTTGAAGAGTGGTTAATTCTTAGTAGAGTACACAGTTTAAGTTACCGGTCCATTTTTTTTAATCTACTGGATTTTGATGTTATTTCCAGCTACTTTTGTACTGTTGACCTATTGTCTACTCATTTTCCTACCACTTACGTCCACTCGCAGGCACAGAATCCTGGACTGCTGATGCTGAAATGGGTGTGTTCACCACATTTAGAACACTGGTAACTGCACCTGTGGATGCAGACAGCCCAACGAAGGATGGCAGTGGGTTAGGTGATGGAGGAGCAGTTGAGGACGATACAAATGATGTTGATGATGTAACAGAGGACACAGGTGATGAATCGGGAGTTGAAGTGGCAAGTGGAGAGGCAAATGGGGTGAGATTAGGGGCAGAAGATGAAGCGGCAGATGAGGCGATGGATGAAGCAGCAGAAGTAGTGATACCAGAAGCAGATGATGAGGGTGGATTGGTTCCAGGTGAGGAGGAAGGTGCACCTATGAGAAAAAGAAAAAAAGGAATGTTTGAAGGGTACCTTTCAGGCATTTTATTTGGGTGGGTGTGAATCAATTAACAGCCTGTATGGCAGGGGAGAAATTATTCACAGGCTAGTCAATAAACTGAAAACATGTGATTTTCTGATTCAGGAGCAGTATGGAGGCACGAGGGCAATCCAAGATCACTCCAAATTTCTTTTCCAATTTCCTGTGCATGATCATCTTTGTCATGAACATCCCAATTTGTTTTACCTTGCCATTACAACTGTCGTCGCAAACGCAGATAACGCGCATCCAATACTCAACACAATTTATTTCCAAAAGGGATACGAAGGATACGGTAACTGAAACAAGAATTACAATAGGAAATGAACATAAACTAACTATACACAACTGACAAGGAAGGTACAGAAAAGGACAAAACCGAAATAGACGCCGAAACTTACAAGACGAATGTGACGATAAACACGAAAACAATCCTTTGGCTATGACAACGAAAATGGAAACTTGTATTAACGGGTCTACCTCGGTGTAAGAACCTGACAAGATTTTCTTTGTTTGTTAGCTTTTGTTTTGCTGTACGGTATTGTTTAAAATGTTTTTGTTTCCTTTGTTTTACGTCATCCGTGAGTTTCACATGTTCTTACACCGAGGTAAAGCCGAATTAACAAACTGATTTGAACTGAACAAACTAGCTCACACTGCCGAAAATTAAGCTGCGAGACTATATATACAATATGCAAAATAAAACTAACAAGTATAACAAAAATCCTAAAAACAAAAGACGCTAATCAAGGAAAGGGAACAAAAGAGTAACGAACAAAAACGAAAAATTCTGGCACCTACAATAACAAGGAAATGTTTATATTTGCTCTTGAGGGTAAATGTTCTCAGTAATGTGAGCTTTTGATCTTTTATTTAACAGAAATGCGATACCGAACCCACCCTTGAAAAAGAGGAAAAAGTGATCTCTTTCTCCTGGGAAATTTACGATTTCCCGGACCAGATTGCCAAGCAGAATATTAGCCACGAGCCAATAACTAGTCCGCTGTTCAGCCATGCTGGACACAAGTGGAGAGGTATATTGACAACGGACAAAGATCTGTTTTTGCAGTTGGTGTCTGCATCACAGCCAGTTTACGTAAAAATAAGGTGAGATATATAAAAAAAAATTATTAAAATATCTTTTTTCCGGAATTAAAAAAAGGCTCTAGATAACGTAAGAAAAACACCAAACGTGCTTCGTTATCATCAACATTGTCTTCAACTAGTTTTTAACGTTATCTAACAACAATTTGTTTCGTCACTTAGGATTGTGATGATGCCAGGTGAAGAAAGTGAGACCGTCTTAACTCTCGATGAGCAAACTATAGAGGAAGGAGAAATGTGGGGCAGGGCAATGAAAGACATCAACAGATGGGTGGATGCAAGTGGGCGAATTAAAATAAAATTTATTATTTATTTTCTTAGAGTTTTTTAATAATTTACAATGACAATTTTGTACATCAATTGGGATTTTGAGGCGACAATACTGCAACAGATCGAAGGCTTGTTAAAGAAAATATATGTAGGCGCATAATTGTTTATAATTTTTTGTTCTCATTAACATACGTTTCTCGTTTTCTAATCAAGTCATAAAAATGCCACTTCAGAATATATAGCACAATTACCTTTCTCCGAAAATTTCGGTTTGAAATACCAAATAATCTTTGCCACCCAGAAATTATACATTTTCTGTTGGCTGATGTTGCCTAAAGCATTACATGCAATGCATTTTCCGACTGGGAGGAATTTAGGCGATCAACACTTAGTTCGTCTGGTTGTGCTTTTCGTAGTACATCTTGCACAAAGACGGACACATGACAGATTGTCCGTCGAGTCGAACAAAATACACCATAGACTGCGAGTGGTCGCTAATTTTGGCGATGGCGATTATGGGGCGGGCCAAATACACACGCACGCACGCACGCACAAAAATTAGCCCAAATTCGGTGCTTCCCTCTCGTCGCGTCTCCTCGAAATTTCGCGCGCGCGTGCGTGTGTATTTTGCCCGCCCCACTATCGCCATCAACAAAATTAGAGACTACTCGCAGTCTAAATACACCAATGGACGGATACTCCGTCTTTATACGAGACGAACAACGAGAAGGATAACCAGAAGAAATAAACATTGTTTGCTTAAGTTCATCCCAGACGGATGGTATAAAACCGGCCGATACATTTTCACCCAACACTGTTCATGTAATGCAGTATTGCCATCTCATAATCGCGTTGATAAAAATTTTTGTATCACGATTCAATCGTCTTACGCGGGAGGTTGTTCTGTAGAAAAATTATCAAAATGGACCTTCCTTTCCATAAATGTTATTTTCAAATAAACTGGTTTCTGTGTAGATTGGTTTTTGTACTGATAGGAGAATTTCTATAGGACAGCTTTTATTAGCTCTTACTAATGAAATTTGCTCAGTTTTTCGCAGTTGTCTTGGACTAAACTTTTGAGTACCCGGACACCTATTTGCATGTTATTGAATAAAAATTGTTCGTTTAATTTGATTTTTAGAACCTTCGTTCTTTAAAGCATTGTGAGATATGTAAATAGGAAGCCGAATATTTTTAAGTTGCTTCTTGTCTTGTTAATTTTATATTGTTCGTCAGTAATTATATGGCTAAGGTTTTAAACAAGTAATAACACAAATGAGTGAAGTGTTTTGTTTCTATACGTTGGGCAAAGTAGAAGATCTTTATCTAGCAAATAAGTTAAAGACTTCTGCTTTTTTAAAAGTATTTTAGAAGCTAAAGAAAACATTCATGATCAGTCACATTATAATTAGTTTTGAATTTTAGAGAAAAATAAGTGACTGTTTACTTTACAAAATATGTCTTAAAATTAGGTTTGTATAATAGTAACGAAAAATAGTACCTTGACAATGCTTTACATGATTGTGTTAGTTTTTTTCCTTTTTTGTTTCTTTGATTGTTTGCTGGCAAGAGTTTCATAAAGTGAAATCTTAGAGAAGTCAGGGGAGAGTCGTGTAAATACAATAGTTATCGAAAAACCGAAAAAAGTTCTCGTCTCTTGCTTTCCTGGGCAAGTCTTTATGTCTTCTGCTTGCCTTGCAATTTCTTCCATTCACTCAATTTCCCAATTCTTGCTTCCAGAGCAAAGACAGTTAAGTCGTTCCCAGGTTCCTTTATCTAGAACGATGCCAACCTGGCTGCCGTCTTTTCCAGACGCAGCGAATACCCAACCCCCATTTTCTCCAATGTCCGCAACAGGAACGTTCAACTAAGAAATATGTGTACATCCTCTTTCTACTAGGTATTCTTGCGATATTAATTCATTGAAAAAATAATTTACCTCCGCCCCCCCCCCCCCCGGCTACCCCATCGAGTTGGATAATAAACTTACTCGATCTGAAAATTCGTGCTCGATTTCCACAAACCGAGCACGAATGCAATCGAGCTCGATTCAGTACTTGAACAGAGCACGAATGCAATCGAGGTCGAATAAATTTAAATGTAGACCGTGAAACCGAGCACGAATGCAATCGTCCTCGATTAAAAAAGCAACCGTGGTCGAATGACAATTTGTACTCGGTTATTGTTATTCGTCCTCGGTTGCCCAGAAATGCAAACGCAAGGCTTTCAGATCATGAGGCTCAGGAAGGTTGTTTCAAACTTTCAAAATAAATTTGGCGTTGGTGTCTCACAAAGTGAATATGACTTGCAACTTGTCGGTTGAAAACATGAGTTTTCCAAACTAGACATAATTTCTCGTTTCTGAGGCTCTTTATACACTGTTTATACATGTTTATAGACATTCGAAGGCGGCTTCGGTTGGTTTCAGCCGTATATAATTCAGACAGATGCTATAGGTGTAAATTTGTTGATGATCGTCAGAGGATGGAATATTAATGGCAAGGAAAAGTAAAACACATTTGTTCTAGATACTTGTAGCGACAACAAGCCCCACCGCGGCGAACCAAAAGCCACATCTAGTGTAAAGGTTGAAAATGAAATACGGTATGTCAAACAGCGGCTCTTCCTGCAGCTGGGTAAAAGAATAGCATAGCCGTCAACAACATGTCGGTAAAACATTTTCGGTTTCGTGTTACCTTCTTTATATACACCGTGTCTTGTTGACAGTACTTTCTTTAGATACTTGAGTCTTTAAAGATTTGGCTCTGAAATAAAATGATTCTGATGCTTCTTATTTCATGGTGGCTCAGCAGGTCAATAATTTAACTCAGCATGGTGAATATAACAATTAAGTGAGGAAAAATTTCCCGAATGATTCGAGGACGTGATGTACGTGGGTTGCTAAATATGAGCACTTATCAGATGTAAGGTGGATCGAGCAATACATAGTATACTAGCCGTTTTTTCAAGTGGATTTGAATTATGAGCCATTTTGTTCTTTTGCTTCAAAGTGACCTTAAGCAACTTCTCATATATGTTGTGCAAAGAAAATTAATTTTCTGTTCTTTTGCTTGGCTTCTTTTTTCAAAGATCGGAACACCTGTACAGAAATTCTCTCACCTGTCAAGCCATATGTAAAGGTTAACATAATCAGAAAATTCATATTAAAATTAATATCCAGTCTCCAATCTTATCTCAGACATTTAGTACAGGAAAAACTAAACAGAATAAGACGGAGGTAACAAAAAGAGCCTCAATATACAACACCTAACAAAGATGGATAGAAATTAGAATGTCATTATATCTCAGGTGTCGTGATATAGCCTAGTGTAAATATTAACAACCTCGTTTTCAATGTTTCCTTAATCCCAGCTTGGACTTTACGTGTGCTTTGGATGAAAAAAAGAAGAGGATTCTACCAAGTTTCTTAAGGATGACTAATGAGACTGATAAAGAGTTTTTCCTACGAGAGAAAAAGAGATGGTTTGGAGCGCTTATCCCAGAATGTATTGTGATATTTATCATTAACGCCTTCACTATCTTTGCCTTTGCAAGAAAGCGCCACTTACGCAAGCGCACTACGTACCTGATAATAAACCTGACTGTGGCTGATTTACTGGTGGGAGTAGTGGTGGGATCTTTGGAAACAAGACTGTACCTCGACAAGATCGAACCCGGATGTTGTTTCAGCTGGCGAAAATTTGTTATTTTAACTTTTAGCAGCATATTTCCATTAGCTTCTCAAGCAAACCTTTCTCTAATTTCTTTAGAGCGGTTACACGCAACAGTTTATCCCTTTAGACACTCTTTAATTGGGAAATGGGTTTACTTTAAGATCATAATAGGCAGTTGGTTGATAGCTTTCCTTCTGTCATCTGGGTTGACTTTTCTTTACCTGTGTGTACCAGAAGCGATTTCGTACGCATGGGCATCATACAGTTTCGTGACCCTTCTGATACTCACAATCTCATACGCTATTATTAATTACAGTACGAAAAGTAACCCTCTTCCTCACCATTCTGGTTCAGTTGTGTCAGACAGGAAACTGTCCGTCACTTTATTCATAGTTACTGTTGTCTCGATACTGACCATTCTGCCCGCGGCTATTTGGAAGTCCATTAAACCCGTCGTGCGTGGACAACTGTCCTATGGTACAAAGTTTCGAATTAGATTAACGGTAACTGTGTTATATTTAGGCAATTCCATAGTTAATCCACTGATATATGCCATAAGAATGCAAGAGTTTAGAAAAGCAGTAAAACAGCTTACTTGTTAAAGGGCTCATGAGCCACCACGTGTCCAGCCAATTGAATTCCATGCAATGTAGTGCATGCACAGCAAGCAAAAGATGAGGTGAAACTGTTGCCTACATTGGCCATGCTCTGAGATTCCATTCAAATTTCAGAGTCACGTTTATATGAATGTTATAGTTAGTTTGGTCATTTTACACTATTTTAGTCATTTTGATTCACTTTTGAAAAGTGATAGTCATAGTGGAAAACCGTATTTACCCTAGAAATTTAATAATGGTCAACTGTCAAATGAATGAAACTTTCCATTATGGAACTTGATCTGCGTGTTATTGGACCTTAAACTGGCCATTGACTTGCGTTGAGAAATCTCCTTTTTGTTTGTAAATATAATCCAGGTCCATTGCGAGGGAACAGTTTTACACGGTCCTACCAATTTGTTACCAAGTTATGTATCTTTAAACCAAACAAAAACTCGACAATAATAGCGAACACTCTTGGCTTATGCATTTAAATAACTAGACTGTGAAGCAGTCATGGTCGCTTCCTTCTTGCGAATAGAATATAATTATTTTTTCGCGTAACAGTTTGATTGCATGGCTTACGGCTTTGAGATCCGCCATCTTAAAGCTGTGGTTCCCCCTGCTGTAGATCCCTTTGTTATATATTTTTTTCTTTTTCGCTGATTTTCGTTATTTTGTAAATCTAGCCAGCAATCGCATTTAGGAAGTTATAATTTTGCTTAATTAACTAAGTTAGGCAATGGGTCACGTGATTAAGGCACACCTAGGCTACTGCATAGGTGATGTCTTTGAACACAGTTTTGCGCCACCAAAGTCTTCGCTAAATGGTTGTCTCGCAGCCTTTTACCTTTGTGATATAAGGTTTGTCTTGGCTCAACGTAAAATAGTGTGATTCTAGACTATACAATATAAAAAAACAAATCGCAATTTGCAAATCGTCTATCCTCGTGAGGTATTTGTGCGCTACGTCCTTGTAATTTTTTGTTTTTGTTTTGCTCTACCCTTTACTTGGAACAGATGGCTTACAATTCTTACGGATGGCATCTAAATATTACGTTCTGTATTAAACTTGTGCAGGAGCCATAATCTGGGACGGAGACCGTAAGCGCGGGGTCCAAGCAGCCCCATCGAAAAAGACAAATGTGCTATTTTTAGAAAAAATTGCGCCACCCTCAACGTCATAAACGTGCGTGGCTACACGCAAGTTTGTGTACAACGAGGGCGTGCTGGATATGACCAAGATGGTTATAATTATTTGATATCCGGTATGCCGAGTACACAATTGTTTTTATTATTAAAAACGCAATCACTAATTGCTATAAAATCAAGAAAGAGAAAAAAAGAGAGAGAGACTCCGAGATAAGAGGGAACAAGAATCGATCGCGATCACATGACTGACCGAAAAAGGCGCCAAAACCTTGCGAAGTGTTGCAGCGTTTCTTTGCGGAGCTAAATGAATCGATGAAACTGCTCCGAAGTGAACGTACAAGCACAAGGTCTGGGAAAAATCTCCCAATTATGGGCTCTGAAATGTGGTACGTCTTTGATTTTTCCTGAAAATTGTTGTAATCGTCGTTCAAAGCGGATTGAAGCTGTACGATCTCACCGTTATGGCTGCGGGAGTTCAAATGAACGAGTTTGAAATCGCTCCGTTCGCACAACGCTGATAACGGAGCCATCATGTGTTTGTTTGATCGAACTGACGACAGGATTAATAATTAAACTTGAACGATAATTACTATGCAGTAAACGCAAATCACAAAACGCAGTTTTTCTTAGTTACGAGCCCGCCGACGGAATGTTAAAAATAACACACAAACAACTGTGAAAGCGATTCAACGTATTTTACATGGCATCTGACTTGTGTCTAAATGTCTGGAGCTGCGCAAGGGAACACAGATAGAGCCACAACGAGTACAGGTAAACCAGTGTCAATTTTGTGTGGTATAGCCAAAAAATGTCGCCTTTTCTGGTGGATTTGTTCAATGCTTGTCGTTCAGACTGTTGCATGATTTTTGTACTGACTCGCCATAAAAAGTGTGACAATTTTTATTAAATGCCTCTTTCCAATTTTACTGTGCTTTATTTTGTCTTGTCTCGATATTTCGGAGTCAAAGCCTTCCGTATGAAACCTGCTGTTTGTGAAATTTTAAGAACAAGTGATTGACTGGACGATGAAAGAAATTGTAAACAAAGCGCTAAATGCTTAAAATTCTATTTCTACAGTTTCTTTTCGTCTTAAGAAAGCAAGCACTCTGAAACAACTTAGATTTGTGTCTCAATGACGTTCAGTCGTAATTTCTTCTTAATTTTGCTTCGATACAAAGTGATTTTTCTCGCCGGGTTGCTGGCAGAGAAAAATAGTTAAGCTCACTCTGTCGTTGAAACCCTTGCTACATCCACTGCGCTATGTATCCCTTCTAGGTTCGTAAATTGCCCAGAAAGTAATATTAAGTACTAGGGAAGCATGGAGTTTCACTTCATCTTTCTCCTTCTCATCGACGGAAGTAGTTTTTTTTCTCTTGGTGTTTTTCCAGTTCTCTATTTTGTCGACGATTGATAACGCACCACGAGAGCATTTGACTGAAAACAAGGCGCACTTTTCACTATTCTTGGTCTTCATTATAAACATTTCGGCCATTTCGGTAAAGGCGAGCATTATTTCAGAAAACATACGCTGAGAAATCTCGACAGACATTTTCTTTGCTGACTCGGTATTTGAATATATGTTACTACTTTTCTTGCAGTGATAAAAATGACAACGATTTATCAGTGCGTTACTTTTCTTCAGTACGTGCTTGGAAAATCATTTTACAGTCTTTGCGGCTGCCCTTCAATCTCTGTACGTCCTCAGAGGAAATATACATTCGAGATGTATTTTCCCTTTTTCTGCCTGATTCGCCTTCAACTGATTTTTTTCGTAGTTCGACGCCATTTTTGCCCGTAAAACGTTTCTTCCGTCTAACGGGGAAATCCTCGTCCGACATGTCCGACACATCTTCGCCACAGGATTTTTCTAAAATATTCTCACTGCCACCATCGGAATCACTTGTATAATCCTCATATCCAGAGTCACTATCCAGAAAGTTCTCCCCTAGGGCTTGCCTCAAATTAGGAAGTGACACTGATGACAGAAATTGAATTTATTCATCTCCAACAAAGGTAATTTCCGACGCCATTTTGTTTGTTTTTCTCTGCTTGGAGTCCTCGCAACACTCACGCGCGTGTGTCACGCGCTATGGCGCAATTTTTTCTAAAAATAGCACATTTGTCTTTTTCGATGGGGCCAACGCCAATAATGAAAATGGCAGTCAGTTACGGTCTCCATCCCCGATTATAGCTCCTGACTTGCGTTAGAATTGCCGGGCTTAAAGCATTTTCCCCAACAATAGCTATCTACTTGAATTCTTCCCTAACTAAAGCTGTGCTAAGGATCAGCAAAATTCTGATTTGAATTAATTTTTAAATTACTATTATTACCAAAACTGAAATGGAAGACGCAAATAGAACTTAATTCTATCTCGTCCCCAGTCCTAGTCACTTCGTAGTCACATGAGAGAGCATGCGCATGCGATCAGTCAGTTGCAATCATGTGCTTTCAGCTGGTCGGTCGCGGAATTTTGGTCTCCACGAATTACCACTTAAAACGTATTATATATATTATATACATCTTATACAAGCGTTAGGCTGCCTGCAGCCAGAGAAGTAGAGGAACCACAGGACATTTTGGTAAGGCTACCCGTTTAGTGTTTGCTTCCCTTTCAGCTTCCCGCCAAAACCAATGGCCACCAAAGCTACTAGCTCACCTGGTACTTCTGGCACAATAGTGACCAATGAGCTTCAAATGACGCTCAATAATCTCAATGAGAATATGGGCAGTATGGCTCGAATTTTAGAGCTAATGTATAAAGCAAACTGCCCACCAGGCAATGGTGGTGCAAACTCCGCTGCACATGAAAGGCGACCCAAGGTTGCGGAACGGAGTCAGGTGAAGAAAATAGTGCAGATGAGGACGACAAAGTTAGCCTCACAGCTAGCGATAATTTAGAAGACGATATTGAGGAACTAGTTAGCCCAATACCCGCTCCATCAGCGGAGGTTACAGATACAGACAAATTCCTAGAAGACATTGAGAGTATTCTTGAATCGAGTGAAGCCACCGGCGAAAATATACAGCCTAAGCTGGCTGACATAGCAAACAAGCGATGGGGCCGCAAGATGGCGCCAGACAAACTCAAAGAACTACTTTCGAAACACCCCACGCCTGAAAACTGCACGGCAATGATAATTCCTCGTGTTAACCCAGAAATCTGGGCACAAGTGAAAGCCCACAAAAGGCGAACAGACCCCCGGATAACAAACATACAACCGTCCTTACAAAAAGCGACTATTGCCACCCTTCGAGCGAATGATGCAATTTTAAAAATATCAATTGGTTTACCAGATGCTGCTAAAAAAAGCACTGGCTACACATAATATTGACGCCGTAGCGTTGCTCGGTTATGCCAGTTACTGTTTGGGGATGACCTTGCTAAACGACAATGACAGCCCTTCACAAATTGGGTCACATATCTAATTACATCGATGACCTTATTCTCCAAGGCAGAACGTACACTGACTGTGTGCACAATGTTATTGATACTGTTTGTCAATTAGCACCATTAGGGTTTCTTATCCACCCTGATAAGTCAGTATTTATTCCTACTCAGGTATTGATCGTTCTAGGATTTGCTATAAACACAGTCACAATAACAATTTGCTTGACCGCTGAAAAGCCACATCAGCTCAACAGGCCTGCCAAGCCCTATTAGAAAGACAAAAACATAGCATTAGAGATGTTGCCCAGGTGATTGGGAAAATAGTCGCTACATTCCCTGGGGTAATGCATGGGCCCCTGTTCTACAGAGCCCTAGAGAAAGAGATAAAACGATCGCCCTTAAGGAAAACAAAGGCAACTTTGACAGACCTATGACGCTCCCTGAGCCTGCCAAAAATGAGCTGAACTGGTGGGTAAATAACATGTTATCATCTTGCAATCGAATTTCACACCCACCGCCCTCCCTAATCATAACCAGTGATGCTTCCCAGGTGGGCTGGGGAGCCGCTTGTGGCGACACTTCAACACGGGGGACCTGGTCGGCAAGGGAAACCCAGTACCACATAAACTATTTAGAACTACTCGCCGCCTTCTTTGCCTTGAAAATATTTGCCAAGAACTCCAGTGATGAAAACGATGGGGCCGGCTGAGTGGAAACTTGACTCCACCTCCCTCCAAACTGCCTTAGCCGACTTACAATTTCCCCCAGAAATTGACTTGTTTGCATCCAGGGTCAACTATACATTCCCACGTTATTGCTTATTCAAGCCTGACCCACCGCGGAAGCGATTGAGGCATTCACCTTTTAGCATTGTGCCAGCAGTACTCAAGAGGATAACATCAGACAAGGGGGAAGGGATATGTGTTCTACCCAACTGGCCAACTCAATCACGGTACCCCAAGGCCATGAACATGCTAGTTCAACAACCAGTAGAACTCAAACCACGAAAGGACCTACTGATCCTTCTCAGCGATCCCAGCTCACGCCATCCACTACACGCTCGACTACGATTACTAGTGTGCCACTTATCCGGAAACAACTGACTAACATCGGAGTATCTGCAGCAGCACAGGACGTAATTATGGCATCTTGGCGACAAGGCACGCTTTTAAAGCAGTACAAAACCTTTCTCGCAAAATGGCAACGCTTCTGTAGAAACAACTAAATTTCCCCGTCACAAGCTTAGCCGTTGAAGATGGAATAGAAGTCCTCACCTCCTTGTTTAATTCAATCCTCGGTTATAGTGCCATCAACACCCACACGATCAGCGTTATCAGCAGTAATGAAAATCACCGACAACGTCAGCTTTGGAGAACACCCACTAGTCTGTACGTTTATGAAAGATGTTTTTCAACTCAAACCAGCACTTCCCAAGTACACCCACATATGGGATGTCGAGAAAATGCTGTCACACCTGACGACCTTAGCTCCAGTCACTTCTCTGGACCTGAAAAACCTCTCTTTGAAATTGGTGACACTACTTGCAATTCTCACAGGACAGCGATGTCAAACGATCCACAAATTAGACCTTCATCTTATGCAGAAATTACCTGACAGGTACGTTTTTGCCATAGGAGAGAAACTCAAATATACTAAACTGGGGAAACACCAAGAGCCTATTGAACTTGTAGCATATCAGGACAAACGCCTTTGTGTTGTAGGGACAATAAAACATTATGTATCCATAACTGGACAGCTCCGCAATAAGTCAAACTCGAAACTCTTAATAAGCTTTCGAAAACCCCCTAGGGCTGTCAGCAAAAACACTGTCGCAAAGGTGGGTCAAATCGACTCTTTCCAATGCTGGCATAGATGCGAGTGCCTTCGTGACACACAGCACACGAGCTAGCTGCTTCGACCTTATACTGCGTTAATAAAGCTGGTCTCAGTCTAGCAAACGTACTCAAAGCCGCTGGCTGGACCAATGCCTCTTAACCTTTGCAAAATTTTATAACAAGCTGCCCGCTCAGGATGTCAATTGTGGCAGTGTTATCTTAGTGTCATACAGCCGGAACGAAGCACACAACCCAGCTTAATAGTTAAGCCCTTGATGTGTATATAAGAATCTCTATCTTTGTTTACATTAAACGATGAGCACCAGAATTTGTGTGCGTTATAATTCCTGACTATTTGTGACTGCAGGGCTTTAAACTCTCATTTGACTACGGAGTGACTAGGACTGGGGACGAGATAGAATTTAATAATTAAACGAGACTTACCTGTAAGGAGAAGTTTGATTGGAATTCTATTTCGTCACCAGTCAGGAACGAAGGAGTCACATGACCCCCCAAAGGATTGCATTTGCCCGCCCTTGCCTTATCGCTTCTCCCTCGTCCTGCAGTCACGCGTGTTTAAGACTGACTGATCGCATGCGCAAGCTCTCTCATGTGACTCCTTCGTTCCTAACTGGTGACGAAATAGAATTCCAATCAAACTTCACCTTACAGGTGAAATTATTATTTTGTGGCCACGTAAAACCAGACTTAATTTAGCTCCACTTGTAAATAGTTGTTTTTATTTTCCTGGTCATTTTTTGTTTGGGAAAATATTTTCCCACCCCTACTCCAGGCTAATGGTTCTTGGTACACAACAGATATGATCAAGAGTAAAACACAAACTGCGGTGATAAACAGGGTAAACAAACACATTTTGATTTCGTATGCTAAGCAAAAGTAACCGTTGCGGTGTTTGTAAGATCGTTTTCCTTAATTTCGGTTCCAGATGCCAATTGTTAACTATATATTAAACAATTTTCAAACACTGTAACGTTTACTTAATTGTTGCTTAACAGACGAAAAGCCAAATTTATTTCCAAAATGCATTTGTTTACGATGTTTAGCACTGCTTTTTGTTTTGTTTTTTCTTTTTTGCTTAATCAAGCCACGGTAGCCTAAGAACAAGAGTTTAGATGTGATCAGCATCATCAAAGTTATTAGACCATATTAGTTTGGCTTGTTCCTAGAATTAGATTGAAATTAATTTGTTTTTTGAGTCAACTTCAACGATTCCGGTGCTTTAAACATCGGATAAGTCCAGACTAATGACATAAAAGTGTTCGTTGCAGGGTTAAACATTGCACAACATTACGCTGAAACTACAAATACAGCCCTAATAAAGCAAGAACATGGTTTATCGTGGTTTACCAGGTCACTTGCAAACAAAATTAACCTCTTTAACAAGAACGAGACCCGGTACGAATTAAGGAGAGGAGCTGGTTTATTACTGAAAAATAGCCAGCTTTTATTAAACATGAATCAAAATGATCTAGCTAAATATTTTTGACCGTGGTTGACCGTGTGGCATCAGGTCACGACAATTTTACACACCATGGTCACAACACGGCCAAAAAATGGTCACACAAGGTTGTCACTGAACAACTATGGTAGCATGCCAGTCATGACGCTAGAAATGGCTATAATCATCCTTGCTTTCCACTTTACTTAGCATTTACAAACCTTCCCCCCCTTGTACACTAGTTTATTTCCAAAAAAAGAAATGCCACTATGATTCATTGTTGTCGCGTACATCATGACTGATGGAAAATATTTCCAAATGCAAAGTCCCGAACACAGGAACATCTCTTTAGATTTGTCAAAACAGGAATCTGCGTTCTAGAGGCTGAAGGAGGAGCTGCCTATATTCACCAGAGAACAGACCTTAAATTATTGTGTGAGATCACATACGTAAACAAGGATGGCTCATAGCCTCATAGTGATCAACTTAACAGTGTCGGACAATATTCATGCGAGAAAATGAAAATGAACATCCAGAACCGACAGCACTTAAACGTATCACAAATTTTCAGCTTTGTGAAACATTCAAACTAATGAAGAACAAACTTAGCTAATTATCTGTGTATAGTTTTCCTTAGCCCTGGCTCGAATGATTTAAAAGTTAAGTGAATCAAAGTGAGTTCGGCGTACTGAAAGTGTCACCGTGCTTCGACTGAAAATAACAGTAGAGGTGGAATAAGTTCAAAACTAAACAACAGACACAACTAACAGATCGATTCGATCTCCTATCGCATAAATTCACAGCAGTGTTATACCTCTGTAGTTGCAGCAGGAGCTGACATCGCCTTTTTTCTGAAGGACAACATTGTTTAAGGGGGTGTGGGGGTCATTTCAACTTTGGTTGTGGTGAAATTGATTGTTTAAGTTGCATTATATAAAGTTGGCAGCTTCTATTGAGAGTGTGTCAAAGATTTTTGTCAACGGTTGATGACTACTACGGTGGAGACCATGGAGTGAAGCATCGGAATTTACCTCAGAAACTGGCTAGGGGTAGCAAGGACTTTGATAAACCTGGCCTTTCATAGCTTTACAGCGAATCTCCAGCTCCCAATGAGTCCCTCCCATGATGCTGAGGGACTGTGCTGATCCTGTGATCCGTGATCCATTAGATCCGTTGGCCTTGATGTACCAACTGGGAAAAAATGAGTTGAAAAAGAGGCTGTTGAGCAGACCAGAACACAAAGACATCGTTGGAGCTGTTCAGCAGGATCGTAGGGGGCTTGGCCGGAAAAAAAGCACTTGGCGGTTTAAGGAGAACCAACGGGGCAGGTGCGATGTGATGACCGATGAGCTTAGGAGGATGGAGGAAGAAAGGCGGGTTCCTGTTGCAATAAGGCAGCTTCAGCAGAGTGCATGGACCACTTGGGAGGCAGTTGATCCTGAGAAAAGACAGGTTAGGCGGTCAGACCTATGGTCGATGGAACAACTGAGAATCAGTATTCTCCTGCGCTCGGTGTATGACCTCTTGTCAATTCCTGCCAACTTGTACAGCTGGAAGCTGAGTAAGTGAAAGGTGTGTGCATGTTGTCGTAAGACGGGATCTCTGGAACACATCCTTGCTGGTTTTAAGAAGTCGCTCCGTCAGTATACCTGGCGGCATAACCAGGTGCTGGAAGCCCTACTTGAATAAGCCCCGAAAGGAGGCATAGGTTCCCCTGAGGATGGGGGGTGCCGAGAAGAGTCACAAAGGGAAGCCACGCTGTATGTTTTCCTTTTTTTCTACAGTAACAGAACCTCTACAACTTTTACTCCTTCTTGTTTGTAAATATGATGCAGTTACATCGTCAGGAAGCAGTCTTTGATAACCTCCCTTTTGCTTTTTCGTTTTATGACATAGCGTAAACTTTAGTTCGATGATAAGATGTATTGTATCAGAGATGTCGTATTTGAAGTTAACGTTAAAAATATTACACCATGTTAGCACTGACGTTAGGAATCACCTATTGATATCGTCTGTACTGGTCAGATGTACTCTAGCTTAAGGTTAGCTACCAACTTTGTATTATTGCTAATGAAATTAACTGAGCTGCGAACAGTATGACCGTTAGAGTAGAATTTGTTTCAACCTTAAGCTTGTATCGCGGTTTCACTACTGAGTCTAAGCGTCTTGCTACGTTACTAAAACCCCTTCACAACAGTTTTAAGCTTTCCTACCAGTTTGTTAACAAACTAATGCATCTTTTCACCAGGTAAAAAACACAAGAATAACAGCAGACACTTTTTATTTAACTAGACTGTCAAGGTCGATGTTGTCTTATTCATAATATGTGATTAATTTATGTAATCCTTAATTCAGCCTGGGAGGGGGAGGCACTAACTTTGAAGGTTTATAACTTTTTAAATATGCAAGCAAAACCCACCAAAATTCGTGACTTTTCCTAAAATTTATTTGGAACAAAATTCACTCAGGTCTAGCTGGTCGTCTTTCGACGTCGCTTTGATTACGGAGATGACCCTGAGGAAGAGTGTTCTTCAAATGAACGCCAGCAGAAAAATGAATGAAAACGAAATTGAGATAAACATTCTTCGTATTAACAGTGTGCAGTGCCAACTGACTGTGTCAAAACACCCTGCTCATGAGATCCGTATCTTTAAGTGCGGTAGTTTCCCTTTTTTGCATTTCTCCTAGTTTATTTCTTGCCTAATCAAGTTTGCGCTCCCATATGAAATACTATATAAAGTCTGCCAGACAGAGTCCTGTGAGTGACCACAAAATAGGTTACTGGGAGCGAGGTAGCACTACGTGAACAAATAGTTGCTGCATTGCCTCAAACTGCTGCATCAAACGTGGACACAAGGATAGTCACTTTATCGGCCATAACTGTCATCTTTATAAACAAAGAGTTTATCATTATTATGAGTGCTTGTTGCAAAGATATTCTAGTGTATACTTGGTCAGCTTTCTAGTAAACACAACTAACACTTTAAGTTACCTTAAGGACTGATGCAATGAAATGATAGCATCCACATGTGGTTGACAAAAAAGCACACTTTTGAGGCCAGAAGGGATATTTAGGGAGTACCTTCGCCGTTTTCTTCGTATTCGCCGTCACAAACGTCAGGTTAATCACTCACAGACAGGTGAAAACTTCTGAAATGATAACCTTAAACTTAACCGCCAATCAGAACACAACCGTCACCTTCTATATTTTCTCATGAAACGCAAGGCCTTTCGGTTGGGAGGTTATTTCAAGCTTTCAAAATAATTTTGGCGCTGATGTACGTGTTCAGAATCCGAATACGCTGTGAGAGTTAGCCAGAAACTGGGGCTTTCAGAAATGGGCATAAATTCTCATTTCCAAGGGTGTTTATATATCGACATCCAAAGTGCGCACCATGATTGGTTTTATGCATCGAGAAATCCATTGGTTCAAATTCGAGGTGACTTCGAGTTAAGTTCGATTTAAGTTCGAGTTAACTTCAAGGGTATAGAAAACAGAGACGCTTAGTCTTTATTTATAAGGTGCAAATGCATATCAGATGTTACATTTAAAAAAAACAACAACAACAAATAAGCCCAAAAATACAATACAAGTGAACTAAATTCTAAAATTTCTAAGATCTAATATTTATATAGCTAGGTAAAACTGAAAAATTAAGAGTGAATGTCAGTAAAAATCAAAGAAAATTTAGAAAATCGCGGCCACGGTCAAAAAATCAATTTGTCTCATTCTTTGTCTACAGGAACCTTAATGTATGTAAGAAAGTGAAATGGGGTTAACTTCTTGAAATATTCTGTTTACCGGGAATAAACGGTTAAAAACTGAACCGACCTATAAAATTCAAATTTCAGTTTACGTGACCTCGAAATGTTGCACTTTTCAGGTAGTTCCTACGCTCATTAAAATGTAACAGCCAGACTTCCCTTACTATAAATAAACATATTGGGCCTTCTTCATTCTAGATATAGTGATATTTTTTGTCTCACGTTGTTTTCGTAAGAGCAAAGCATGGATTGCGAAGCGACATTTGAGAAATGTAAAAAACACCAAAAACATGGACCAAAGTAGCTCCACGAAAATGCATGTGGTAGTGCATTAAAATCTTTCAGTCTTAATCCTGGGATACTTTAAAGATGGTTCTTCATTATTGTTGTTTTAATTTTCTGGGACCTTCTAATATTGCAATGCAAACACAACGTGAATTTCTGATAAATTACAAATGGCGTCATGTTCAAATACAACAAAGCGCTCAGTATGTGTTCAACAAGAAAAATGGTTGGTTCGAATACGGCAACTTGCCTTGTAAAAATCAACGTAAACTTTTCAAACGTTCCTTGTTACACTGTTTTGCTTATACTCTTTCAGGTTAATTTAAGGTATCTACAAATAACGTACCGTAACTTCCTTCGCGAGTCTTCACAGATAGTATTATTTCCAATCAGTTTAGGACATGTCGGCACTTTAACTGCTTCCTTCGAAACGTCCATAAAAATACATCTTAAATGTATTACGGAATGCTTTTGGGAAAAATTTTAAACTGTGGTTTTTGGTTTACTGAAATCAAACGAGCGACGATAAACCGAAACTCCACAACAGGTGCGAGCCGGATAGATTGAAGATCAACACATTGGTATGTCACGCAACGCCCGATCGTAACATTCGTGACGGATTTTGCCTATCCGGTTTCTGGTGACCAGATAATTCGCATTCGCTTTTTCTGCAAAAATGAAGTAAAGTAAACATAACGTCCTTGTACATAAGGCTAGAACAAAAGAAAGTTATTTCATGAGACGCGAACAGACTATGAGTATGAGGTGTTTCGCTCGTTAGAGAAGGGGGGGAGGTGGGTGGGGGACTGGTGAGGCTGTCAATGTCTTTCACACTGCAATGTTTTCAAGCTTGCTGACTTGCTGAACGTGTAGGCACAGGATTTATTGAATCCACAGACCGGTTCATGGCGAAACAACGGGGAACGCCAAACATTGAGGCATTGTTGGAACGGGTTTCCGTAGTTGAATTTCCACGGCCTTATTACAATAAGTAGTAGGCTATGCACAGTGGTAAGCCTCGGCTTAAGCTGCAGAGTCGGTATCATCATTATCACACTCTTTTCCTGCTTTTTCCACTCAGCGTTTCTTAGCTGGCAGACGACCAAAGAAGCCTGTGATCTGTTGTGCATTGAGACCTTGTCGGGTTAAAATCGACGCGCCCCGATTGGTCCCTCACTGACGTCGTAAGGATTACATTTATGTCCAGTTTCCCCTCTTTTTTTGAAACTGCTCCGTTAGATTTTTTTCTGCTTGCCAGTGAATCACGTCTCCTTTCTGATAGTCTTCAAGGCCCAACTCTTTGTAGGTGGCGGTTATCCATCATCAGTCTGCAGGTTACTCTGAAGAGTACGAATTCATTCGTACTTACAAGCGTACAATCTCGTTGCTTTATTATACAGAATTTCCTCTTACAGTGCTATTTTATTTCTTATTGTATCGCGGTATGCCTACAGGTAGGTAAAATGGCCGTACGCTGTCACGCTTCTTTCTTCAGAGCAGGGAAGAGCACGCCCTCCTCCCTGTCATTAAAATTGCCTCTAGGAGGTTATCCTGAAGAAGAGTACAGAGAGGCTTTCTTAAAGTGTCTGTGCCTGACAGCTCTAAAAGTTTGCCCACTTGTTATACGCTAGAATGGAGGAACTAGAACTTAAATTGGTGATTGTATAGCTTCTTCGAACTTGGCCCATGGAATAAGACTGTCAGATCCCAATGCTCACTCTCGAGCTAGCAAGTTTGTCCTAAGCTAGCAAGGAACTCCTGTCCTAAAAAGGAGATAGACTTTCGAACAGAAGCCCAACATGCAGCCAGACTTCTGTTTAGTGTTCTCTTGCTCCTAGACTCGAAGTTGGTCTAACAACAATATTGCTGATATTGTTGAACAATACGGTTTGATGTTCTCGTTCTACTGATAACGTTTGGAATTCTTATTGTCTCACATGTCGACATTTTTAGGAACTATTCGCTAAAAGGGACATCCTAAAAATACGTGGGGACTCGTAATAAATGAAGTCAAGTCTTTGCGGGCTTAATTCGCATTCTTCTGGTCTCATTACAAGGTATAGGAGCAGCCCTCCCATGAAACAAGCTATGGAGTCGCGCGATATTGTAGCGATAGCTGGTGATCGTTGGGAAGAATTGTCGTAACTCATTGAGAGACAAATTGTCTGCTATAAAAGACAGTATTTGCCGTCGAGTATTCCATTGTTGCGCGTTCAAGTAGCTTTGCGCACATGCCTCGAGAAATTTCACTTCTGTTTCGCTTCTACTACTGACGTTGTTTTAGACAGCATGCATATATAGGAGGATGAGTAAGGGCTCCGTCCAAACAAACCATCGGCTTTGACTAAATGTGGCCTGGTTATACTGTTACACTGCAAAAAAACAAGTTCCTCGCAAATCTGAAACCACACAAATATATTTATTTACGTTGCACAAAGTAGATTTGTACGTTAAGTTCACAGACAGGAAACAGTATAATATCCACTAACTAGCCTACCCGCATCTTTGCTGCAACGCAGGAAAGAAATTTGAGTCGTGTGTGCGCAGGTTATCCTCTAACTTTTCCGTCCTGAAACAGATCCTCTTATACACCTCACACGTACCATCCTTTTGTCCTCTCAACATCGTGTTTTTTAGGTCTTTTAGCCTTCGTAACAAGCGTTTCCGTAGGGTTTTCCGCAGGTTGGAAGCATTTTTTGCTTTTATTTTTACCGCGTAAAAATTGGGGCGGGTGCACCCAATGTTTACTCGGAAATGCTTGCTTTGCAGGCTATGTTTTTTCGGCCATTTTTTGTTTCAGTATCATGATCAAGTTGTAAAAATAGAACCCAGATTATATTCAGAAATGCCAAATGCAAAAACTCAGTACTTACGGGCGACCGCTCAGCTAGTCTCTATTTTCTTACAGTTTTTAATAAGTAATTTTCTTTTTGGGGGGGGGGGGGGTAGTTGGAAGCAAGGGCTAGCAAGATAGCAGAATGGGAAGGATTTATCCTGAAAATTCGAAAAGCTAGGACAATAAAACTATAATCAATTACAAGAAACAACCGGGATAAGTTGTTTTGTTAGTTCATACAGCTTCCTGGAAGTTAGCAAGTTAATCTCCCTTTCCGCTTGCGGTACCTGCTTTCTATGGCCCGAAATTTTCTGAGGAACACAACATAATTTCTCGCTCACCCTCATCCTATCCTAAGACTTGATCAATAAGACGGACAAATGGCAATTTCCGAAAAATACTTTGGACTCTGTAAAATTCCACATCTCGCTTGAATCAAACCAGCTTCCTTTTCAACCCTGGAGAACTTCAAAAACGTCTTGTGACTACTGATGTCTTTTTCGCAGGATGATATTGGTATGTCCGCAGATGAACAATTTCTGTCGCCAGTTAGGCCATCACCACGGAGGCCATTTTTTTTCAACAACTCCAAAAAAAAAACACAACAACAACAACACAAACACAAACAAATAGAAAGCTTCTGTGTTAGTTTCCCTCTCCACTTCCTCTGTTATTTCCAAGTTTATGTTTTGTACACATCTCAAAGTGACTTCATGTAAATTAGCCCTTTACCGACTGACCCTTCCACATTTACAAGAGAGAGGGCAATGGGAAACAAAACATTTCATGAGGATGGCCTTATCTGCACCGCAAACACCACCTGCGAAGACGAAGAATGAGCAAAGCATTCTCTATCGAAGTTGGGACCCTTTTTGGATTAATAGTTTTTGCCACTAGTATTTTAAACAAAACGAAGAGGTTCTTAGCTTTCTTACTTGGGTAACAATGAGTGTTTCCCATGAGTAAACACATGTGCGTGTTTCATTTGTTTCTTCAATAGTCGAGACTTACAAATAATAATTTTGCGCGCGTTTTTCTTGTTTACCGTTTGCTTCGCTGTCGCATTAGGGACGGACCATTAGAAAAGTTATGGGGGGGGGGAGAACAAAAACAAAATCATGCAAGGGAACGTTATGAGAAAAAAAATCATACACAGCGAGTAGCCCAGAAAAGAAGTTCTTGAATACGAGAAAAATATCCCTGCAAGGGAAATGTCAACGAAAAAAAAATTGTGCAGCTCGAAAATTCCCTACCCCACCTCACTTTCTCAGTTATGCTACGTCCCTTTTAGTAAGTTCAATTTACGTATAACTGCATGTTACGTGACACGTCTAATTTGAGTAGTCACGCGGGAAAGAATTGGAACAGTTGGTATTGTTTCTTGACTTATTTGAGTCCAAACCAGAATGATAGTGGACCGTAAAAAGTCCACAATGAGAACTTTTAAAGTATAAAGTGCTTGTGGAGAAAAACAACTAGGGATGTTTACAAGACTTGGCTTTACGTGTTATCGACAACTGACAGCCGTCAGGCTGGTAAGTCTCATAAACTGAGTCAGTGATCTATTATAAAATACACCAGTTTTGAGGTGAATTTCAAGACACCGGCAAAACGGTTTGATCTAAAGGTCATTTTATCGCTGTGAGTCCCGGTGAAAGTAGTTTGGTTTCGTGCTGTGCGGCATAATTCAGTTACATGTAACCGAGCTTGCGTGTATAAAACAAGATTCAATCATGACTATGTTAATTCGGTCGTCGCGTGTAATCGGTCGATTTTAGCTGTTTTAGTTGTACACATTTAAGCTTTATTTAACGATAGGGATGCAAAACAATATTATTTACCTGATTCACCTAATTTGAGTGATTTTAATCAGATATTAGATGTTACTGAACGGAAGATTTCCGTGTTTATCGCATGCCGCACTTTTAATGTTATTGAATTGCGTTATGGTGTCACTTATGTTTTGCCAAAATTCAGTTGGCGTTCGCATTCATAAATGAGAAGGTCCCAGAAATACAAAACCATAACTTTTTAGAACTATGTTTCAAGACTCTAAGTCTTACAATATTAGACATTTTGATGCACTACCACATACATTTCTACGAAGCTGTTTTGGGCATGCTTTGGCGTGTAATCGAACGGCTGAAAATATACCTTCAAACTTTGTGCTTTTCTTCTTCAGGAAGACCCTGAGACGAAAAAGAACACCATATCCCAATTAAATAAGACCCAGTGTGTGCATTTGTAGCTGTAGAAGTCTGGCTGTTGTATTTTATTTCGAACGGGAATCTTGCAAAAAGTGCAAAATTTTGGGCTCGCGCACCGCCAAATTCGATCAGATGGTTTTTAACCGTTAATATTGTTCAAAATGGATATTTCAAAAAACTAACCCCATTTCATTTTGTTTAGTACCTTAAACTTGCTGTAGACAAAAAATGAGCGAAATCGATTTTTTGACCGTGGCCGCGATTTTACGGTTTTTCTTTGATTTTTACTGACATTCACTCTTAATCTATTAAAAAAGCTATCTTTAAAACGCTCTGTATTTATATTTAACAATTATTCTACGAGGGCGCGCTGGATATCGAATGATAGATAACCAACGAGGCGCGTAGCGCCGAGTTGGTTATAATCATTTGATATCCAGCAAGCCCGAGTAGAATAATTGTTTTATTAAAAACTTAACCACTTCAAAAAAAATGAGGAAATAAAGGGAAAAAACGAGAAAAGAGATAAAAGAGATAAAAAGAGAACAAGAATCGATCACACGACTCAGCGAAAAAGGCGCCAAAACCTCGCGTAGTGTTGCAGCGTTTCATTGCAAAGCTGAATGAATCAATGAAACTGCTCGAAAGTGAACGAAGAGCTGGTACAAATTTTGGAAAAAAATCTTCTTATTATTAGCTCTGAAATATGGTAGGTGTTTGATTTTTCCTGAAACAATGTGGTAATCATCGTTCAAAGCGGACTGAAGCTGTACGATTTCACCATATTCGCTGCTGGAGTTGAAAAGGGACAAGTCTGTAATCCGTTCGCACAACGAAGCCATCATGTGCGTGTTTGATCAAACTGAAGGCAGAACTAATTTGAACTTGAAGAGGTAATTTCTATGCACCTCAGCTCAGCTGTTACTGTAGCGAGGAACAGCAGAATTCACCATCATAGTTTGTTAAACGCAAAGCACAAAACGCGGTTGTTCTCGGTTTTGAGGTTGCGGACGGAATGGTAAAAACAACACTCAAACAACTGGGAAAGCGATATAACTCCGTTTACTTTGCATCTGACTTCTATCTGAACATTTGGATCTGTTGGAACACAGAGCTACAACGAGTGCAGGTAAACCAGTGTCAATTTTGTGTGTTATAGCCGAAAACAATTTCGCCCTTCCTTCCTTCTTGGTACTGAGTCTGTTTAGTAGGCTTTAATACTTCTTTAAATTGCCTCATGATTTCCACACCGACTCGCCATGAATGTGTGATAGTTTTTATTTAAATGCTTCTGCCCCATTTCACTGTGTTATATTTTATGTCTTGTCTTAATATTTTGAAGAGGAAAGCTTTCCTGATAAAACCTACCGTTGCTAAATGTTAATGATCGACGTGACGATCGATGAAAGAAATAAATTGTGGGCAACGCTTAATGCTCACATTTCTATTTCTGCACCGTTTCTTGTTGTCTTAAGAAATCAAGCACTACGGAACAATTTTGATTTGTGTCTTAGTGACGCTGTTGGAAATTCTGCTCAATTTAAATTCGCTACCAAGTGATTTTGTTCGACCGTTTTTCTCGCCGGGTTGCTGGCGAGGAAAAAATCCTCAGCTCAGTTTGTTGTTGAGTGTTCATTGACCATATTTGGTCACAGCAGGTATAATATATAGATTTAGCCGAGCCTAAAAGCGGAGCTCCACGTCTCTCTTTCATGCTAATTGGCCCGTAAGATACAGTAAATTTTAGTTGTGCAGTTATTCCCCAAGAGGTGAAAAACAGGAAAGGAAAACATGCGGACCGCTGAGGAAACTGTGAGCTGGCTTATTTTTCATCAAAGAGAAGACTTCAGTACGACTTTCACCGACAGCTCTTCTTGTAGCATTCTTTCGAAAGCTAGCTTATAGAGTTCAAGAAGAGTACCTATAAAACTACAATTGCTAAAGAAAACCCACTTAAAGACTTTTCCATGCAAATACACATTTCTCACTGATTCCAATGCATCCCTCTGGCTGCTTAGTTCTGTTAACCATGAAACATTTCTCGAAATCTATCTAGCTAAAATAAATAATATTTTCCCGGCATCAAACCGTTTACTGGCAAAAATTCTCCAAAAAATGTTTTCGGAAACTTTCAAGCACACGTATAATTATCAAGAGAAAATGGCACAAGTTTTTCAACCGCGAAGTATTAATCGGGCGCTTTCAAGAATACACCCTGAACTATTAAATTTTAGGAAGGTTTTAGAGTCTCATTTTAGACAAAATACATGTAGACTTAAACCGAGAAATGCTTTGCTTATAGTTACTTAAATAAAGATTTCATTTCGATCTGTAACTAAACACACACTGAAATGGCTTAGCGGTTTAACAAAAAACAAAACGATCACGAAAACATGCCACACTGAACTCACTCACTGAAACGGCGAGTCTAAGTTTAGTCGCTAAATTGGGACAGAAATGTCATTCACTTCATATGGAGAAGCTAAAAAATATAACAATATGAGGAAGATAAAATATTCCACAACTGAACAAAAAACATAAGGAGCTTTACACTAAGACTGTAAACTTAAAAATGACGACAGAGCGACTCTTCAGGTGTTGAATACTAAATAAATACGATAAATACGAATTAGTCAAAACAACCCAATACGCGTCGCCGAAGAAAAACAACCTACATTGAAAAAACAACACAGACTCAGTCTAGAACTAGTCACGATTTCCACTTTTCGAATAAAATACAGTAGAATTCCTCTAAGAAAAATATTGAAAATTACGCACTAAAGTTCAAAAGGAAATTGAGCTTAATTAAGCTTAAGTTAACTGAAGCCTAAATATCAGATTGCTCACTAATGAAAATTCCTTTAATGCATAAACACAGAAAAAGGACAAGAAACCTTCAAAAACATGAAATGACATTCACATACGAAGCATTCGTTTGCCTAGGAAAGCAAACTGCATTCAATTTTCCCCTCGAGTGAAGTTACTCGCAAGCCGGCAAACGGGAACTACGAGCTATTTTTAAACAAGTTTTTAAAACATTTCAAGAAAATTACCGTAATTTACTAAACATGTAAAGTCGCTCAATTAAACAATTTTTACAATGTAAATCCACACTCAAATCTATAATTTACTTTACCACTGAACTGAAAGAAGGCCTTGAAAATCTAAACAAAAGTCGCCGGGTTCTTTCCAGATCTCCGTAGCTTTGAAAAAAACAAGTATGTCCGCGAACAAGGATTTCTTGCCTTCAAGCTCTCCAGTATCTTCTATATGCGCCATCGAGATTATAGCAATCCTCTTCCTTTTCGTGATGAACTGCTACAAGTCTTCATTCCAAGAATGTATTACAATTATCGTATTGAAAGACGACCGTACGACGAACCAGCCGCCATGTTGTTTACTTCAGCTACAAGAAAAAGTGTCATTCCACCTCCCCCGGTCAGGCTGTCTTGGGACTCCCGTCACCCTCCCCCAGAGTCTGTACGGACGGACGGATGGACGTACGCTGACGTCAGAACCAAAATTTTTCGGATCAACGGGTTACCAAATTTTCTTACCCATGGTGCTCCGCGAGCTCCGCTATGAGCTGATAGCCTAGCTCCGTTCAGCCAATCAAAATTCTAGAAATCCAATATACCTAGTCCAGTTTTTAATAATAGGTCTTATACTGGATCTATTTCTAAGGCGCGCCAATCAATCTTTATACCTAGCAAGCAGACTATGTAACGGATGGTCACGACGCTTAAGTTTGTAAAAAAGGCGGCGGTCACTATTTTCCAAGAGTGGCACTATACTCAGACATGCCTGTGAAAATCTTTCTCGTGTCGCCTTCTCCATGCACACCTTGTCTTGTTTACAGCTTTCTTGAGTTTATGTAAGATGCGGCTCTAAAACAAAATGATTATGATTTTGGAGCTGTTGATATGAGCTTCTTTACAGGTACAGAACAATGTAAATTTTGCTTTTTATGACATCACAATTTAAAGATGAGTAGATGAGTAAAGTAGCTGTGTGGTCAGCCGTTTCTTAGCTTTGTCTTAAACTTAATCCTATTCAGACCGGGGGAGCAGATTCTACGCGCACTGTCTTTGGATGCTTATAACCTTTTAGATAAGCAAGCTAAGGCCACCAAACTCGGTGACATTTCCTGAAATTTATATGGGAAAAAATTGGCATAGCAAATGCTTGTCCATCAAGTTTGACATTGCCATGGTAACCACTTTTGACAGGCCGTTTTTTTCAGAATTTTGAATGTTCACCTACCCAGTGGAAAACTTTTTTGATGTCAGTTTTACATGTTAATATCGCTTTCGTGTTCTTTTATTGATTTGGATTATTTTTGCTCAATTATGTATATGGCGATTTTCAAAGGTTTTTTGGAAAAATCAAGAAATCCAAGATGGCGTATCCAAGATGGCCGCCGTTTGAGAACCTGACGTAATTCACCAACTCATGTTGCGGACCTCAAAGGAAACCTTTTTGGGCGTATTGTCTTTCCTGTAAGTTTCGTTGTCATAGCTTTAATATTTGTGGTGTTAAGGAGCGGCTGAATCCCCCACCCCTCCCCCTGTACCAGAAGACTAAAAAAACATACTGTGCAATTTTCAATGTTTAAATCCTCTGTTTTAACCCCTCATATATATATATTGAACAAATAGACTTATTACTCTCGTTTTTTGTTTTGTTTCTTTTCCCAAAGATCAAAACACTTGCACTGACATGCCATTATGAAGATAAGTATAGTCATCATTCATAGCAAGTGTCGAGTCAACTCTCTTATTTCAGTTAAATACTTGATTACAAGAAAAACAAAATAAGACGGGAGTTAAACAAAGCGTTACTATAAGTCATCTAGCACACAGGAAAAGAATATTGGAATGCTATATTAGTCACATGTCAGTATCATCTACTACATATTGTCTGTTCATATTAAAAACTGTGAGTATGTTAATCATCGCGTTTTAATGTTTGCTTATTCTTAGCTTAGACTTCGCTTGCTTTGGATAAACTCAGGAAGCTGAGAAGTTCCTACCAGATAGAATATTTTAGAGATGTTCAAGGATGATTATTGAGACCGACGAAGAGTTCTCCCCTCAAGAGGATACAATTTGGTTGTAGTTTTCAACACAGAATGTATAGTGATAGTAATCATCAACGCCTTCACTATCTTTGCCTTTGCAAGGCACCCCCACTTACGCAAGCTCACAAAGTATCTGATAATAAACCTGACTATGGCTGATTTGCTAGTGGGAGCAGTAACGGTACCCTTGTCCCTATATTACCCGGAAGAGATCGAGCCTGGACATGGATTCAGCTCGAGAGAATTAATTTGTTGGACTTCTAGGAACATATTTCCACTAGCTTCACAAGCAAATCTTTCTTTAATTTCTTTAGAGCGGTTACACGCAACACTTTATCCCTTTAGGCACTGTTTAATTGGGAAATGGGTTCACCGACCTCAGAGTCATAATTGGCAGATGGTTAATGGCCTTGCTTCTGTCATCTGGGTTGCCTTTTCTTCACCTGTGTGTACCAGAAGCAGTTCCGTACGCATGGGCACCACACTGTTTCGTGAACCTTCTGTTACTCACAATCTCATACGCTATTGTTAATTACAGTATGAAAAGTAACCCTCTTCCTCACCAGGAAGGAAACTGTCTGTCACTTTATTCACAGTTACTGCTGTCTCGATACTGACTATTCTGCCCGATGCTATTTGGCATTCCATTCTTAACGACACCTGTTGTCTCAGTCAACAGTCAACCATTTTTATGGTTACTTCAACTTCGAATTTTGGGTTTAGGCAATGCATCTTTGATGACCAATTCAATGGTTGATTTAACCATTTCCTATGGGTCATAAATGATGGTTTGTTTTAACCAAAAATAATGCACTACAATAACTACACAATGACGGATATGATAAACATTTTATAGTGCGACTACTTAGATCCGGGCCACTTGAAGAAAAGTGACCAATCACAGCCTTAATTGAGAACAAAAGAAGCCAAGATTTTTTCAGAAGCTGACCAATAACGTTGAAGGATCTAGACAATACGTCTCTAATTCTGCGGACTGATAAAGTGTGTGACATGAAGCAAGGGAAATAGTCTAATTTTTTCCTTGGTTAGCTTCAATGTTGACGTTTGAAGCTTTTCAAATGGTGCAGTGTTGACTCGATGTCATTGAAAATATCTCGCCGATTGTTTGTACGCGTTAACGGTAAATGTAAATGTTCCCAAAATGGCTTTTGCCCAGAAAATACAAGTAAGACTGAATCGAGAGGGCGGCATATACAGCAACAGTCGGCAACATTCCTAGCTATTACGAGATTACGTTTCAGACTTGCACCACGCTGAAATGGAACTAAAAGCTTGATTTGGATTTCCTTGCAGTATTGAGACCGCGGCTGCGAATTGAAAAGTCTGCAGAAGCCAGAATCAATGCAACAACGATAAGCACCTGTTGATTCAGAAAGCAGTTAGTGAATAAGGAGATTTGGGAACCTCTGTTTATTATTGAACGATTAAAGCAGGCAAATGTCGATATTTATCTTTAGATCTGTGATTGTTTATATTATACTCGCTACGCTGAGCGAACGCTTTTCAGAATAGAGCAAGTTTGTTACGTTACCGAATTTGTTTTCCGAAAAGCCTCTTCTACAAACGTACTCAGGCACTAGCTGTACTGCTGAAGCGAAAGTATTGTTTAAGGTTTGTTTATGGGCAAAAATTTTGCTATCAATTGCGAATTTGAAATCTAAATGTTCTGCTCAAAATTTAGGATCGAAAGTAACGAATCGTAGACGTGGCAGTTTCTTGAAAGATCATGATCGGAGGTCACAGTTTCAAAGTTTTTCGAACATGTATTGTCTGGATGCTTCAACGTTATTGGTTGTTTACGGAAATACTTTGCTATCTTTTGTTAGCAATTAGCGCTGTGATTGGTCAATTTTCTTCCAAGTGGCCCGGTCCGAGTAGTCGCACTGTAAATCGTTATTTTAACGATACTGTCTTCACCACAATAAATGGATTACAATAACTATATAACAAAGGTTACTATAATTATTATAAACAAATCAACATGGCAATTGGTATGCGTTATAAACCTATACAGTTCAAAAGACAAACTGCTAATGGCTAACATTTACCGTAAATGCTTAATTTTAAAATACACGCTGCAAATTTACTAGATGTGGATTCTTGAAGCACATAATGGAAGATTTTTGGTGCAATGGCCACCAGCATAAAAGCACCTCAGATCCCGTTGGGGCACCAAAAAACAATCAATTTGGCGCTATTTTTATAGAATTTGGCGATACTATGAAATGCTACACTTTTTCAGGGCTTGAATTAGTCCCAAAAAGCAGAGAAAAGCTAATTGGCGCTCTCAGCTGCATGCAAAAAGGTCCAAACTGCATTCAAACCCTTTAGGACCATCAGAAAAAAATTCCTTTTGTTGGAAAGTACAAAAAAAGCGCGATATGTGCGATCCTTAGCGAAAAACCCTATTTTGGGGCATACCCAGAGGCGAAAAAAGGTGTTGCACGTGCTCAGGTACGATAAAAACACTCCCCAGTGACCCAAAAAAAAAATGCAAATCCCTCGCCGCTGTCAGAAAAAAAGTTTAATGTGTAGAAAGTCTGCGATTTGTCTAGAAGGTGGAAATTTGAGTTTTGAGAGGAGTGGGGTGGGTCCCTTAAGAAAGTGCTCATGTTGGTGCAACGGCCCAGCATAAAAGCACCTCAGATCCCGTTGGGGCACCAAAAACAATCAATTTGGCGCTATTTTCATAGAATTTGGCGATACCAAGAAATGCTGCACTTTTTTATTGCTTGAATTAGTCCCAAAAAGCAGAGAAAAGAAATTCTGCGATTTTGTCGATAAGGTGGAAATTTCAGTTTTGAGAGGGGTGGGATAAGTCCCTGAAAAAAGTGCTCATTTTGGTGCAACGGCCCCAGCATAAAAGCAGCTTAGATCCCGTGGGGGCACCAAAAAACAATCAATTTGGCGCTATTTTTATAGAATTTGGGGATACCAAGAAATGCTGAACTTTTTCAGGGCTTTTTCAGCGCAATTGGTATGCGTTATAAACCTATACAGTTCAAAAGACAAACTGCTAATGGCTAACATTTACCGTAAATGCTTAATTTTAAAATACATGCTGCAAATTTACTAGATGTGGATTCTTGAAGCACATAATGGAAGATTTTTGGTGCAATGGCCACCAGCATAAAAGCACCTCAGATCCCGTTGGGGCACCAAAAAACAATCAATTTGGCGCTATTTTTATAGAATTTGGCGATACTATGAAATGCTACACTTTTTCAGGGCTTGAATTAGTCCCAAAAAGCAGAGAAAAGCTAATTGGCGCTTTTAGCTGCATGCACAAAGGTCCAAACTGCATTCAAACCCTTTGGGACCTTCAGAGAAAAATTCCTTTTGTTGAAAAGTACAAAGAAAGCGCGAAATATGCGATACTACCCAAAACAACCCATTTTGGGGCATACCCAGAGGCTAAAAAAGGTGTTGCACGTGCTCAGGTACGATAAAAATGCCCCAAGTGGCCCAAAAAAAAAAGAAAATCCCTGGCGGCTATCAGAAAAAAAAGTTTATTGTGTAGAAAGTCTGCAATTTGTCTATAAGGTGGAAATTTGAGTTTTGAGAGGGGTGGGGTGGGTCCCTTAAGAAAGTGCTCATGTTGGTGCAGCGGCCCCAGCATAAAAGCACCTCAGACCCCTTTGGGGGACCAAAAATCAATCAATTTGGCGCTATTTTTATAGAATTTGGCGATACCAAGAAATGCTGCACTTTCTCAGGGTTTGAACTAGTCCCAAAAAGCAGAAAAAGCTAATTGGCGCTCTCAGCTGAATGTACAAAGGTCCCAAATGCATTCAAACGCTTTTGCAATGGCCACCAGCATAAAAGCACCTCAGATCCCGTTGGGGCACCAAAAAACAATCAATTTGGCGCTATTATTATAGAATTTGGCGATACTATGAAATGCTACACTTTTTCAGGGCTTGAATTAGTCCCAAAAAGCAGAGAAAAGCTAATTGGCGCTCTCAGCTGCATGCACAAAGGTCCCAAATGCATTCATACCCTTTGAGACCATCAGAAAAAAATTCCTTTTGTTGAAAAGTACAAAGAAAGCACGATATGTGCGATCCTTAGCGAAAAAACCCATTTTGAGGCATACCCAGAGGCTAAAAAAGGTGTTGCGCGTGCTCAGGTGCGCTAAAAATGCTCCCCAGAGGCCAAAAAAAATGCAAATCCCTCGCGGCTATCAGAAAAAAAAGTTTATTGTGTAGAAAGTCTGGAATTTGTCTATAAGGTGGAAATTTCAGTTTTGAGAGGGGTGGAGTGGGTCCCTCAAAAAAGTGCTCATTTTGGTGCAACGGCCCCAGCAAAAAAGCACCTGAGATCCCGTTGGGGCACCCCAAAACAATCAATTTGGCGCTATTTTTATAGAATTTGGCTATACAAAGAAATGCTGCACTTTTTCAGGGCTTGAATTAGTCCCAAAAAGCAGAAAAAAAGCTAATTGGCGCTCTCAGCTTCATGCAAAAAGGTCCAAAATGCATTCAAACCCTTTGGGACCAGTAGTTGGACACGGTTCGCAAAGCATGATGGGGCTATCGATCGATTCGAGCTCAGTTGCAATGAATCTTCGTACTGTGCGGATCTCGAAGAGCCAAAACAAATTCAACTACAAGAGCTGGAAATAACAAAGATGGAAGTTTCTCCGATTCTTGTGATCTAATTATCCTTTGTTTACAACTGAATATTTGATGTAACATTTTAACGGCTGGTTTCACGCATTGATCGATTGAACACGTACACGTGGAGACTTCAATCCCGGGTTTATCAGGAATAAGCCTCTTTAGTAACTTATATGTGCAAACATCTTACCATGAATAGCCTCTTGGGCCATGAAGGACTTATTTCCAATCATCGAAAGTGAAAACACAGATGCCTGGCTTTCTGAGGTCATGTAATTGCGTCAGTTGTGTGAAATCGTAAGTTTTGCCCGATGGATAAGTGTCGAGTACGTGTCATGAAAACCTTACGAATGTTCATTTTATAGCATTAACAGTCCTTTAACCTCCAGGGTGTCCAAAAACTTCTGTTTCTCAAGAATACCGTTCATGCAGGATGTAGTAATCCTGAAGGGTTTGTCTGAAATTTTACTTTCACAGCCTAGCTAAACAAGGCTGTATTAAAATATTATTGTTCAAATTGCTAGCTGTCAATAGGAATTAATGAATTAATTTGTTTTGCTTTTGAAAGTAACTGATGTTGACAAAGTAAGTGTGATTGAACTAGAATTCCACTTTCTTTTGCAGCGGACATGAAAATCTGTCTTAACAAAATTTAACAAAGCTCTGTTCAGCCTGTAGAATGTGTGACAATATTATATACAGTGTACCCACATTTTTTTCTCAGCCACTTCAATGAAAGCATTGACTCATTTACCCACAAGGACCTCAAGCAGAAAACAGTTTTTAAGACAGGGTTGTTGGGGGCTTTGCACTGATTATCACGACAAAATTATCGACGTCACAGGGAACCTGCTTAGCTTGGATCCTTTTAGAACTAGTGAAGCACATTAGAGCAATACATCCAAGGTCATTTCTACAAATCTGTCAATTCTTTTACTCTTTTACAATGAGTAAAGTGATATTTTTATAATTATTAGAATGCTGTCTCAACTACAGAGCAAACTCTAACTAAACTTGACCTTTGAGCATTAACCCCTTGCAAACATTGACCCAGTCCTTCATTTGTTTACTTCAAACCTCTACCATGTTTAAAAGTCAATGGTGGATCCAAAGGAGGGGCCAAGGGTATGCCCCCTTTTGTTGAAAAGAAAATAAGGCTGGACAAAACAGACTAACAGACAGCAATATACATGAACAAATCAATAGCCCTTTTCACAGTTAACGTTTCTCATTTGCATGACAATATATTTGAACATGGATGTGAGGCAATTTCGGGCAGAAACTGCAAAATTGCCCGAAATTGCCTCACATCCACGTTCCAAAACATTGTAATGCAAATGAGAAAAGGCAACCGTGAAAAGGGCTATTATGGAGTTATACATTTACTCCAGACTACAATGAAGCAGAGCGCAGATTAGCCTGTGTACAACATCATACTCCACTCACAAAGCATCTGATTTTTTTTGTCGATTTACTTATAGTCAGAATATAGTACAGGATATTACCAGGATATAACTCCACAAAAGTTTTGTATTTTGTTGTCTCACCCACTTGGACCCCACCCTCCATGAAAGTCTGGACTCACCACTGGGCACCAAGTCTGCCTGTTAAGTCGAGTAACAGAAACTTAAGGGGTGTTTCATTCCCTCTTATGGCTCTGTATAATGATACCAGCAGAAGATTTCATAGCGGAGCCTGCGGGCAAAGCCCGCCAGCGGAGCTCCATTGCTAAGGAAATTTGGTAATGTATCGATGCGAAAAATTTTGGTTGTGACGTCAGCGTACGTCCGTCCGTCCGTCCGTCCGTCCGACCGTCCGTACAGACTCTGGGGGAGGGGGAGGGAAGTCCCAAGGCAACCCGACCGGGAGTGGGGAATGCCATCTTTTCTTGGCGGGAAATCGCGCGGTGCTTTTGGGCAACCGGCGTGAAATCGCATGACCATCGTCGCTTTTGAAAAAGAGGTTTCTTTAAAAAGCTTAAGTTTAGCAAAACGATTGTTCGACGGTACTGTAGTTTTAAACTTGAGAAAAAAACATTTAATGCCTACAAATGGAAAGAAAAAGTCCAAAAGAATACTGGTAGTAGGCGAAAACTTCAAGTTACGAAAGCTGCCTTCAAAGGACCTCATCGCTTTGTTTTCTTCACGGCGGAGAGCTTGCCTTGTTCTGAAACACAACCGAGTAAGTGAAGTTTTTAAAGGGTTTAAGGTGCATGATGTTGAGTATTTATTACGGTCAAAGAAATTACATTTTGAAATTGAATTTATGTCATTAGAAATGTGTCATTTACTTCTGACTTCAAAAAATTATTAGAAAACGAGCTCAGATTTGTGACAGATGTAGTCTTAGAATATTTTGCCATGCTGGAAGTGTAATGCGAATTGCATTTAAGTGTAAACTTACGAGTTTTCGAATAAACTTTTTCAAAAATGATTTCTCTGTTTATTTTGTGTTTGTTTATTCATAACAGTAGGTCAAAGCACAGTCGCAAGGCAACTGCACAAGCATCACTTACGGCGAATAATTGCTTTCAATTTTAACTGTCGGATCGGTTTGTGCAATTGTCGATTTTCTTGTCCTAGAACTTTTCAATAGTAAGGGAAGCAGTTGTCGGTTTAAGACTATTTTATCCGAAAAGCTTCCGAAAAACAAGTTTTTTTGCGTTCCTCAAAGCGCCTAACTTTAAATGGGCTTACTTCGCATCCGCAAAACTTATGCCATAATTTAAAGCGTGTTTGGTGTTTGCTGGTTTTCAATCTTGATGGTATAAATTTTGACCAGACTAATAGGGGCAGTTCATGTTATTTGTTAACTGAACATCTGAACGCGATGAAGATAGCCCATTTACTTCAGAATAAGTATTATTTTGTTGTTGTACATGAGCGCTGTTTCAAGTTCATTCAAGCCAATAGCCAATAATCCAAGGAGATTTGACAAGCCTTGACAGTTATTGATATGGAAACATTTAAAAAACCAAGCAAGACTGCTCCTGAGTAAAATATGTGTTCAGTTTGATGCCCGAAAAAAAAATTAAGCTGTGCTCAGCCTCTAGAATGAGCTTTCGAGCTTGGTTTTACAGAACAGATCCTCAAAATCTTGGAGGACAATTCGGAACACTTTCGGGCTTTTTGAGAAACACTTTTCGAAAGGGAACGAGCCAAAGAAAGCCCCGAAATATATTTCAGAGCGAAAAGTTTCAGGACTATTTTTGAGAAACGAGCACCAGTTTATTCCTTGGAGGCTCCGCTTTTAGGCATGGCTAAATCTATATATTACTATTACGAATCATACCAGTGCGAGTTTATTCTGGTTGCTGTACCAGATCAAGATTTTCGATCCGGTGCAAAAACTTGCACCATAATCATGTAAACACGGTAAGACCACTCATTTTGGTGTGAAATCTGTCTCCTGGAAGACAATTCAGTAGAAAACAAATAAGGATTGATACCAATGTAAAAAATTGATGAAGAAAACAAAAGTTGCGAGTTCCATTAGAAAAGGGATATTTAATCAATTCGCAGTTCTCAACCCTTTTATGGGTCTCAATACCTCTAATTGTTATTAATAACAACTAAACTGACAAGTTGAAAGGGATGGTCATTCAATAATTCACAGTTCTCCCTCAATAGCTCTGGATTTTATTTCTTACAGCAGACCCCATTAACTTGAAAGCAACCCCCCCCCCCCCCCCACCTGCTCACAACTATATTGAAGTGAAAATATTTTTGTTTTCCTCGGTTGATCTTGCTCACTTATTTACTACTGGCTATCTCAAATTTTTGATATCTCAAACAAGTTTTGGTTTCTCTTGCATGTCTAAGATCGCACAGTGAATTTCCAATCTGAGTTACTGATCTAAACTGAATTTTTTTTAGCTTTCTCAATGGTTCACTGCACAGAGGTTGCAAGTTAAGAACCTTAAGGGGATCTTAGGAAACCAATCCACAACAGATGATGTCACTCTACATTAAGACCCTAAAGCCCAAATAATTTTGGTCATTTCAGCAAACAAAATGTGATTCTTGAAAGTTTGTTGCATACATGGCAACAGAACAGACCGAAGAAACCATTTTGCCTCTTAACCTAAAGACAACAAAACAAAGAAGGGAAAACACTCAATTGGGATGCCACACCATACTGTTGATACTTGTCATAATTAAAATAAGACGATCACTCGCGTTAATATTTCGCGGGTAATTTTCACATCTCGCAGCGTGAGAGTAATATTGGAGAGAAAATTCGACAACTTAAACAACACAAAATTCTCTAACTAGAGGGGCGCTATCGGGCGCTATATGATTTTATAAAAGAAAATTTATCCATCTTGATCTTGGTGTAATATAAACGGTTTTAGATTTTTGGGTCAGCCTACAAATTCTCAAAATGTAAGACCTACTCACATATCATGAAAGCACACGTTGCTCGATCGACCTACAACGAAATTGTGCTCAAACTGAACTTACAGAAGAAGACCAGATCCAAAAATTTCAAGACATCTAGATAAACACCAATCCTAATTATTCTTGTTAAATGTAAGTTGCACTGGGGACAGATAGCACGTTAAAATGACAAGAAGTGAAGCTCACATTCCCGTCAAAGGCCGCCATGTTGATTTCTCGTCCTGGTTGAGAGACCAGGTCGTGAATGGCTGATATAATGATCCACCATGCCTTTCGGACCGTGTCCAACCACCACTGCTTTGGGACCATCAGAAAAAAAATCCTCTGTTGAAAAGTACAAAGAAAGCGCAATAAGTGCGATCCTTAGCGAAAAAACCCCATGTTGGAGCATACCCAGAGGCTAAAAAAGGTTTTGCACGTGCTCAGGTGCGGTAAAAATGCTCCCCAGAGGCCCAGAAAATGCAAATCCCTCGCGGCTATCAGAAAACAAAGTTTATTGTGTAGAAAGTCTGCGATTTTGTCGATAAGGTTGAAATTTCAGTTTTGAGAGGGGTGGGATAAGTCTTTAAAAAAAGTGCTTATTTTGGTGCAACGGTCCAAGCATAAAAGCACCTCAGATCCCGTTGGGGCAACAAAAAACAATAAATTTGGCGCTATTTTTATAGAATTTGGCGATACCAAGAAATGCTGCACTTTTTCAGGGCTTGAATTAGTCCCAAAAAGCAGAAAGAACCTAGTTGGCGCTCTCAGTTTCATGCAGAAAAGTCCAAAATGCATTTAAAGCATTTGGGACCATCAGAAAAAATTCCTTTTCTTCAAAAGTACAAAGAAAGCACGATATGTGCGATCCTTAGCGAAAAATCCCATTTTGGGGTATACCCAGAGGCTAAAAAAGGAGTTGCACGTGCTCAGGTGCGCTAAAAATGCTCCCCAGAGGCCCCAAAAAATGCAAATCCCTCGGGGCTATCAGAAAAAAAATTTTATTGTGTAGAAAGTCTGCGATTTTGTCGATAAGGTAGAAATTTCAGTTTTGAGAGGGGTGGGATGGGTCCCTCAAAAAAAGGCTCATTTTGGAGCAACGGCCCCAGCATAAAAGCACCTCAGATCCCGTTGTAACACCAAAAAACAATCAATTTGGCGCTATTCTTATAGAATTTGGCGATACCAAGAAATGATGCACTTTTTCAGGGCTTAAATTAGCCCCCAAAAGCAGAAAGAAGCTAGTTGGGGCTCTCAGCTGCATGCATAAAGGTCCAAAATGCATTCAAACCCTTTGGGACCATCACAAAAAAATTCCTTTTGTTGAAAAGTACAAAGAAAGCGCGATATGTGCGATCCTTAACAAAAAAACCCATTTTGGGGCATACCCAGGAGCTAAAAATGGTGTTGCACGTGCTGAGGTGCGCTAAAAATGCTCCCCAGAGGCCCAAAAAACATGCAAATCCCTCGGGGCTATCAGAAAAAAAAGTTTATTGTGTAGAAAGTCTGCGATTTTGTCGATAAGGTGGAAATTTCAAATTTGAGAGGGGTGGGATAAGTCTTTAAAAAAACTGCTCATTTTGGTGCAACAGCCCCAGCATAAAAGCACCTCAGATCCCGTTGGGGCACCAAATAACAATCAATTTGGCGCTATTCTTATAGAATTTGGCGATACCAAAAAATGCTGCACTTTTTCAGGGCTTGAATTAGTCCCAAAAAGCAGAAAGAAGCTAGTTCGCGCTCTCAGCTTCATGCAGAAAGGTCCAAAATGCATTCAAACCCTTTGGGACCATCAGAGAAAAATTCCTTTTCTTGAAAAGTACAAAGAAGGCGCGATATGTTCGATCATTAGCGAAAAAACCCCATTTTGGGGGATACCCAGAGGCTAAAAAAGAGGTTGCGCGTGCTCAGGCGCGCTAAAAATGCACCCAGAGGCCCAGAAAATGCAAATCCCTCGAGGCTATCAGAAAAACAATTTTATTGTGTAGAAAGTCTGCGATTTTGTCGATAAGGTTGAAATTTCAGTTTTGAGAGGGGTGGGATGGGTCCCTCAATAAAAAGGCTCATTTTGGTGCAACGGCCCCAGCATAAAAGCACCTCAGATCCCGTTGTAACACCAAAAAACAATCAATTTGGCGCTATTTTTATAGAATTTGGCGATACCACGAAATGCTGCACTTTTTCAGGGCTTGAATTAGTCCCAAAAAGCAGAAAGAAGCTAGTTGGCGCTCTCACCTTCATGCAGAAAGGTCCAAAATGCATTCAAACCCTTTGGGACCATCAGAGAAAAATTCCTTTTCTTGAAAAGTACAAAGAAGGCGCGATATGTTCGATCATTAGCGAAAAAACCCCATTTTGGGGGATACCCAGAGGCTAAAAAAGAGGTTGCGCGTGCTCAGGCGCGCTAAAAATGCACCCAGAGGCCCAGAAAATGCAAATCCCTCGAGGCTATCAGAAAAACAATTTTATTGTGTAGAAAGTCTGCGATTTTGTCGATAAGGTAGAAATTTCAGTTTTGAGAGGGGTGGGATGGGTCCCTCAATAAAAAGGCTCATTTTGGTGCAACGGCCCCAGCATAAAAGCACCTCAGATCCCGTTGTAACACCAAAAAACAATCAATTTGGCGCTATTCTTATAGAATTTGGCGATACCAAGAAATGCTGCTCTTTTTCAGGGCTTAAATTAGCCCCCAAAAGCAGAAAGAAGCTAGTTGGCGCTCTCAGCTGCATGCACAAAGGTCCAAAATGCATTCAAACCCTTTGGGACCATCACAAAAAAAATTCCTTTTGTTGAAAAGTACAAGGAAAGCGCGATATGTGCGATCCTTAACGGAAAACCCCATTTTGGGGCATACCCAGAAGCTAAAATTGGTGTTGCACGTGCTGAGGTGCGCTAAAAGTGCTCCCCAGAGGCCCCCAAAAAATTCAAATCCCCCGGGACTATCAGAAAAAAAAGTTTATTGTGTAGAAAGTCTGCGATTTTGTCGATAAGGTGGAAATTTCAAATTTGAGAGGGGTGCGATAAGTCTTTTAAAAAAGTAATCATTTTGCTGCAACAACCCCAGCATAAAAGGACCTCAGATCCCGTTGGGGCACCAAAAAAACAATCAATTTGGCCCTATTTTTATAGAATTTGGCGATACCACGAAATGCTGTACTTTTTCAGGGCTTGAATTAGTCCCAAAAAGCAGAAAAATGCTAATTAGCGCTCTCAGCTGCATGCACAAAGGTCCAAAATGCATTCAATCCCTTTGGGACCATCAGAAAAAAATTCCTTTTGTTGAAAAGTACAAAGAAAGCGCGATATCTGTGATCCTTAGAGAAAAAGCCTATTTTGGGGCATACACAAAGGCTAAAAAAGGTGTTGCACTCGCTCAGGTGCACTAAAAATGCTCTTTAGAGGCCTAAAAAAATGCAAATCCCTCCTGGCTATCAGAAAAAAAGTTTATTGTGTAGAAAGTCTGCGATTTTGTCGATAAGGTTGAAATTTCAGTTTTGAGAGGGTTGGGGTGGGTCCCTCAAAAAAGTGCTCATTTTGGTGCAACGGCCCCAGCATAAAAGCACCTCAGATCCCGTTAAGGCACCAAAAACAATCAATTTGGCGCTAATTTTATAGAATTTGGTGATGCCAAAAAATGCTGCACTTTTTCAGGGCTTGAAATTAGTCCCAAAAAGCAGAAAAAAGCTAATTGGCGCTCAGCTTCATGCAAGAAGGTCCAAAATATATTCAAACCCTTTGGGACCATCACAAAAAAATTCCTTTTGTTGAAAAGTACAAAGAAAGTGCATTAAGTGCGATCCTTAGCGAAAAAACCCCATGTTGGAGCATACCCAGAGGCTAAAAAAGGTTTTGCACGTGCTCAGGTGCGGTAAAAATGCTCCCCAGAGGCCCAGAAAATGCAAATCCCTCGCGGCTATCAGAAAACAAAGTTTATTGTGTAGAAAGTCTGCGATTTTGTCGATAAGGTTGAAATTTCAGTTTTGAGAGGGGTGGGATAAGTCTTTAAAAAAAGTGCTTATTTTGGTGCAACGGTCCCAGCATAAAAGCACCTCAGATCCCGTTGGGGCACCAAAAAACGATCAACTTAGCGCTATTTTTATAGAATTTGGCGATACCAAGAAATGCTGCACTTTTTCAGGGCTTGAATTAGTCCCAAAAAGCAGAAAGAACCTAGTTGGTGCTCTCAGTTTCATGCAGAAAAGTCCAAAATGCATTTAAAGCATTTGGGACGATCAGAAAACATTCCTTTTCTTGAAAAGTACAAAGAAAGCACGATATGTGCGATCCTTAGCGAAAAATCCCATTTTGGGTTATACCCAGAGGCTAAAAAGGAGTTGCGCGTGCTCAGGTGCGCTAAAAATGCTCCCCAGAGGCCCAAAAAAATGCAAATCCCTCGGGCCTATCAGAAAAAAAAAATTATTGTGTAGAAAGTCTGCGATTTTGTCGATAAGGTAGAAATTTCAGTTTTGAGAGGGGTGGGATGGGTCCCTGAAAAAAAGGCTCATTTTGGAGCAACGGCCCCAGCATAAAAGCACCTCAGATCCCGTTGTAACACCAAAAAACAATCAATTTGGCGTTATTCTTATAGAATTTGGCGATACCAAGAAATGATGCACTTTTTCAGGGCTTAAATTAGCCCCAAAAAGCAGAAAGAAGCTAGTTGCCGCTCTCAGCTCCATGCACAAAGGTCCAAAATGCATTCAAACCCTTTGGGACCATCACAAAAAAATTCCTTTTGTTGAAAAGTACAAAAAAAGCGCGATATGTCCGATCCTTAGCAAAAAAACCCATTTTGGGGCATACCCAGGAGCTAAAAATGGTGTTGCACGTGCTGAGGTGCGCTAAAAATGCTCCCCAGAGGCCCAAACAACATGCAAATCCCTCGCGGCTAACAGAAAAAAAAGTTTATTGTGTAGAAAGTCTGCGATTTTGTCGATAAGGTGGAAATCTCAGTTTTAAGAGGGGTGGGATAAGTCCCTAAAAAAAGTGCTCATTTTGGTGCAACAGCCCCAGCGTAAAAGCACCTCAGATCCCGTTGGGGCACCAAAAAACAATCAATTTGGCGCTATTTTTATAGAATTTGGCGATACCACGAAATGCTGCACTTTTTCAGGGCTTGAATTAGTCCCAAAAAGCAGAAAGAAGCTAGTTGGCGCTCTCACCTTCATGCAGAAAGGTCCAAAATGCATTCAAACCCTTTGGGACCATCAGAGAAAAATTCCTTTTCTTGAAAAGTACAAAGAAGGCGCGATATGTTCGATCATTAGCGAAAAAACCCCATTTTGGGGGATACCAAGAGGCTAAAAAAGAGGTTGCGCGTGCTCAGGTGCGCTAAAAATGCACCCAGAGGCCCAGAAAATGCAAATCCCTCGAGGCTATCAGAAAAAACAATTTTATTGTGTAGAAAGTCTGCGATTTTGTCGATAAGGTTGAAATTTCAGTTTTGAGAGGGGTGGGATGGGTCCCTCAATAAAAAGGCTCATTTTGGTGCAACGGCCCCAGCATAAAAGCACCTCAGATCCCGTTGGGGCACCAAAAAAGAATCAATTTGGCGTTATTTTTATAGAATTTGGCGATACCAAGAAATGCTGCACTTTTTCAGGGCTTGAATTAGTCCCAAAAAGCAGAAGAAAGCTAGTTGGCGCTCTCAGCTGCATGCACAAAGGTCCAAAATGCATTCAAACCCTTTGGGGCCATCAGCAAAAATTCCTTTTGTTGAAAAGTACAAAGAAAGAGCAATATGTGCGATTCTTAGCGAAAAAAACCCTTTTGGGGGCATACCCAGAGGCTAAAAAAGTTGTTGCACGTGCTCAGGTGCGCTAAAAATGCTACCCAGAGGCCCAAAAAGAATGCAAATCCCTCGCGGCTATCAGAAAAAAGTTTATTGTGTAGAAAGTCCGCGATTTTGTCTATGAGGTGGAAATTTTAGTTTTGAGAGGGGTGTGGTGGGTCCTTCAAAAAAGGGCTCATTTTTGGTGCAACGACCCCAGCCTAAAAGCACCTTAGATCCCGTTGGGGTACCCAAAAACAATCAATTGGGCGCTATTTTTATAGAATTTGGTGATACCAAGAAATGCTGCACTTTTTCAGGGCTTGAATTAGTCCCAAAAAGCAGAAAAAAGCTAATTGCGCTCTCAGCTGCATGCACATAGGTCCAAAATGCATTCAAACCCTTTGGGACCATCAGAAAAAAAATTCCCTTTGTTGAAAAATACAAAGAAAGCACGATATGTGCGATCCTTAGCGAAAAACTCTATTTTTGGGGCATACAGCAGACGCTAAAAAAGGTGTGGCACGTGCTCAGGTGCGCTAAAAATGCTCCCCAGAGGCCCATTATTATTTGGACTCTGCGCAGCATTGCGCAGCATGTCTTTGTCTCTGTGGCTGCTAGACAAATTGAGGTATTTACCGTAAGGATGGCACATATCCTGCATTTTTTTTACAATTGAACAAAATGAATTTTTATTCTGATGGTCCCAAAGGATTTGAATGCCCTCTTGACCTTTGTGCATGCAGCTGAGACCGCGAATTAAGTTTTTGGGCGTACTTCTAGGCCAAAAAAAGTGTCGACAAACTAAGAATCGCCAAATCCTATAAGAATAGCGCCACAATGATTTTTGCTATACACAGAAATTTCCACCTTACCGACAAAATTGCGTACTTTCTACGCAAAAAAACAATTTTTTCTGATAGCCCCGAGGGATTTGCATTATTTTTGGCCTTCTGCGCAGCATTGCGCAGCATGTTTTTGCCTCTGTGGCTGCTAGAAACAAATTGGGGTATTTACCCTAAGGATCGCCCATATCGTGCAGTCTTTGTACAATTCAACAAAAGAAATTTTTATTCTGAAGGTCCCAAAGGATTTGAATGTCTTTTTGACCTTTGTGCATGCAGCTGAGACCGCCAATTATGTTTGTGGGCCTAATTCCGGGCCACAAAAAGTGTCGACAAACTAAGTATCGCCAAACCCTATAAGAATAGCACCACAAAGATTTTTGCTATACACTGAAATTTCCAACTTACCGACAAAAGTGCAGATTTTCTACGTATTAAACATTTTTTTCTGACAGCCCCGAGGGATTTGCATTATTATTGGGCCTCTGCGCAGCATTGCGCAGGATATTTTTGCCTCTGTGGCTGCTAGACAAATTGCGGTTTTTAGCCTAAGGATCGCACATATCGTGCATTCTTTGTACAATTTAACAAAAGGAATTTTTATTCTGATGGTCGCAAAGGATATGACTGCCTTTATGACCTGTGTGAATACAGGTAAGAACGCGAATTAAGTTTTTGGGCCTAATTCTAGGCCACGAAAAGTGTCGACAAACTAAGTATCGACAAATCCTATCAGAATAGCGCCACAATGATTTTTGCTATACACTGAAATTTCCACCTTAGATACATAAATGCAGACTTTCTACGCCATAAACATTTTTTTCTGATAGCCCTAAGGGATTTGCATTATTATTGGGCCTCTAGACAAATTTCGGTATTTACCCTAAGGATCGCACATATCGTGCATTCTTTGTACAATTCAACAAAAGGAATTTTTATTCTGATGGTCCCAAAGGATTTGAATGCCTTTTTGACCTTTGTGCATGCAGCTGAGACCGCAAATTTAGTTTTTGGGCCTAATTCTCGGCCACAAAAAGTGTCGACAAACTAAGTGTCGCCAAATCCTATAAGACTAGCGCCACAATGATTTTTGCTAGACACTACAATTTCCAACGTACAAACAAAATTGCAGACTTTCTACGTAATAAACATTTTTGTCTGATAGCCGCGAGGGATTTGTATTATTATTGGGCCTCTGCGCAGCATTGCGCAGCATGTTTTTACCTTTGTGGCTGCTAGACAAACTCGGGTATTTAGCCTAAGGATCGCCCATATCGCGCATTCTTTGTACAATTTAACAAAAGGAATTTTTATTCTGATGGTCGCAAAGGATATGAATGCCTTTTTGACCTGTGTGAATGTAGGTGAAACCGCGAATTAAGTTTTTGGGCCCACTTCTAGGCCACAAAAAGTGTCGAAAAACTAAGTATCGTTAAATCCTATAAGAATAGCGCCACAATGATTCTTGCTATACACTGAAATTTCCACCTTACCGACAAAATTGCAGACTTTCTACGCAATAAACATTTTTTTTTGATAGCCCCCAGTCATTTCCATTATTATTGGGCCTCTGCGCAACATTGCGCAGCATGTTTTTGCCTCTTTGGCTGCTAGACAAATTGGGGTATTTAGCCTAAGGATCGCACATATCGTGCATTTTTGGTACAATTTAACAAAAGGAATTTTTATTCTGATGGCCGCAAAGGATATGAATGCCTTTTTCACCTTTGTGAATGCAGCTGAGACCGCGAATTAAGTTTTTGGGCCTAATTCTGAGCCACAAAAAGTGTCGACAAACTAAGTATGGCCAAATCCTATAAGAATAGCGCCGCAATGATTTTTGCTATACACTGAAATTTCCACCTTACCGACAAAATTGCAGACTTTCTACGCAATAAACATTTTTTCTGATAGCCCGAGGGATTTGCATTATTATTGGGCCACTATGCAGCATTGCGCAGCATGTTTTTGCCTCTGTGACTGCTAGACAAATTGTGGTATTTACCCTAAGGATCGCAGATATCGTGCATTCTTTGTACAATTCAACAAAAGGAATTTTTATTCTAATCGTCCCAAAGGATTTAAATGCATTTTTGACTTTTGTGCATGCAGCTGAGAGAACAATTACATCAATCAGTTAAAGGGCTCCCAAGAAATTGAAATTTACATTTAGTTGTTGCAGCTCGCACAAGCATCATGAGGTTTGCATTCATTTTTGGGCTTTGTTTGGCCCTCGTCTTCGTTGTTAAATCCTTTGAAGAGGAGGAATTCATCGAAGATGAAGAAGAAAACTACGCACGACATTATTTGTTTAGAAAGGTAAGCCCTTTTTCATTAAATGCATTATTTTTGCCATTTCACTCGAAAATCCCGATAGTTTTCCGGGCCCGAAAACTATTTTACGTGCACAATATTCTCGAATAGCTATACAATTTTTATTGATTTTGAAAGCTAAATTTTAATCTTTATAATTTCGTGACGCAAGTCGCTACGTTTGCGCCAATAATTGTCATTAGCTGACAAATAAATGAGCTCGAAAAAATACTTACCGAGCCTGGAAAGTTGTCGGGAGTTCCGAGAAACGGGCCCCAGGCCAGAGGTCAAACCTTATCTCTGAAAACTTGTGTAGCATTAAATTGAAAGTTGAACGATAAATCACTGTTCAGTATGTGGATAAATTCCTCAAGCGTGAGCATTCGAATGAAAGATATTGAGTGCTACTTTCTTATGGTTTTGGTCACAATGGCCAAGATGGTTCCAACTTGTAAGTCTGTGGATGAAATCCCAAAGTGTAAACATTCTGCGAACTTTCTCAGACCTTTTGTACATTTAATTCATCCCAACCATCATCACTTCGTTAGTGGCAGATCGGGTCGAAGGCTGAACATTTTGGACCAATGTTTGATGAAGCTTCTCATATATGAACCGGTATTTTTCAAAACACTCGACGATGCAATGAGTAGTGCACGATCTTTAGCAGCCCCAGAGCAGCAATTTACTTGAGATGTCTGCAATTCTGGAGAAAAAGCAGAATAGTCTAGGATACAACAATTAAGAATAATACAAGAATTGAAATCAAACTTCTTTTGATTTCGAAATTCGAATCACATCCGAAGTCCAACTCAGTTCAGATCTGAAAAATTCTCCCCTAAACTACACAACACGCTGTATGCATGTGCTTTTTACGTTCCAGTTTTACCCGTTTACATCACTAACCTCTTTTTTAGTGCAAGTCGGATGATGACTGTGGAACTGGAGAATGCTGCTTCAAGTTCTTCTTCTCCAAATGCAAACGTATGAGGAGGGAGGGCAAGTCATGCGCCTTAGGCCGCGTAAGTGTATTTTTTTTTACCTATTTGTGTAGACGATTTATACACGTTTTGAACATCAGATCACAGATTCCAGTGGGCGAAAGAGTTGGCCTTGTGATAGGCTTCATAAGCTAGGGGTGGAGATGAAGATTACCTTAGAAGGAAAGTGGAAAAGCAATCATCTCAATTTGAAAGTTTAGTCGAGGAAAAATAATTTTATTTGAACGCTTTCTCAGTTTCAGAAAGGTCTTAAATGGAGATAATAAAAGTCTAAAATGTAAAAAATATTACAATAAGAAGAAAAAATGGGTACAATAAATGCATAATAGATAGCTAAGATGAAACTAAATATACTTAAGTTAAAATATAAAAAAAATTAAGAAAAAGTTCAGTAAATCATTTTTTTAAAAGTTGCTATTGTAGGTGCTTTTCTACTTTCTGTGTTCATATATAGTTTCCAGTCCTTGAGGGATTGATAACATACCCTTTGTTTTTCCCAATTTCGTGTTACGCGGGGAAGTCTGAAAATGTCTGTTACGTGTATTGTAACTGTGGACATCACCATTTCTTAGAAGCTACATAGAGTGATTCATAAAACATGACGCTGACTTGCTTTAAGGGACAAAATTTTGGAAAATCAAGGTTCACGGCTATTGTGCAGATCCGTTTTAGAAAGAAAAAAAGTAAACTGTCTTATGATGTTAAGCATCTTATCACTTGGCAGGGCCGTGGAGGGTGTAACATGATATGTCTAGCCCCTTCAAGCTACCGATAAACCCCTACATCAGCATTATTAATTGAAAAAGGGAAAATAATACGACTAAACGCGAATCTAATACAAAATAGTACGTAGTTTAGAATAAATTTTAAAATGAAGGAAACTATAGTGGGCGTGGAGGTCTCGTATTCAATGGAGGAAGAGTTTGTTGATCCTTCCAAATGCATTTCAGCTGAAGTATACTGAACGGTACGTTGAAAGCTAATTCTGAGGGCGAGAATGAACCTGAATTATCGTACACAGTGTACTTAAAGATTGGAATGTGCCATTAAAATACAAGAAAGCTGTTAGGTGTTTATCAAATTGGCTAGAGCTAGAGACAGTGTAAAGAGCTGGGATCAAACTGCTGAAAATAAATTTTTGGAATTATTAAAATAAGGTAAAGGTAAATTATAGCTTGCCTCAGATTGTTGGGAAGAAATAATGCAACAGACAATTGCCTCAGCTTTTTCCATTTTCAATTTGTGTACGCAGTTTTTCTGTCATCACCGTTGCCAGAAAGGACTGGAATGCCGAAAGGATGGAAACAGTATTTTCAGCAGAAGAAAATGCTTCGCAGTCGCTCCTCCTCCAACCGAGGAACCGGGGTCTGGGGACTTCGACCTCTAGGCAGGAGACGAGTCATGAAAACTGCCCGGTAGTTTTGTTGAAGATTATTAGGAACGAGATTAATTAGTTGTTGTGTAGATAAAACAAACTGTTTAATGAACAGTGATTACTAAATACATAAACCTGGCAGTGTCTTGAAAAGATGGTTAATAAAAGAGTGATTGAGCACTTCATCAGTCTGTATGAATTATTTACTTATTTATTTCAAGAGAGTGGAGAGTGTCTAAGGCATTTTGGTAACATGCCTGTGTTATCAATGGTGGCTCTCTTGAATGAGCGTGGACAAGCTAGACCATATCATCATCACCATCATCATCACGTTATTCTAAACATCCAGTTCTCTGTTTCTATGTGATGTTGTCGCTAATAAGTTACCAAACTGTTATTTTACCAGATCGACATATCCAAAAGTTCCAATTTACCAGTATCATGCATGTAAAGCAGAGTGGCGCAGTGGAAACGTGCTGGGCCCATAACCCCGAGGTCCAAGGATCAAACCTCGCTCTGCTAAATATTGCCTATTTATTTTGTTGCCTATTTCTCTCTTTATTTACTGATTTATTTGCTGATATATTTTTATTGCCTATTTATTCTTCTGTTTCTGTTCTTTTTAAACCACCCCTACTGTAAAATAGAAACTTCCTTGCTCTAGCGCAACTCGCGACCTTAATTGTACAAAAGTGTATTGTATACACTTACACTGGCTGGCCAGGAGTTCTGAGGATCAAAACAAGAAATTTTCTTTCAACAACGTAGTCCAAACCATAGAAACAGGAAAAGAGTTAAAAAAGATACTTCCAAAAATTAATCCAAAAATCTTTTTTATAGTCATCTCAATTATACCTGCAGCGTTGTTTTGCCCGTTTTTGTCTGTGGAGTTTTTCGTCGAGCTCGACAATACCTCGACTGTTTTGTTTAGCATATGTACGTGGTTTTGATTTCCTGTTTTGTTGTCACGGCAAGAAGACCCGAATTCACCAGTAATTTTACCAACAGACTTCGGAAAACGTCCTGTGAATTCGGCGTTTTCCCTCTGTGCACGCCTGAAAAACGTGACGGTTTATGGAATGTTTTCTGCGCTCGAAAAACCACAGTGAATATGTTGTTTTCGGCAACGTTGCCTTACCTCAACATATGTGTTGAGGTGAGTTCTGTTGAGTTGTGTTGTGTTGCGTTGTGTTTCCGATCCGTTGTATTGTGTCTATTGTGTTGCGTTGCGTTGTGTTGTGGACCGTTGTGTTGTGTTGTGTTGTGTTGTGTTGTTGACAAGTTCAGGATTTCTAGTATTCCGTCTATGTAGAGAAACTCAATCAACCTCACTCACTGGCAGACAATCCCCACACCATAGAACTAGACAATGTCAACGACCCTTAGCAAATAGATAAACTCAACAATCTTCACTTACTTTAAGACTGCAGGCACGCCACAACACGACCAACTCGACAAACTCCACAACCCTCTCTCACTGGCAGGCAAAATCTCCACAACTTGACAAACGCATGCAGCGACCCTTACCAAACAGACAAACTTAACAATCCCAACTAATTTAAAGACAGTACGAACCCCACAATGCGACCAATGCGACAAAATTGACAAATTTTTACACGCTGAGGCAGACTAAAACTTCTCACCTGGACGCAACTCCTTACCAAATAGACAAGCTCAATGATGCTCGCTTTCTCTAAGACAGTAAGAACCACACCACTCGACACACTCAACAAACCTCACTCACTGGTAGACAAAATCTCCACACCTCGACACAACTCGACAAAACCAACGACCCTTATCAACCAGACAAACTCAACAAACCTCACTCACGGGCAGACAAATTTTCCACACCTCGAAACAACTCGACAAACACAACGATCCTTAATAACTCCATCAACAATCTTTATATACTCTAAGACAGTACGGACGCCACAACGTGAACCAACTAGACAAGCTCGACCGATCGGCAAAGCATCTCGACGACTCGACAAAGTCGACAAATTTCACCGAACACTATGTAAAGTCAGCGAAACGACCAACTGAACAAACTCTGCTGACTCTACTAGCAATTTTGTTAGACGATCTTAACTCTTTCACAATTTTACTCAGAAAGTAGACCAAGTTTTTGAAATTGAATTATACAGTATTCATTAACTTTTTGCGTAAGGGGGAACCTTGTTAAAGCTCGCAGTATACTTAGAGGGGCTGTCAAGGTGAATTTCACGTTCAGTTTTCGGTGGAAGAATGTTCTGAAAAATATTTGGAAAGAAGTCAAGTTTATTGATCGGGGTCAAAGAAGCTATCCATATAAGACCTCATCCTAATAACATCAATAGAGATAGTGGAATCCAAATTCCTGAAGCTTTGATACTTACGATCAAAAAGCACAACAGCCGGAAGAACACCTAGTAGTCGGAATTAAACTGGATCGAAATGCAACAATAGCAGCTAACCAATATGCTACAAATAGCGACACGTAAACAATCGATCTCAACGCCTGATGAAGACTAACAGTATTGCAGTCGAAACGTCGCGACCAACAACTCAAAGCGATTCCATCGTGAGACAAATGAACAAACGTTCATCTTTCCTACCCTACACCACGATGAACAATAAACACATCTTTAATGACATTGAACTGAACCAGTATCTTTTGGCTTCCTCTGGTTGGTTTTTATAGCAATCCTAAAAATTGATGACAGTGCCTCTTTGAGGCGAGAGTTTCTTTTAGCATTTGAAATGGTCACCAAAATGTGCTCGTTAGTGAAAGAGATGAAGTTTTGGCCGACTTAACCAAGGCAACTAAAGCCACTTGAAAAAACACGGCATTGCTCGTCTGTCAGTTAAGCAATGATGTTACTGGCTGCGAAGACTGTAAAGCGTGATTGGTGCGGTTCAACCCTCAACAGACAAAACACCGACATAAGTTTATTAAGGAGATCAAGGATAATGGTAAGATACCTTTAATTTTCTAGACTGCTTAGTTACCCGTGACAATAACAAACTACGGACGACAATTTACAGAAAACCGACACATACCGACAGACTACTCGAACAATAATCATACAACCTTACTTGACTTCTCACAAAGCAACGACGATAGAGACTTTGACAAGAAGCGCGCAACTAGTTTGTGACTCACCTGACAGGTTAATGGACGAAATCAAGTACTAATTCTTCATTCAACTAAAAGAGGGAGCAGTGTTTGCTTCTAAGGTTCCATGATTCTTAACCTTGATCTCTTTCTTTTCTTTCAATGGAGTGTTCATAAGACTCGTTTGGGAGGAGTGGGAAAGGTTTATCAAAGATGGCGGATAGTAAAAACCAAAACATGGTACTAGGAAAAAACTCGAACCAAAAGCAGTCGGGACTACGAAAACTCCACGGGAAAAAAAGTGTTTGCCTGTGGAGAATAAAAGATGGAAGTGCTTCTTAAAGTTGTCGAGTTGTTCGAGCTGGTCGAACCGTTGTCCTTCTGTCTAGTTGTGTGTCGAGTCGTGCAACAAGAAAACTGAAAAATTTAAGCCGACAAACTACCTGACTTACAAATAAAAGACAGATCACAACACGACACAGTACAAGACAGACAATATGTTTGCCATCACATTGCATGTGAAGCAGAGTGGCGCAGTGGAAGCGTGCTGGGCCCATAACCCAGAGGTCCGAGGATCAACACCTCGCTCTGCTAGATTTTTTACTTTTTTATTTTTTTTCTATTGGCATGAGAACATGCAACCAGGAAGCCTGAAATATGTTCGATTTTGGCAAAAGATTTTTTTTTTTGCAAGCGGAGGTACAAATGTACGAGATTTTGAGCGCTGATGTAACAACAGCATTGGTTACAACAGAGATATTTGTACAACCGTTGTTTACCAGAGGAAGCGTGCTGGGCCCATAACCCAGAGGTCCGAGGATCAAAACCTCGCTCTGCTAACAATTTTATCTTGTTTTCGTCTTATGTTTAAACAAATGAGGAGGTTCAAGGAGAATTTTTTTTTATTCTTTCTGGTCTGTTCTTTTTTCTTTTCTTTTTTTTTATCTGAACCAGTGTACGAGATTTTTATGGCTGATGCAACCGGTAGGCCTTCAATGTTACATCACAAAAAATTGTGTTTTTTACCAGCGTAATGCATGGTAGCAGAGTAGCGCAGTGGAAGCGTGCTGGGCCCATAACCCAGAGGTCCTAGGATCAAAACCTCGCTCTGCTAGCAATTTTATTTTGTTTTCGTCTTGTGTGCAGACAAATGAGAAGGTTTAAAAACTTTTTTTTTCATTCTTTCTGTTTTTTTTTCTGTTTTCGTTTTTTAAAATCTGAACCAATGTACGAGATTTTCATGGCTGATGCAACAGTAGGCCATTGTTACACTACAAAGAAACTTATAAAATAAGTGCTGTTTGCCGGTGCACTGCATGTGAAGCAGAGTGGCGCAGTGGAAGCGTGCTAGGCCCATAACCCAGAGGTCCGAGGATCAAAACCTCGCTCTGCTAACAATTTTATGTGGTTATCGTCTTAAGTTTAAACTAATGAGGAGGTTCAAGCAGAATTTTTTTTTTATTCTTTCTGGTCTGTTCTTTTTCCTTTTTTTCTTTTTATCCGAAACAGTGTACGAGATTTTTATGGCTGATGCAACCGGTAGGCCTTCAATGTTACATCACAAAAAAATAAGTGTTTTTTACCAGCGTAATGCATGGTAACAGAGTGGCGCAGTGGAAGCGTGCTGGGCCCATAACCCAGAGGTCCTAGGATCAAAACCTCGCTCTGCTAGCAATTTTATTTTGTTTTCGTCTTGTGTGCGGACAAATGAGAAGGTTTAAAAACATTTTTTTTTTCATTCTTTCTGTTTTTTTTTCTGTTTTCGTTTTTTAAAATCTGAACCAATGTACGAGATTTTCATGGCTGATGCAACAGTAGGCCATTGTTACACTACAAAGAAACCTATAAAATAAGTGCTGTTTACCGGTGCACTGCATGTGAAGCAGAGTGGCGCAGCGGAAGCGTGCTGGGCCCATAACCCAGAGGTCCGAGGATCAAAACCTGGCTCTGCTAACAATTTTATGCTGTTTTCGCCTTATCTTTAAACAAATGAGGAGGTTCAAGGAGAATTTTTTTTTATTCTTTCTCGTCTGTTCTTTTTTCTTTTTTTTTTTTATCTGAACCAGTGTACGAGATTTTTATGACTGATGCAACCGGTAGGCCTTCAATGTTACATCACAAAAAAATAAGTGTTTTTTACCAGCGTAATACATGGTAGCGGAGTGGCGCAGTGGAAGCGTGCTGGTCCCATAACCCAGAGGTCCTAGGATCAAAACCTCGCTCTGCTACCAATTTTATTTTGTTTTCGTCTTGTGTGCAGACAAATGAGAAGGTTTAAAAACATTTTTTTTCATTCTTTCTGTTTATTTTTTGTTCTGTTTTCGTTTTTTAAAATGTGAACCGGTGTACGAGATTTTCATGGCTGGTGCAACAGTAGGCCATTGTTACACTACAAAGAAACTTATAAAATAAGTGCTGTTTACCGGTGCACTGCATGTGAAGCAGAGTGGCGCAGTGGAAGCGTGCTGGGCCCATAACCCAGAGGTCCGAGGATCAAAACCTCGCTCTGCTAACAATTTTATGTTGTTTTTGTCGTATGTTTAAACAAATGAGGAGGTTCAAGGAGTATTTTTTTTTATTCTTTCTGGTTTGTTCTTTTTTCTTTTTTTTTTTTATCTGAACCAGTGTACGAGATTCTTATGGCAGATGGAACTGGTAGTTACATCACAAAAAAATAAGTGTTTTTTTACCGGCGTAATACATGGTAGGAGAGTGGCGCAGCGGAAGCGTGCTGGGCCCATAACCCAGAGTCCTAGGATCAAAACCTCGCTCTGTTAGCAATTTTATTTTGTTTTCGTCTTGTGTGCGGACAAATGAGAAGGTTTAAAAACATTATTTTTTTCATTCTTTCTGTTTTTTTTGCTGTTTTCGTTTTTTAAAATCTGAACCAGTGTACGAGATTTTCATGGCTGGTGCAACAGTAGGCCATTGTTACACTACAAAGAAACTTATAAAATAAGTGCTGTTTACCGGTGCACTGCATATGAAGCAGAGTGGCGCAGTGGAAGCGTGCTGGGCCCATAACCCAGAGGTCCGAGGATCAAAACCTCGCTCTGCTAACAATTTTATGCTGTTTTCGCCTTATCTTTAAACACATGAGGAGGTTCAAGGAGAATTTTTTTTTATTCTATCTCGTCTGTTCTTTTTTCTTTGTTTTTTTTTTTTTATCTGAACCAGTGTACGAGATTTTTATGACTGATGCAACCGGTAGGCCTTCAATGTTACATCACAAAAAAATAAGTGTTTTTACCAGCGTAATACATGGTAGCGGAGTGGCGCAGTAGAAGCGTGCTGGTACCATAACCCAGAGGTCCTAGGATCAAAACCTCGCTCTGCTAGCAATTTTCTTTTGTTTTCGTCTTGTGTGCGGACAAATGAGAAGGTTTAAAAACATTTTTTTTTTCATTCTTTTTTTTTTTCTTGTTTTCGTTTTTTAAAATCTGAACCAGTTTACGAGATTTTCATGGCTGATGCAACAGTAGGCCATTGTTACACTACAAAGAAACTTATAAAATAAGTGCTGTTTACCGGTGCACTGCATGTGAAGCAGAGTGGCGCGGTGGAAGCGTGCTGGGCCCATAACCCAGAGGTCCGAGGATCAAAACCTCGCTCTGCTAACAATTTTATGTTGTTTTTGTCGTATGTTTAAACAAATGAAGAGGTTCAAGGAGATTTTTTTTTATTCTTTCTGGTCTGTTCTTTTTTCTTTTTTTTTTTATCTGAACCAGTGTACGAGATTTTTATGGCTGATGCAACCGGTAGGCCTTCAATGTTACATCACAAAAAAATAAGTGTTTTTTACCAGCGTAATACATGGTAGCAGAGTGGCGCAGTGGAAGCGTGCTGGTCCCATAACCCAGAGGTCCTAGGATCAAAACCTCGCTCTGCTAGCAATTTTATTTTGTTTTCGTCTTGTGTGCGGACAAATGAGAAGGTTTAAAAACATTTTTTTTTTCATTCTTTCTGTTGTTTTTTTTCTGTTCTCGTTTTTGAAAATCTGAACCAGTGTACGAGATTTTCATGGCTGATGCAACAGTATGCCATTGTTACACTACAAAGACACCTATAAAATAAGTGCTGTTTACCGGTGCACTGCATGTGAAGCAGAGTGGCGCAGTGGAAGCGTGCTGGGCCCATAACCCAGAGGTCCGAGGATCAAAACCTCGCTCTGCTAACAATTTTATGCTGTTTTCGCCTTATCTTTAAACAAATGAGGAGGTTCAAGGAGAATTTTTTTTTATTCTTTCTCGTCTGTTCTTTTTTCTTTGATTTTTTTTTTATCTGAACCAGTGTACGAGATTTTTATGACTGATGCAACCGGTAGGCCTTCAATGTTACATCACAAAAAAATAAGTGTTTTTTACCAGCGTAATACATGGTAGCGGAGTGGCGCAGTGGAAGCGTGCTGGTCCCATAACCCAGAGGTCCTAGGATCAAAACCTCGCTCTGCTACCAATTTTATTTTGTTTTCGTCTTGTGTGGGGACAAATGACAAGGTTTAAAAACATTTTTTTTTCATTCTTTCTGGGTTTTTTTTCTGTTTTCTTTATTTAAAATCTGAACCAGTGTAGGAGATTTTCATGGCTGATGCAACAGTAGGCCATTGTTACACTACAAAGAAACTTATAAAATAAGTGCTCTTTACTGGTGCACTGCATGTGAAGCAGAGTGGCGCAGTGGAAGCGTGCTGGGCCCATAACCCAGAGGTCCGAGGATCAAAACCTCGCTCTGCTAACAATTTTATGTTGTTTTCGTCTTATGTTTAAACAAATGAGGAGATTCAAGGAGAATTTTTTTTTATTCTTTCTGGTCTCTTCTTTTTTCTTTTTTTTTTTATCTCAACCAGTGTACGAGATTTTTATGGCTGATGCAACCGGTAGGCCATCAATGTTACATCACAAAAAAATAAGTGTTTTTCACCAGCGCAATGCATGGTAGCAGAGTGGCGCAGTGGAAGCGTGCTGGGCCGATAACCCAGAGGTCCTAGGATCAAAACCTCGCTCTGCTAGCAATTTTATTTTGTTTTCGTCTTGTGTGCAGACAAATGAGAAGGTTTAAAAACATTTTTTTTCATTCTTTCTGTTTTTTTTTTGTTCTGTTTTCGTTTTTTAAAATCTGAACCGGTGTACGAGATTTTCATGGCTGGTGCAACAGTAGGCCATTGTTACACTACAAAGAAACTTATAAAATAAGTGCTGTTTACCGGTGCACTGCATGTGAAGCAGAGTGGCGCAGTGGAAGCGTGCTGGGCCCATAACCCAGAGGTCCGAGGATCAAAACCTCGCTCTGCTAACAATTTTATGTTGTTTTTGTCGTATGTTTAAACAAATGAGGAGGTTCAAGGAGTATTTTTTTTTATTCTTTCTGGTTTGTTCTTCTTTTTTTTTTTTTTTTATCTGACCCAGTGTACGAGATTTTTATGGCAGATGGAACTGGTAGTTACATCACAAAAAAATAAGTGTTTTTTACCGGCGTAATACATGGTAGGAGAGTGGCGCAGCGGAAGCGTGCTGGGCCCATAACCCAGAGTCCTAGGATCAAAACCTCGCTCTGTTAGCAATTTTATTTTGTTTTCGTCTTGTGTGCAGACAAATGAGAAGGTTTAAAAACATTATTTTTTTCATTCTTTCTGTTTTTTTTGCTGTTTTCGTTTTTGAAAATCTGAACCAGTGTACGAGATTTTCATGGCTGATGCAACAGTATGCCATTGTTACACTACAAAGACACCTATAAAATAAGTGCTGTTTACCGGTGCACTGCATGTGAAGCAGAGTGGCGCAGTGGAAGCGTGCTGGGCCCATAACCCAGAGGTCCGAGGATCAAAACCTCGCTCTGCTAACAATTTTATGCTGTTTTCGCCTTATCTTTAAACAAATGAGGAGGTTCAAGGAGAATTTTTTTTTATTCTTTCTCGTCTGTTCTTTTTTCTTTGATTTTTTTTTTATCTGAACCAGTGTACGAGATTTTTATGGCTGATGCAACAGTAGGCCATTGTTACCCTACAAAGAAACTTATAAAATAAGTGCTGTTTACCGGTGCACTGCATATGAAGCAGAGTGGCGCAGTGGAAGCGTGCTGGGCCCATAACCAAGAGGTCCGAGGATCAAAACCTCGCTCTGCTAACAATTTTATGTTGTTTTTGTCTTATGTTTAAACAAATGAGGAGGTTCAAGGAGAATTTTTTTTATTCTTTCTGGTCCGTTCTTTTTTTTTTTTTGTTTTTTTTATCTGAACCAGTGTACGAGATTTTTATGACTGATGCAACCGGTAGGCCTTCAATGTTACATCACAAGAAAATAAGTGTTTTTTACCAGCGTAATGCATGGTAGCAGGGTGCCGCAGTGGAAGCGTGCTGGGCCCATAACCCAGAGGTCCGAGGATCAAAACCTCCCTCTGCTAACAATTTTATGTGGTTTTTGTCGTATGTTTAAACAAATCAGGAGGTTGAAGGAGAATTTTTTTTTATTCTTTCTGGTCTGTTCTTTTTTCTTTTTTTTTTCTTATTTGAACCAGTGTACGAGATTTTGATGGCTGATGCAACCGGTAGGCCTTCAATGTTACATCACAAAAAAATAAGTGTTTTTTACCAGCGTAATACATGGTAGCAGAGTGGCGCAGTGGAAGCGTGCTGGGCCCATAACCCAGAGGTGCTAGGATCAAAACCTCGCTCTGCTAGCAATTTTATTTTGTTTTCCTCTTGGGTGCGGACAAATGAGAAGGTTTAAAAACATTTTTTTTTTCATTCTTTCTGTTTTTTTTTTCTGTTTTCGTTTTTTACAATCTGAACCAGCGTACGGGATATTCTCGTCGGATGCAACAGTAGGCCATTGTTACACTACAAAGAAACTTATAAAAATAAGTGCTGTTTACCGGTGCACTGCATGTGAAGCAGAGTGGCGCAGTGGAAGCGTGCTGGGCCCATAACCCTGATCTCCGAGGATCAAAACTTCGCTTTGCTAACAATTTTATGTTTTTTTTGTCGTATGTTTAAACAAATGAGGAGGTTCAAGGAGAATGTTTTTATTCTTTCTGGTCTGTTCTTTTGTCTTTTTTTTTATCTGAACCAGTGTACGAGATTTTTATGGCTGATGCAACCGGTAGGCCATCAATGTTACATCACAGAAAAATAAGTGTTTTTTACCAGCGTAATGAATGGTAGCAGAGTGGCGCAGTGGAAGCGTGCTGGGCCCATAACCCAGAGGTCCTAGGATCAAAACCTCGCTCTGCTAGCAATTTTATTTGGTTTTCGTCTTGTGTGCGGACAAATGAGAAAGTTTAAAAACATTTTTTTTTTCATTCTTTCTGTTTTTTTTTTCTGTTTTCGTTTTTTAAAATCTGAACCAGTGTACGAGATTTTCATGGCTGGTGCAACAGTAGGCCATTGTTACACTACAAAGAAACTTATAAAATAAGTGCTGTTTACCGGTGCACTGCATGTGAAGCAGAGTGGCGCAGTGGAAGCGTGCTGGGCCCATAACCCAGAGGTCCAAGGATCAAAACCTCGCTCTGCTAACAATTTTATGCTGTTTTCGTCTTATGTTTAAACAACTGAGGAGGTTCAAGGAGAATTTTTTTTATTCTTTCTGGTCTGTTCTTTTTTTTTTTTTTTTTTTATCTGAACCAGTGTACGAGATTTTCATGGCTGGTGCAACAGTAGGCCATTGTTACACTACAAAGAAACTTATAAAATAAGTGCGGTTTACCGGTGCACTGCATGTGAAGCAGAGTGGCGCAGTGGAAGCGTGCTGGGCCCATAACCCAGAGGTCCGAGGATCAAAACCTCGCTCTGCTAACAATTTTATGTTGTTTTCGTCTAATGTTTAAACAAATGAGGAGGTTCAAACAGAATTGTTTTTTTAGTCTTTCTGGTCTGTTCTTTTTTCTTTTTTTTTTATCTGAACCAGTGTACGAGATTTTTATGGCTGATGCAACCGGTAGGCCTTAAATGTTACATCACAAAAAAATAAGTGTTTTTTACCAGAGTAATGCATGGTAGCAGAGTGGCGCAGTGGAAGCGTGCTGGGCCCATAACCCAGAGGTCCTAGGATCAAAACCTCGCTCTGCTAGCAATTTTATTTGGTTTTCGTCTTGTGTGCAGACAAATGAGTAGGTTTAAAAACATTTTTTTTACATTCTTCCTTTTTTTTTTTGTTCTGTTTTCGTTTTTTAAAATCTGAACCAGTTTACGAGATCTCTATGGCTGGTGCAACAGTAGGCCATTGTTACACTACAAAGAAACTTATAAAATAAGTGCGGTTTACCGGTGCACTGCATGTGAAGCAGAGTGGCGCAGTGGAAGCGTGCTGGGCCCATAACCCAGAGGTCCGAGGATCAAAACCTCGCTCTGCTAACAATTTTATGTTATTTTCGTCTTATGTTTAAACAAATGAGGAGGTTCAAGGAGAATTTTTTTTATTCTTCTGGTCTGTTCTTTTTTCTTTTTTTTTTATCTGAACCAGTGTACGAGATTTTTATGGCTGATGCAACCGGTAGGCCTTCAATGTTTCATCACAAAAAAATAAGTGTTTTTTACCAGCGTAATGCATGGTAGCAGAGTGGCGCAGTGGAAGCGTGCTGGGCCCATAACCCATAGGTCCTAGGATCAAAACCTCGCCCTACTAGCAATTTTATTTTGTTTTCGTCTTGTGTGCGGACAAATGAGAAGGTTTAAAAACATTTTTTTTTTAATTTTTCTTTTTTTGTTTGTTCTGTTTTCGTTTTTTAAAATCTGAACCAGTTTACGAGATATTCATGGCTGGTGCAACAGTAGGCCATTGTTACACTACAAAGAAACTTATAAAATAAGTGCTGTTTACCGGTGCACTGCATGTGAAGCAGAGTGGCGCAGTGGAAGCGTGCTGGGCCCATAACCCAGAGGTCCAAGGATCAAAACCTCGCTCTGCTAACAATTTTATATTGTTTTCGTCTTATGTTTAAACAAATGAGGAGGTTCAAGGAGAATTTTTTTTATTCTTTCTGGTCTGTTCTTTTTTTTTTTTTTTATCTGAACCAGTGTACGAGATTTTTATGACTGATGCAACCGGTAGGCCTTCAATGTTACATCACAAAAAAATAAGTGTTTGTTACCAGCGTAATGCATGGTAGCAGAGTGGCGCAGTGGAAGCGTGCTGGGCCTATAACCCAGAGGTCGTAGGATCAAAACCTCGCTCTGCTAGCAATTTTATTTTGTTTTCGTCTTGTGTGCGGACAAATGAGAAGGTTTAAAAACATTTTTTTTTTTCATTCTTTCTGTTTGTTTTTTCTGTTTTCGTTTTTTAAAATCTGAACCAGTGTACGAGATTTTCATGGCTGGTGCAACAGTAGGCCATTGTTACACTACAAAGAAACTTATAAAATAAGTGCTGTTTACCGGTGCACTGCATGTGAAGCAGAGTGGCGCAGTGGAAGCGTGCTGGGCCCATAACCCAGAGGTCCAAGGATCAAAACCTCGCTCTGCTAACAATTTTATGCTGTTTTCGTCTTATGTTTAAACAACTGAGGAGGTTCAAGGAGAATTTTTTTTATTCTTTCTGGTCTGTTCTTTTTTTTTTTTTTTTTTTATCTGAACCAGTGTACGAGATTTTCATGGCTGGTGCAACAGTAGGCCATTGTTACACTACAAAGAAACTTATAAAATAAGTGCGGTTTACCGGTGCACTGCATGTGAAGCAGAGTGGCGCAGTGGAAGCGTGCTGGGCCCATAACCCAGAGGTCCGAGGATCAAAACCTCGCTCTGCTAACAATTTTATGTTGTTTTCGTCTAATGTTTAAACAAATGAGGAGGTTCAAACAGAATTGTTTTTTTAGTCTTTCTGGTCTGTTCTTTTTTCTTTTTTTTTTATCTGAACCAGTGTACGAGATTTTTATGGCTGATGCAACCGGTAGGCCTTAAATGTTACATCACAAAAAAATAAGTGTTTTTTACCAGGGTAATGCATGGTAGCAGAGTGGCGCAGTGGAAGCGTGCTGGGCCCATAACCCAGAGGTCCTAGGATCAAAACCTCGCTCTGCTAGCAATTTTATTTGGTTTTCGTCTTGTGTGCAGACAAATGAGTAGGTTTAAAAACATTTTTTTTACATTCTTCCTTTTTTTTTTGTTCTGTTTTCGTTTTTTAAAATCTGAACCAGTTTACGAGATCTCTATGGCTGGTGCAACAGTAGGCCATTGTTACACTACAAAGAAACTTATAAAATAAGTGCGGTTTACCGGTGCACTGCATGTGAAGCAGAGTGGCGCAGTGGAAGCGTGCTGGGCCCATAACCCAGAGGTCCGAGGATCAAAACCTCGCTCTGCTAACAATTTTATGTTATTTTCGTCTTATGTTTAAACAAATGAGGAGGTTCAAGGAGAATTTTTTTTATTCTTCTGGTCTGTTCTTTTTTCTTTTTTTTTTATCTGAACCAGTGTACGAGATTTTTATGGCTGATGCAACCGGTAGGCCTTCAATGTTTCATCACAAAAAAATAAGTGTTTTTTACCAGCGTAATGCATGGTAGCAGAGTGGCGCAGTGGAAGCGTGCTGGGCCCATAACCCATAGGTCCTAGGATCAAAACCTCGCCCTGCTAGCAATTTTATTTTGTTTTCGTCTTGTGTGCGGACAAATGAGAAGGTTTAAAACCATTTTTTTTTCAATTCTTTCTTTTTTTGTTTGTTCTGTTTTCGTTTTTTAAAATCTGAACCAGTTTACGAGATATTCATGGCTGGTGCAACAGTAGGCCATTGTTACACTACAAAGAAACTTATAAAATAAGTGCTGTTTACCGGTGCACTGCATGTGAAGCAGAGTGGCGCAGTGGAAGCGTGCTGGGCCCATAACCCAGAGGTCCAAGGATCAAAACCTCGCTCTGCTAACAATTTTATATTGTTTTCGTCTTATGTTTAAACAAATGAGGAGGTTCAAGGAGAATTTTTTTTATTCTTTCTGGTCTGTTCTTTTTTTTTTTTTTGATCTGAACCAGTGTACGAGATTTTTATGACTGATGCAACCGGTAGGCCTTCAATGTTACATCACAAAAAAATAAGTGTTTGTTACCAGCGTAATGCATGGTAGCAGAGTGGCGCAGTGGAAGCGTGCTGGGCCTATAACCCAGAGGTCGTAGGATCAAAACCTCGCTCTGCTAGCAATTTTATTTTGTTTTCGTCTTGTGTGCGGACAAATGAGAAGGTTTAAAAACATTTTTTTTTTCATTCTTTCTGTTTGTTTTTTCTGTTTTCGTTTTTTAAAATCTGAACCAGTGTACGAGATTTTCATGACTAATGCAACAGTAGGCCATTGTTACACTACAAAGAAACTTATAAAATAAGTGCTGTTTACCGGTGCACTGCTTGTGAAGCAGAGTGGCGCACTGTTGGCGTTACCAACGTTTTCGCTAAACTGTTGTCTCGCAGCCTGTTACTTTATTTGTGACATAAAGTTTGTCTTGTCTCAACGTGAAGTACTATGATTCTGTGGACTAAACAATATAAAAAATAAATTGCAATTTGCACAGTTTTCATCTCCCTTCTGTTTTTGTAAGGTAGCTCGAGGCTATTTTACACATCACGGTCACAACAAGGCTGTTACTGAAAAACCAAGGTAGCATGCCCATCATGATGCCAGGAAAGGCTACAGGTATCCCTCCTTCCACTTAACTTAGCATTTATAAGCAGTCCCCCCCTTTGCAAACTAGTCGTTTATTTCCGAAAAGAAAATGCTATTATTGTTTATTGTTGTCAACTAAAGTTCCTGATATGGCAACATCTCGTTAGATTTGGCCAAAACAGAAATTTGTGTTCTTAAAGCTGAAGGAGGTAGTTTCTCACCAGGTTTTTATATTCCCCTGAAAAGAGATCACTGATTACTCTGTAATATCACAACGTAAACAAGGACGACTTTTGAAGTGATCAACTTAACTCTGGATGTCAGACATTATCGGTGCAACTGGTTTTCAAAGAGAAAGACGGTGAGAAAATGATCATCCAGAAGCGACAGGGCTTAAAGGTGTCACAACCTTTTTTAGCATTAAGATATTAATCAATATGTAATTCTCCATAGCCTTAAACCTGGTTTCCACTAGCGACGCAAGCGCTGCACAAGCGCTTTTACAGTTGATCCACGTCACGCGTGAACGGAAACTCTAAAATTCAAAACAACGTGACGAGTCACGTTCTCTATATTTGGGCATTCGCCTTGTGTTTCTGGACATTCAGAGAGGGATTTCAAAAATCGAAAGGACATTTCGAATCTGTCACAGATGTTTCGAAATGTTCAGACCTGGTTATGTTAATGCCTTAGGTCGGAAGAACAGCCCATGTAGGCCTCTCCACAAGGAAACGGGAAGACGAATAATTGATCGTTATTTGACTGGAGAGGGACCGAAAGCGATCTCCACAGCAGCTCGTGCAACTCCTGGCGCTGTTTATTGTATCATTCGACATCATGAAACGTTCAGTACATGTGAGGCGTTCAGGAGGACGAAGTTATCCTTCTAAACTTTCAGACGAAGTTGCATGTAGAATCTATTGAATTGTTCAAACTAGCGAAACCTAGGATATATGGATGGGAAAATCGCGAAAGATTGTTGAGCAGTAGGTTATGCAATAGACGAAGCACAGGTAACCAAAGCGTAATATGAGAGTTTGTATGGAGCTGAAATTCGATTGAAAATAATAGGCAGTTTTCCGTGGAAAATACCTAAAAATCAAAATAGAGTTTGAAAAACCTTACCTGTTGTGTGTTTGCTATGTCTTTACCGCTTTTCCGAACTGCTGGAGGCCGTTTGGGGCGATATTCTGTTTAACGGTCGAAGCGACGTCTTGTCACGTACTGGCTTTACTTTGGCATGATGTCGCATCGACCGTTAAACAGAAAATCGCCCCAAACGGCCTCCAGAAGCTCGGAAAAGTGGCAAAAACACAGCAAACACACAACAGGTAATGGTCTTCAAACTCTATTTCGCTTTTTAGGTATTTTGCACGGAAAACTGACCATTTACATTTTGGATCGAATTTCAGCTCCATACAAACAACTCACATTACGCTTTGGTTAACTGTGGACGAAGCGTCGGCTTTGTCTTTAATCAACCTCGCAACTAGGAAAAACTGTCATCAGTAATTGCTTGACACGGCAGATGTATCTTGGTTTTCGTCCACTTCCTTCGGAGTTACCGTTCTTACACAAGCGTTCAGCTCCAAGGTTTGTTCTCGTTCGGTTGAAACAGGAATCACGCGTCAGCAAAATAATTGACATAATTTCACCTCCTTCTAGTAGTCTAAAACGCTTTTGAACCACTGACGAGAAGCGAACCCAGAAAATAACGCGGTCTCTCGATAAAACAAAGATTTGTCCCGTCACAACCCGTTGCTTCTACAAAGATAGAAGCCATTTTCGGAAATTTCAATGAGATCTTCAATATTTCCCTTGTGATCTCCGTTACGTCACTGAAAGTAGCTTGTTTATTTGAAGACTCGGATCACGTGTTGAGGTTTCCGTTCACGCGTGACGTGGATCAACTGTAAAGTAAATTTTTATTCTCCACCACGGAGTGAAATCCACCCAAAGTGAGACGAAGTGTCTCACTTGTTGCGAGTTTGTCTGGGCGTCATGTTTTCCTTGCACCACGTGACTCAGCAGATCGACCGCGGCGAAAAGAGCCCTGGTAAATAGGAAAGGTGAACAAGGTAAAAACAACTGGTTTTACATACGTTAGAACATTAAAAGGTAATTACCATTTTTCGGTAAAATAAAACACTTTGTTGGTGCAAGAAGCAATATTAGTCTGATCAAAATTAGCTTATCGTAACCGAAGCGCGAGGGTAGTAATTAACTTAATGTTGACAACTTATTGACATTTTGTGGAAAGTTAACTTGCTTGCTATAATTTAACGACAGAAAGGTTTATGTGACAAAAATTGTCTGCATCTTTCTGGAAAGATCCAACGGCTTGTACCGCAGTTTTCGAAACAAGTTTTAACTTAAATTTGGGTGAAAACCACGAAAACAGGTGAGGAACTACATAGATTTATTTACAACATGAAACGAACAATTTTTTTTCATCGAAAAAAATATGACGTTCGGATCATTAGGTAAGGTGGTCGTTCAAACATTCAAAGTGAATTTGTCGATGACTGGCTTACCAAAAAATCATACGCCGTAGCACTATTCAGTTAAAGACCTGAAAATTTCAGTCAGAAAGTCAGCATCGATCGATCGATGAAAAAAACACACCCATCCAAAGGGACGGAGTAACGATTAACAAATAAAACCCACAACTGAAACAATTGTCGCGGTCAACAAATTTCATCAGAAAATGGAAAATTTGAGATGAGAAAAAACTAAAAACTATTTTTGCTGTAGATGTTTCCAGGAAAGCAAAGGTCTGGCCGGACAATAGAGACAACTGTTTAACTCAGTCAATTCGTCAGCCACAGCGAGTGTAAATTTCTTAAATAAAAAAAACTCAAAACAGTAGTGTTCTTCTTATTATATGGTTACTTCCAAAAGATGGTTTTCCTGGCTATAAAGAGGAGAAACCCTTCCCCAGTGACTGAGACTTGACGCTGGTGAATTGCTATTTAAACGTGACCCTTTCAACAAGCACGAAATAAGTCAAGAATCGATCGATAAGCATATTTTTAATGGCGGATGTGTGTGGTAAACAATTCCGTAACTTGTTTTCAAAACACTTGCGCAAAAATTTGTTCACCTTTCATACGTACCCATCATGTTTAATACTTGTAACTAACAAAGGTGAACATGGCGGAATGGAAATGCTGATATTGTATTACAGCGCGAAGCGTGCTACCGTTTCCACTAGACCAAGATTTTTGATGAATTTTTGACACTTTTTTGACACTTTTAACAAAGGAGCCGCAACGTTTAAGTGGGCGTTGACAGGGATTGATATGTGGCGGGACGGGTAGTCTAGACTTTAACACTTCGAGTACATTAGTCGGCCGGCGTGAAGTTCCAAATAAAAGTTGAGTACGGCTAAGATGAATTGGTAAAGTTTTATACAGAAGCAGGCGTTGTCGATGGAATCGTACGAAATTATTTGTTTTCTTCGCTTGTGGAGGATATCAGACGGACCTGCGAGGCTGCGACATCACACGTCCAACACTTTGCGAATACGATACAAGGACGAAGACGGCGGTTATGTGAATCTAAACGTGCACAACACAGATAACTTTCAAGAGATGTTTGTTCGAGCTCGTTCGGTAGATGAAGGGATATATCGGAAAATACTTCTGAGAGTCAGTGAGCTAGATTCACCAGCTGTGTTTCGAATTTGGCGATTTATGCCTCAAAACTAAACATTATGTTGTGTTGAATTATGCGTCTTTTATTCTGTTGTTGAATGTTTACATTTCTCGTGTTATTTTGGACTTTCGCTCAACATTGTGTGATAAAATAATACATAACGATGACACAAAATGAAGATTTTCAAATACTTTCTTAGTGAGTTACCACCCAACTACGAGGAATATTTTTGTATCTGTTGCATGCAATGTTCTTCCAAAAGTTATTTATTGTCACGACCTGAGCCAAAAATAGAAACTTCACTGGGACGGAAATGGTCTTGTAACAAACAAAAGCACGATATGCATAATTTTGTGAATATCAACAAATCAATAACTAAAATAACTACTAGTTCTACATCAATTGTCACGAATATTCGATATGAGTAATATGCAGCTGATTGTTCTTCCTCTTTTCCTGTCTTTTTTAAATTTGAATAAGCTAGCTTTTTACACGTTTGTTCAAGCGTGAAAAATGCACGTTTTGACAGCTCCGCACGTGCAAATTGTTGCATCAAAATCAATTTTGAGCAAAGACTGTATGTGACACTTTTGTTCAGTTGTCAATGCTAAACCTTTTCACGTTTTCAGATTTAAGTTTTAATTTGTATTTGTACGACGCAACAAAACGGATACCCACGATTATGAGCGAATGAGCGAAGTGACAAACGCGAAATTTTGTCTAGACAAACTTGTACGAACGACTCGGTTATCTTATTTACGGCGTCTAGTTCACGTGCGCTAATTTCAAACGGTCCGATAAACTCCGCCCCTCAATCAAAAAAGTGTCGAAAAAGTGTCAGAAAAGTGTCAAAAATCTTGGTCTAGTGGAAACGGTAGCGCGCTCCGCGCTGTAACTGTTTTAGATATTAGTCGTATCATTAAAATGTTTTCTTAATCACAGCTTTGCGTTGCTTGACCTTGGGAAGAAGCTAAGACGACTGATGAGACTAATGAGAGTATGACTAGCGAGCCTGCTGAAGATTTATCCCCACAAGAAGATGCAGTTTGGTTGGGAGTATAGGTCACTGAATATATTGTGATAGTCACCATAAATGCCTTCACCATCCTCGCTTTTGCAAGAAAGCGCCATGTACGCAAGCGCACTACGTACCTGATATTAAACCTGATATCGATTGTGGCTGATCTACTGGTGGGAGCAGTGACGGGACCTTTGGGCAAATACTACGAGGCAGACATTGAACGTGAACATGATTTCGTCTGGCGAGAATTTATTATTTTAACCTTTGTCTACATATTTCCATTTGCCTCTCAAACAAATCTTTCTTTAATTACTTTAGAACGTTTACATGCAACACTTTATCCCTTTCGGCACTGTTTAATTAAGAAATGGTTTTACTTTAAAATCATGATTGGCAGTTGAATGATAGCCTTATTTCTGTCATCTATGATGGTTTTTCTTCACTTGTACGTACCAGGAGGAATTGCGTACGCATGGCCATCATATATAGTCCCCACCCTTCTAATACTAACAATATCATGCACAATTATTAGTCTTAATGTCAAAAATTTCCGTCTTTCGAACCCTACTGGTTCAGTTGTGTCAGACAGGAAATTGTCTGTAACTTTATTCATAGTTACTGTTGTGCCGATACTGACCATTCTGCCCGCTGCTATTTGAAATTGCTTTCCATTCCTCACAACGTACGGGGACAAATGTCCCGTGGGACAAAGGTTCGCACTAGTTTAATAGTACTTGTAATATATTTCGCCAATTCCATAGTCAATCCACTGATATAAGAATGCAAGAGTTTAGGAAAGCAGTAAAAGAACTGTTTTGCTTAAAGGCTCTTAAACCAACACGTGTCCAGCCTATGCAACGTAGTGTATAAAAAAGTGCAGCAAGCGAACAGTGTGGTAAGACCGTTTCCAATGTCTCCTGTGATGACCATGCTTCAAAAGTCCAATCACATGTCATAATCCGTATTTTGTGATTGCGAGTTATAGTTTGGTATATTTTAAAACTTACTGGTCTTTTTGCTGGGTCCGTCTTCTAACGGTCAACTGAAAAGTTTCTGATGTTATTTCACTGTATAACTTAAATCTAACTTTCATTTGGCCTTCAGCTCTGATCTCCTTTAAAGTCGCAAGCCTTACCTATTATTCCTAAATTAAGAATCGAGTTTTTATTTTGTCTTAGATGCGGATTTAAGCCGCCACTTACAATAAAAAGTTACCCGAATGATCTTTCACTGGCCACAGACGTGTCTTGGAATAACTGAAAAAGGGAAAAAGTCCTAGGAACGAGATTGCAACATCAACAACAAAAACAACAAAAGCAACGCCAATAGGAACAAAACTTCCAATTTTGTTACCCCCTCTTATTTGCAAATATCATGCAGGCACATAACCAGGAAACAGTTTCCGATGACCTCGCCTTTGTTTTTTGTTTCTTTGTTTTATTACATATACCTAATGGTAAGCTTTTAATTCACGAGATGTATTCTATTACAGATTGCATAATCGCAGATGGTTAAATATACAATAAATGAATGGAATTATTTTATATAATTTATATATTTACCAGTTTTGCGATGCCAGCTGAGTGCAGAGTCAGCTGAGCGATCAAATATAGTGCTCAGCAGGTCTCAAGAAAATTAAGGCGTTGGTGTATTTCACCAAAAGTTGGGGGGTGGTCTGTCTTTTGAAGATTAAGATATAAAACGTTAAGACGTTGTCACACTGATGAGTTTGCTAATGTTAACGTAATGAATGTATGACGTATGAAATACGGTCACCTGACTTTTTACGGCCACATAATCAAAACATAGGCATGCAATGCGCGCCGAGCCAATGACGTTTCCTTTTTTTCACTATATGGTGAAATTTTTCCTGACAACCTATAGGTTTTTACACCTCCGGTAAGTCCCACCCTAACCCCTCAGCCCACCCCCCTTCTCCCCACCAAAAAAATATTGTGGTTATCCCCTATAAAACCCGGTAATGATCGAGCAGCGTGACTACGCAACAGTTAATTATAGTGTGACATCAAAATTACGCAAGTAGTAATGTCTGTCTGTATAGGGCACAATGCATTGCGGTCGTCGTTTTCATGACGTCACAAGGCTCATTTGCATAGAAGTCGAGGTGGAGCGGAAACGGGCCTCGTGATCAAGTCGAGGTGGACCGGAAAAGACGTCACAGGCCTCGTTATCAGGTCGAGGCATAGGGGAAATACGTCACGAGATCTTAGGTTTATTATTAATTATGATTGCATTGGTTTGTTTGTCGGTAACGGCGTCATTTTGGTTCATGTCTGAAGCGTGTAAGGGTGAAATTATGAAGCCACGTCGAAGACCTTTGCGATGTTTGGATTCTTTTCAGAATATTTTTGGACGAGAAGCATTGCGTTTAATAACAAGACCCGAGAGATCACATTTGGCTCGATTGGCCGAGAGGATCAGAGAAAGTAGAGAAGAAACGTGGCGTGTGTTGAATAGAGATCGCGTGGCGGCTTTTATTGAATTGGTGACCCTTGTCTGGGTCGATGAAGAAAATTGCATCCGTCACGCTTCAGAGAGAGGAACTGTGGATGAATCCCTCACGTGGACATTACTGCATCGTGTGTTGCCGTTTGCTTTACGACGTTGTAATGATTTTTCAACATTGGCAAAGTGGGCAAGACCGATGTTTATGAAAGACTTTGAAAAAATGAGAACGTGTTTGGATATTAAATTTCCAGACTTGCGTGAAACATCGAGACATTGGCGTAAGGTTTGTCACTATTATGAGGGAATATGGAAAGACAATCAATTAGACATATAGCGTGACGTTTTCATGTTTATTATTTAACCCAAGTAGAACAATTACAAATGTTTATTAGCTTTGTCTAACAATTGTTGTAAACGCACACGTTTTTTGTCACTGAATTTTTCTTTTCGTTGACTATGAATTAAATGCATGTATTTTTTCAGTCGTTTTCGTTTTGATTGAAAAGGAGAAGATCTCACAGTTATGTCTTCCTCCGAAACAAGAGGTTCAAATCGGAGTAAATAAAAAGTGTTATTGCTCATGACAGGAGTGTAAGTTTTGACTTGGTTTGAAAAACGAACACGCTTCATGTTTTACAAATGAAGTCCTTCCAGCTCTAGTCTTACTTGCTCAATGTTTTCGGGTAGACAGAATGTTCTCTGGAACAAGTTCTTGATTGCTGCCCTTGTTGCAGGAGTAATGTCTCGCGAACCAACCACAGCACTGCTCTGATGAAGGGTGGGTAGTCGAAGAGTGCCCCAGGGTTTAAATGATGTCACTTTTTTGAGACAGGAGTTTTCGATGTTGTAGGTATTTTCTGACCGATACCACTGATTGGTGTTGGTGTCAAACAGGAAGACTTCTTTACCCTGATCTATGGCTAATTGCACAGTCCACCCAGTTCCTCCTTCCACTCTTTTTTTGTCTGCACACAGTTTTCCAAAGGCAAAGACGGTATGGGCTTTTCTGGCAATGTGGTAATTGCGCTGCAAGAGGGAGAGAGTGTAAAAGTGAGTTGGAACACGTTTACACAACTTGTGAGCAGCAGCACCTATGGCAGGATCGGCTTGTATCAACACTTCGACAGAAGCAGGTGAAGTGAACTTTGCACGGGGATGATTTGGCGGAACAATCACTTCAATTTGCATTCCATATTCCCTGGCCATTTCCTCTGCTAGGGTGTCTGTTCCGTCTGCACCCCCCGTATACAATACATGTCCATGACCAATAGTCAATTGCATTTCTTCTTCATTAGTCATCATGTTTGGAGGCATTTTACCTGAGTTCTCTCTCTCTCTTCTTCGTCTTTTTTGAGAATGAAGAAACAAGTTAAGAAAACACCGAATTTATGGACAAAATGATCAAGTGAAACAACCAATCAGAAAAACAGTTTCCTTATATAGGCAAAGCGTGGGGTATTGAGGAACCAATGAAAAAACATATTAACTGACCAATTGGAAACAGTTTTTCCTTATATGGTTAATGTGAGAGGTATTTTCTGACCAATGAAAAAACAGAACGAAAGGAACCAATCGCGATTAAGTATGTCCTTATATGGATATTTGATGAAGTTTTGAAAACCAATCAGAATTAAAAGTGATTGTATAAAGGACGACTAAGTTGAAGGGAAAAATCACAGTTGAGAAGAGAAGTTTCAGAAAGATGGCTGAAGTCGAATTTGTTGGCGAAGTGCCTTCCAGAAAGAGAAAAGGTGGTTCTCACACGGACAAGAACAAGAAGAAGAAGAGAGAGCCCACGATTGAAATTCTTGAGAGCCCGATCGCCCCTGTTGAAGTTCAGTCACCTGCTGAAGAGGAAACGGCTGCGGCTGTTCAAGAGTTGTTGAACGAATTGAACCAAATTCAAGTTGAAGATTATTCAACTCCTTTGGAAAACGTGGCTGCTTTTACGTTCGACAACAACAACTCTGAAGAAAAAGAGAAAGTCGCTGATGAGAAGAAGAATGAAATGTCTCTCAGTTTCAAAAAGGCTGTGAAGTCTGTGGGGGTGTTTGACAGCATCGAAGATTTCGAAAAGATGATGAATGGTGACAAAAAGAAAGCCCTCAAAGCCCGAATGATTTACAAAAAGCCATTGAGAGAAGAAGTGCGGGATTCTGATTTGGAATATGGCAATGTGTCCCCCGTGCCGGGCGTGTATGTTAAGCTCCAACCAGAACTTGAACCAGAACCGAAAAAAGAAGATGATGGATTGGCAAGAATGGTTCGAATGGCAACCATTTTTCAAAGCCCGGGATTTCTGAAGGACAAACCCTCCCCAAAAGTGCAACCCCCACCCAACAAGACTGACTACATGGTTTGTCTGCGGCACGACGTGCGTTTGGAGAAACGAGTGTCCAAAGGGGGATGGCATTACGTGAAATGTCCCAGACAACCCTGCCTCCTCTTTTGCCCTGAAAATAGTGCTGAAGAGTACACGAGACAAGTGTACAGGAATGTCCACCCCACCATTTGCGATAAGTGGGAAACCCTGGTCTGCTTCTGTCGTCAACCCGTTACCATTCGTCAAAGTAGTTCAGAGAAGAACCCTGGACGATTGTACGTTGGTTGTTCCAGTTCTGGAAAAAAGTGCAAGTTCTTCAATTGGACCGATCTCCCCCTGACTGAAAAGTACCTGAAATGGTTTGACGAAGAAAAAGATCTCCCTCAAGTCAATGGAAACACATGAGGGGAACAGTTTACAGAGAAAGATCTGCAGTTGTTGAGAGCCATCAAAGAAAAAGACCGAGTGGTCGATAATGTGGTATCACCATCAGTACTGTCACCACCAGCACTTCCACCACCCAAGTACTCAGATAGAGAAGACGTGTGGAGGCGAACCCTTGCTTCTGCACGATGGGGAGGACGATCAGACTATGCTGCCTGATTGACATGAACTGATTTGAATTGTTTTATTATTTTGAATGTATCTTTTAAAAGTGTGTGTAATGAGAATAAAGATCATTTTGAACGAAAAAATGGAAAGTGTTTTCATGCGTGTTGCATGGGACTGTTTGTGGGAATGGGGAGGATCTCTTGTGCAATGGGTTTGTCACAAGTCCCTTTGTCAGTGTTTGTACGAAAGACAAGAAGAAGAAAATAGGATACCCATTCCCGATTATGTTGAGGAGACACACCCGCTCCAAGTTTTTGAAGAAACCCATGTCGAATTGAATTTGTACCGTTGGATGGTATTTGTGTTATGGTTGCAACATCATCCTGACGCTTGGCGCTGGTATCGAATCATTCAAAAGACGCACCCCTCTCGTATTCCTTCAATACCTACCCTGTTGAATGAGCTATGGCACCTCGAAAGAAGAAGTCCGTGAAAAAAGTATCCGTGGCACAAGCATTGCTCAAGCGTTATCACGATCCAAAAGCGAAGGGTAGTTTGGGAGGAATTCAACGATTTGCCAAGGCATGGGGAGTACCGTTGAAAGTGGCACAGAATCTTTTGAAGCGGGATTTAGCTTACACCCTGCATAAACCACGCCGACGTCGTTTTCCAACGGTACCCGTTGTGGTGGGTGGGTTGGACGACCAATGGGTTGCAGATTTGGTGGAGGTTCAGTCTTTGGCTAAGTACAACCGTGGTATTCGTTATTTGTTGACGGTGGTTGACGTGCTGTCAAAATTTGCTTGGGTTCATCCTTTGAAAGACAAGACTGGAGCGAAAGTGGTGGAAGCCTTTGAAGAAATTGTGAGTCAAGGACGTCAACCTAACAGACTTCAAACAGACAAGGGAAAGGAATTTTACAATCGTTCGTTTGAAAATTGGACGAAAGACCGAGGAATCCAACACTTCTCTACCAGGGGGGATGCTAAAGCCAGTGTGGTTGAAAGGTTTAACAGAACGTTGAAACAGAGGTTATATCGCTATTTCACGTCAGCTAACACGCTACGATTTGACGGTGCTCTTCAAGACTTGGTGGATGGGTACAATGCTACACCTCATCGAAGTATTGGCATGGCTCCTAACAAAGTGACTTGGAAGAATGAAGAAAAGGTGTGGAAACGACTGTATGGCAAGCGATTGAAAGCCAAAAAGAAACGTTCTTTGTTGAAAGTGGGAGACCGCGTTCGTTTGAACAAGATTCATCGCACCTTTGGTAAAGGGTATTTGCCGGGATGGACCGAAGAGGTGTTTGTGGTTCATCGAGTTATTGAGGGGAGTGTACCAACCTATAAGATTCGCGAGTGGGACGATACACCGGTGAAAGGAACATTTTACCACGAAGATTTGCAAGAAGTGCATGTTCTGACGAAGCGCTCTTTCGCATCGAAAAGGTACTTAAGCGCCAAAAAGGTCAAATGTTAGTAAAGTGGAAAGGGTGGCCCGACAAGTACAATAGTTGGATTTCCAGTGCGAGTGTGAGTAAGCTTTGAAGAAGATGTCGTTTTACGTCACTTTACCCAGTCATTCAAACCGGGGTGAATTTCCCCACAACCAAGCCAATTCCTTCAAGATTCGTTTACCTCAACCGTTACGGTTACCCGGGAGTTCATGGCAAGTGGGGTTGAGTGCCATTTCCTTACCGGATGCCCGCGTGAATTTGTACGAGTTGGTCAACAAAGACGGCTACGTCATGTCGACGTCCTGGGAGAACAGCTATCCCAAACCCGATGGAAGCAGTGGGGAAATGGCAGCGCGCATAGGCACGACGCAAACCGTCATCCAAGACGTCCAAGATTTGGATTGGGTGGTGGATGGCGTGAGTTTCATGAAAGCCACGATTGCCCACTTGGAACAACGACGCCACGAAACGGCGATTCAAGGAGGTCGGTTTACCAACGATCAAGGCAAACACACCTACGTCAAGTTCAAGTGGGAAGGCGAGGATCTGCTCATCGACAACACCCATGTCTGCCATTGTGGCAACAGCACACCTGCCCTTACCATCTACACCAAGTTAGCGCTCAAGATGGGGTGGTTACGTAAAATTGGCAGTGGGTTGATTTTGGGCCCGAACTTACAGCAAGAATTCCTGGGGGATCAAATACCCGACATGACCAAGAACAGGGCTTGGAACGATGTGAACGACGAAGACAGCAAGCCTGTCTTTTGGGTAGTGCGTTCGTTTTTACCGGATTATTTACAATTGAGCATGAGTTGTCATTGGCGTTTCACCAACTTGAATGTGGCGTTTCGGGCGGTGGTGGGAGAGCCCACGCGATCGTTGCACGTGTACTCGGACGTGGCAGGCAGTACGATTGTGGGCAATCGCGTGACCGATTTGTTGCGTGAAATCCAGTACAAGCGGCAAGGACGTGGCACCATGTACTTTGAACCGTTGCACATTCAATACCTACCTCTTCGTAACGAAGTCGTGGAAATTATTCATGTTCAAGTAGCTGAAACGATTGGTACCGGAGGAGACTTGGTCAAGTTTGGTGACGGCCATACCATTGTCACGTTGCACTTCAAAAAAGGATAAAAAAGGAGACTTTACAGAATTGCTTTTAATCATGTCTGTTAAAAAGCGAAGAACGACCAAACGGAGGACGAAAGGGCCCAAAAAACGAACCACCAAAAGATCAACAGTGCGAAGGGGACGGAGACAACATCCGCAACGAGTGCCCGTGCCAGATTTTGTTGTTGACGATCAAGTGGGTGAAGGAATTGCAAGCGTGATAGCAGGACTTCCCAAAGCCGCTTGGAGTATTACCAAAGGGTTGGAAAAACTCGCCAAAAAGAATGCGAGAAAATCTCATTTGAAAGGTATGGAGGAGATTCGAAGTAGAAAACGAAAACGCTATGCAGGAGAATCTTTCACATGTAACATAATGTGAGTATAAAAAGAGAACACCAGAGTGGAAAAACAATCATCACAAAAACAACATGCGGGGTGGAAGTTTGACACGTTTTCGTACAGACGAGGCCTATGGTCAAGAGGGGTCCGGCTTATTGAAAGGCATCTTGCAGGGAGGCTTACAAGGTCTTATAAAAAGTCGTAACCCTTTAAAAGTACCAACAAACACTTTGAATGGTCTTGCAGCAGGATTGAAACGAGGTGTGAAACGAAAAGCCGAAGAAGCTCTGAAAAAGGAAATAAGTAAACGAGCCAAACAAGTGTTGAAACGAAAGGACGTTAATAAAGCCGTGAAAGTTGCTGCTGCTTTGTTTCCAAAACACGCCAAAAGAGCTCGAGACATTTTTGGTGTGTAAAAATGCAACCGATTCCTTCGAGGGTTCGACGCGTTCGAAGTGAAAGAGGACTGCCTCAACGTGGTGGATTTGTACCATTGTGGAAAATTTTGAAAATGCCTCGACAGCGAGGGGGATGGATAAGTCAAGACGTAAGTCGACCTCCTGGCTACGACTTCTCAAGATTGCTCGCACGGGGAAAGTATAAAAACCGTTCCCAACGTAGAAGAGGTACTAGTAGTCAACGAAAAAGACCGAGAAGAAGAAGACAACGGCGCTGAAAATACCATAGCGACTCACAACATGTCTGAGGGAACGACGAATGGTGCTCTCAATCTGTTCAAGGTTCCAAAAACAGACATCAGTACGGTTGCCTATCGAATGGTTACCATTCAACCAACGACGACAGGCATTAACCCCATGGAATTTATCATTCCTGGGTTGGATGGTTTTACCGATTTGGGAAGGAGTTACTTCACCATGGAATTGGCATTGAAAAAAGACGATGGGGGAAATTTGGTTGATGCTGAAAAATTGTGGCCTGCCAACAATTTGGCCCACACCATTATCAAACAAATCGATTTGCATTTGAATGGAACTTTGATCAGCCCACAATCGGACACGTACCACTACAAGGCTTACTTTGAATCTCTTCTCAACTTTGACCGAGCCGATGGTAAAACCATCTTGAGACCAAGTGGATGGTACAGTGCATTGGATTCTCCCCCCGAGTGGACAGCCAACAACACCAACAAGACAGGACCTCATCAACATTACACTGAGTTGCCCCAGAATCAGAAAAACACTCTGGATGCCATGATTACTGAAACTGCTGAGTATGCTGGAGGAAGGACAAGATCTTTGGTTTTCAAACCGCATTTGGAAGTCTTTCACACTGGCAAAGTGTTGGTGCCTGGAGTGGAAATAAAAATGAAATTTCATTTCAATAGCCCCAATCTCTTCATGAATGGAGTTGGTTTGGCAGCGCGTTTGAATGAAGCTGATATCAAACTTCGGTTTCACATGTGTCAACTGAGGTTGAATGAAACCGTTTTCATGAATCTGAGTGCCAAGAGGGAAGACGGTGAAGTTGCTGTTTATCCCACTGTTCGTAGTGAAATCAGAACCTTCAGCATGGATGGGGCCCTGACTCGCTTTGACATACCTAACCTGTTTCAAAACCGAGTGCCTGACAGAATGATTGTTGGTCTAGTGGACAGCCGTGCGTTCAATGGAGCAGTCACCCGAGATCCCTTCTGCTTTCAGAAATTTCAGTTGACTTCCATCAAGCAGATTGTGAAAGGGGAAGAATATCCCTATGAAACCCTCCAGCTGGTGGGCAACAACTCCTCCAAAGATCTGTTGGGATACTTTAGATTTCTGCTAGCCAGTGGTGTTGTGTGTAAAATGAAAGGAAACATGGTCGAACAAGATGACTGGGGGCAAGGCAAAGGATGCACTCTGTTCATGTTTGACAATGAAGCCAGTGGTTGTGCCGACAGTGCCAATCTCAACCCCAGACAAAGTGGAGACCTTCAACTGAAGCTCGAATTCCGAGCAGCACCAGGCAGCAATATAACTGTAATTGTCTACGGAGAATTTGAGAATCTCATTGATATCGACAAGAACGGAGCTGTGCTGTACGACATCTACATACACTAAAAAAGATGGAGCATGTTGCCTTGACCGACCAACAGTTAACTTACTTGGCAAGAGAAGACCCAAAGTTGAAACCAAAGTTTTATGGTGTGGTGCCCTGTGATGGTTTACCCAAGTCGCCCGTCAAAGACATGACGAGACCCAAGGGCTATATTGTGAACACAGACCCTCACGACCAGCCCGGTCAGCACTGGATTGCTTTGTGGACTCAAGGAAATGTGTGTGAAGTGATGGACAGTTACGCCCTACCCTTGGACTTTTACCATCAAGCCGCTCCCTTGAAAGACTGGGTGATGAAACATTGGAAGTACGTGATGAGCAACGGAAGGTCCCTTCAAGGAATTCACAGTAAAGCTTGCGGCCATTACGCCTTGATGTATTTGAAGTGTCGCGCTCGCGACATGAACTTGCAAGATTTTACAAACAATTTTTCAACCTATGATAGAGTGAACAATGATCACGAAGTAGGACAAATGATCAAAGAGCTAATTACTAATCAAGATGAAAAAGGGTGGGCAAAAGTGTGTTTGTTGTTGCACGCCTCTTCAAACTTGTCAATCGCCCCATGATCAAATGATTACTCCTTGAATAAAAAGAGTGAAATGTGAAAAAACTTGAGTCATTCTTGAGTCATCATGCAGAGGTGCAAACCATTTCGTTTTCACACCCCTTCTTCCATTTTGGTCGTGGGACCTTCGGGATGCGGTAAAACCGTGTTTACACAAAACCTCCTTTTGGAGAACTCGGACTTGTTTGAAACACCCCCGTCTCAAGTTCATTACTGCTACGGTGCCTGGCAAGATGGGTTTCGACCCATGAAAGATCGCGGTATTGTTTTTCACGAGGGGATTCCAGACCGTGAGGAATTAGCGACATGGTTCCCAAAGGGAAGAGGTGTGTTGGTGTTAGACGATTTAATGGATGAAGGAAGTGGCGACAAGCGTGTTTTGGATCTCTTCACCAAACATTCCCATCATCAAAACATTACAGTGCTGTATTTGTGTCAGGACATGTTTCCCGTAGGGAAATATGCCAAAAGCATTTCCCGCAATGCTCATTACATCGTGGCATTCAAAAACCCCCGGGATCAATTGGGTGTACGAAATGTCTTGTTGCAATCGTTTCCCTCCGATTGGAAAGACTGTTTGGAAACCTTTCACATGGCAACATCCCGCCCTTTTGGGTACTTGGTTTTGGATTTGCACCCGGCCTCGTCGGATGAATTTAGGTTGTGGAGCAATCTGTTAAAAGGAGAGGGTTGGACAAGGAGTTATCACAAACAACCAAATGGAGTCACCGAGAAGAAGTAAGAGACTGCGAGGAGGTAGCCCCGACTTGGGCTGGATGTGCTTTGAAAAACTGATAGGGGATCATCTCAATGGAATGAGTATGGAGGACATGGATTTTGAAAAGATGAGAGAGGTATATAAATTAGCTCGTTTGAGAAAAGGACGAAAAATTCGACAACTTGTTAGAGAGTACAACGAGACTTATTTTCGTGAATTGATACAAACTCTGCAAGAGGAAGCATGTCGTCTGATGATGGATCCCGACGTCGTAGGCAAGCTTTTCAAGGTGCCGTATCACCTGCGGGGGTCGGCACGTCGGTCTCTAATCAAGTATCTCCTGACACACTTCAAGAATTAGAAGACACATACCCAATTGATCAAGCTTTTGCAAACATGGGAATTGCTGACATGAGAGCTTATTTGGATGCATTACCCCCTCCTAATTCTCTTTTGGCACCAACTGGAATTGGGAGTCGCGCGTCTAATTCCCCAGTAAGTAGTGGTGCACGAACCCCTGCGAGTCACATAAGTGTACCCTCGGCGGGTGGATCGCGAGACGCGACTGGTGTAGGGAGTGTGAATAGAAACAACCGAAGTCGAAGTAGGAGTCAAAGTCGAAGTCGCAGCAGTACTCCTCGTGCAAGAGTACCAGGAGCCCGGAGAGGTCGTGCAAGACGAGGTCGTGGACCACGCGTAAGGGGAGGTTTGACAAGAAGACCGTTGCACTCTTCACCAATTTCACCCCGAAGTCAAAACTCAACACCGTCGTATCACCCGAGAAATTTGAATCAGGCTGATTTACAGCGCCGTTTGCAGATGTTAATGCAAGACCAAGAGCAATTAGCACAGGGGAGAGAAATCAAAAACATCACCATGACCAATAGTATAGTGACAAGTTATAAACAGGGCGGTAGTCCTTCGGTGCAAACCAATTCATCTCGACTTTCGACGTGAACAGCAAAATGGGTTCCAAGGAGCAACTTGTAGTGTCTCTGGTAAACGACCCACAGTCAACTTACAATGCCTCCAAACTGGAACCAGAACTATTGCAACGCATGGACTCGTTGTATGCTTTCTACCACAAACAATGGTGGTGTTACAAAAATATGTTGAATCATTTCAAATGTCGCAATGCTCTGTTCAACGGGTTGGCCTTGTTGCTGGTGGCCATTGGAACGATCGTGGGTCCCGTTCTGGAAAACGTCATACTGGTGACTTGTTTGGCTGCGGTTGGAACTGTTGTCAAAGGATGGAATGATTTCAAAAACTATCGTTTCAAAGAAGAGATGAGTCGATTTGCCTTCACCACCTATGCCAAAACTTTGATCGAGTTGCGTACGTTTGTGCGTGGTTTGCCACCAGAGGGTTTGGAAGGGTTTTTAGTCAAGATGCAAACCTTGGATGACACTATCATCGACTTTACACCCCCCCTTGCCTAAACATTGTGTACAGAAGTATCTTCGTTTACATCGGTATCGATCAGTGAGCGGACAATGCTACGTTGACGGCCGATCTAGACCCTTGATGTCCAAAAGTCATTGGGAGGAAAAGGATAAAAAAAAGTGCTCCCATCCACCACTGCCACTTTCTACACCATGGTCGTCCGACGGGGCAAACAAAAAAGAGGAAAAAGAAGAAAAGGAAGAAGGGTACAAAGAGGTGGTGCTCTGATTCGACGCAAACCCCGAACAGTGGACAAAATTGCTGAGGGAATGAGCATGTTTCTAGCCGGACCGGCTCCTACGTTTGCCACAGCCTTTGGCAAATTGGGATCCCAAGCTTTAAAAGGCATCACTGACAATGTCAAATTTTACAAACGCCGAAAGCGTGGGAAACGATGAAACGCGTTAAGCGCCACTTGCCATTTTTGAAGTCCATATTACAAGAAGCCAATCGTTTGAAACGTCAAGATCCTTTGAAACATGCCAATGCAGATCAAATCAACGCCTTGAGCGAGGTGGTTTTGAACTTACTGAAAAACAAGATTCCCATCACACCACCCATCATGGCCAAACTACGACCTCATAAAAGCACCTTGAGAGAAGTTGGACGACGTAAAAATTCAGTCAAAAGACGACGAGAGTTATTGATAGGTCAACAAGGGAGCGGATTGTTTCGGGGTCTCAACGACGTACTATGCCAATGTACCAAATGAATTTAGTTGCTTGGGTGAAATTGTTGCAAGACGCGAACCGGGAGTCATCGAAATGGGAAGAGAATTCGTGGTATTGGAAACATAAATATAAAGAGCTGTATCGCGAATACATGTGCATTCTGGTATCTCAACTGTGCGAAAGCTGTCGTGAAATAGAAGACGGAGAACTTTGTTCAAAGTGCCGAGAACTACCGGGATGGAAGAAGTCTACATGATTCCTAAAAATGAAATGGATAAATTAATCCAATACTACAAGGGAGAATTGACTGAAAATGCTCAGTTGACAAAAGCAGCCAAGTTGGCCGCGGAAAAACACGTGTTGTTGAATTCTGGGTTACCTCCACCTATTATCAATGCCAAAACGAAACCATTGAGTCAAGAGCTGATGAAGCTTACCAAACGAATTCGTCAATTTCACGGTGGAGTTGGACCCGGTGGTCAAGGTGGGATTCCTGGTGAAGACGAGGAAGAAGGCGATTTGGTAACAGGGCCTGTTGAACAATGGCTAAAGCAAATGATAAAAGGAACCCCCTCAACACCCAAACCCACAATTGCTTCACCGTCTAAAAAAGGCAAAGCTGCTTCAACAAGCCGAATTCCTGTTAGAGTAAAAGCGGAGGGCATTCAAAAAAGGTTATCCGATATTCGGGAAAGACGAAAAGCTTTGCTGGAATCCATTGACAATATTGGAAAAGGCAAAGGTAAAGGCAAAGGCAAAGGCAAAGGCAAAGGACCTAGTAGAGAACTTGAAAAGTTGAAACCCTTACCAGATTGGGAAGATTGGGCCAAAGGCAAAAAGTTGAGGCGCAAGTTGGATTACGACGATAGTGATTAAAAAAACATGGGAGCAAGAGAGAGAAAAGCCCAACCACCGACCAGACGAAAAGGAATCAAACGAAAAAGAAGTCAAAAAGGATGGGGATTTGATATTCAAAAATGGCTTGCCAAAACAGGCATGGAATTTCATTGGCCTGGATATCAATACATGGGGCCCGGTACACATTTGGCCAAACGTTTGAAACGAGGAGATCCCGGCATCAACCGATTGGACAAGATTGCCAAGCAGCACGACATTGATTACAGCAAAGCGGGACACAATTTGGAAGCCAAATGGAAAGCAGACACCAAAATGATCAAGGCCATTGACCGTCTACCCGGTAGAAAAACATTAACGGAGCGCATTGTCAAAAAAATAATGCAAGCCAAAAAACGTTTGAAAATGTAAACTCTTTTTTTATTATTGTTGTCATTAAAAAGTATTTAAAACACATTCATGCCTCCTCAGCCATGTCTGCTTTAGTGGGATAAGGTATGGGTTTTTTCCCAGGATAACACTGTCACGGAGAAACCCAACGATGGGGCATCCACTCGAACTAGTTAAAGAACAACAAACAAACATTCATTTCAACACTTTATTGTAGTTGAATACAATGTTACAACAGTTGCACTCGCAATTCCTATCACTACAGTTACATCACCTACATTGGGCATACATTTTACAGCCAGTCAACTTTTCCCACTCAACTCTTTTACCTCTCCATCCACGCCTTTCTAAAACACTCCTAATTCCTATTCCTTTGATACCCACTCCTTGAATAATACCTTCATACTTTTTCCAAAAATTGGCTTCTTTAGAAATATGTTTCGGGGAACACATACAAATAGATATGCCAAATTCCATTTGTTGGTGCACCTGAAAAATTAATAAAACAAACTTTTCTTAACAGCATGTTTTCTTAATCTCAGCAACTTGGCGCGTCTCAAAGTTTGCAAAAACTTGACATAACAATGGGAACATTCAGTGCGATGCCAACTCACGGAAGAGGTCATCTGTAAATGAACCTGCGGAGGACAATTGAAGTGGACGCTCACAACCAAAACATAATTTCAACAAGCGTTTCAAAATTAACATCTTTGTTGAGAATGAAAAATTACGTTGAAATTTCAATTCACATGGCAAACAACGAAAACGGTGCCACTTTGGAGAATTCTTCCTTTCGTCTTGCACCTGAAAAAATACATTTTTAAAGTTCGCAGTCAAACATTACATCATTTCATTCTCGAGGTCAGCCAATACTTAAAACAAGGCATCCATTTGTATGTGAACCTAAAAAGAACAAGTAGTGTCTTCTAAAAACGATCTTTATGTTTTAAACGTATAATAATGATGAATAATATTGAATCAAAAAGCAGTCCATCTGAACGTGGACCTGAAAACGCTCATGAACACTCATGACACTCGTGACACTCATGACACACTCATGACACTCATGACCTGAACACTCTCATGAACACTCATGACACTCGTGACACTCGTGACACTCATGACACACTCATGACACTCATGACCTGAACACTCTCATCATGTGTACTACGTTTTAAACTTACAATCTGCCATGTCGGATAATGTGGAATAATACGAGAAATTCTGTTTATTTTTATAAATGTGTCTAAACCTAAAGTAACACTGATGACACTTAGAGTAATGCCAATCGAGTAAGAAGTCCATCTGAACGTGGACCTGAAAACGATAAGAAACAAGTTCGTTTACTTTTCAAATATACTCTCATCATGCGTACAATAGCCACTTGTTTTTTCCACCGTTGAAATTTACAATAAAAATCAATTTCACATCGAACACAACTAAAGCGATGCCACTTTTCCTTTGTCATTTGGGTCATCACCTGAAAAGATCGTCACAAATCCTTTTCAGTAATCGAGTAGATGCCAACAGGTGATATTTATTACACCAATAGCACCGACGGAAAAAAGACGATGACCACATTTCTGAAATCACCTACAAAGTCAATAAATTCGAATTAATGGATGATGTGCATCACACAGCCAACACCACATCATCTCGGGTGTATTGTCTAAATGTTTTTGAAAGTGATATTGTTCACAATAAGAACACCAAATCAATGTTGTTGGCAGTTCCATTTCTTCCAACACCTATCAAAAATCACAAAAGCTTTTCGTCATTAAAAACGCAACACTTCTGGCACGAAGAGCACCACATAAAAAACGACGATGTTGACATTCGTCTTCCAAATGTTTTTCATAGTGAAATTGATGACAATAAGAACACCAAATCATTGACGCCTCCATTTCTTTAATCACCTATTTAAATAACAAAAGTTTTTTTTATCAATGCCAGATATTCTGGTACGTGTTCATTTCTTCCATTACCTATCAAGAATGACAAGCCATCCATTGGTAAAACAAATACGTTTCCACTCGAGGGCAATGGGAATGAGAATGAGTGTGATGACCACAATCAAAAAGAGGTTCGAATCCGTTCCAAGCAAACAGTTGGCTTTGGGACAATCATAAGCTTCCAAATCAACGTGTGGAATATTCAATCGGGACAATAACTGTTTTTCAATTGTTCCTCCCTTGTAGGCGACAACATCTTTATCGAGGGAAGAGAGTTTCTCGTGCAACGTTTTCACTACAAACTCGACCAAATACCCCTCGGCGGCATTCTCTTGTGAGCGTGCTTCAAAAGGAAGCGCGTGGATGTTGTGGAACACGTAACTCACAGTCCGCTTATCCCTCGGAGATAAAGAGTTGTATTGAACTTCAGGTTTAAAATGAAAGCTATCCGAAAATCCATTCATGTCGCACCATCCCACTTCGCGAACAATCACTCTATTCCCTCGGAGAACGAAACCTTCGATATCCAATATCATACACACTTGACGCAAACCGGGGTTAATATGAATGGGTGCAATGGAAAACGACGTCGGCGTGGTTTATGCAGGGTGTAAGCTAAATCCCGCTTCAAAAGATTCTGTGCCACTTTCAACGGTACTCCCCATGCCTTGGCAAATCGTTGAATTCCTCCCAAACTACCCTTCGCTTTTGGATCGTGATAACGCTTGAGCAATGCTTGTGCCACGGATACTTTTTTCACGGACTTCTTCTTTCGAGGTGCCATAGCTCATTCAACAGGGTAGGTATTGAAGGAATACGAGAGGGGTGCGTCTTTTGAATGATTCGATACCAGCGACAAGCGTCAGGATGATGTTGCAACCATAACACAAATACCATCCAACGGTACAAATTCAATTCGACATGGGTTTCTTCAAAAACTTGGAGCGGGTGTGTCTCCTCAACATAATCGGGAATGGGTATCCTATTTTCTTCTTCTTGTCTTTCGTACAAACACTGACAAAGGGACTTGTGACAAACCCATTGCACAAGAGATCCTCCCCATTCCCACAAACAGTCCCATGCAACACGCATGAAAACACTTTCCATTTTTTCGTTCAAAATGATCTTTATTCTCATTACACACACTTTTAAAAGATACATTCAAAATAATAAAACAATTCAAATCAGTTCATGTCAATCAGGCAGCATAGTCTGATCGTCCTCCCCATCGTGCAGAAGCAAGGGTTCGCCTCCACACGTCTTCTCTATCTGAGTACTTGGGTGGTAGAAGTGCTGGTGGTGACAGTACTGATGGTGATACCACATTATCGACCACTCGGTCTTTTTCTTTGATGGCTCTCAACAACTGCAGATCTTTCTCTGTAAACTGTTCCCCCCATGTGTTTCCATTGACTTGAGGGAGATCTTTTTCTTCGTCAAACCATTTCAGGTACTTTTCAGTGAGGGGGAGATCGGTCCAATTGAAGAACTTGCACTTTTTTCCAGAACTGGAACAACCAACGTACAATCGTCCAGGGTTCTTCTCTGAACTACTTTGACGAATGGTAACGGGTTGACGACAGAAGCAGACCAGGGTTTCCCACTTATCGCAAATGGTGGGGTGGACATTCCTGTACACTTGTCTCATGTACTCTTCAGCACTATCTTCAGGGCAAAAGAGGAGGCAGGGTTGTCTGGGACATTTCACGTAATGCCATCCCCCTTTGGACACTCGTTTCTCCAAACGCACGTCGTGCCGCAGACAAACCATGTAGTCAGTCTTGTTGGGTGGGGGTTGCACTTTTGGGGAGGGTTTGTCCTTCAGAAATCCCGGGCTTTGAAAAATGGTTGCCATTCGAACCATTCTTGCCAATCCATCATCTTCTTTTTTCGGTTCTGGTTCAAGTTCTGGTTGGAGCTTGGCATACACGCCCGGCACGGGGGACACATTGCCATATTCCAAATCAGAATCCCGCACTTCTTCTCTCAATGGCTTTTTGTAAATCATTCGGGCTTTGAGGGCTTTCTTTTCGTCACCATTCATCATCTTTTCGAAATCTTCGATGCTGTCAAACACCCCCACAGACTTCACAGCCTTTTTGAAACTGAGAGACATTTCATTCTTCTTCTCATCAGCGACTTTCTCTTTTTCTTCAGAGTTGTTGTTGTCGAACGTAAAAGCAGCCACGTTTTCCAAAGGAGTTGAATAATCTTCAACTTGAATTTGGTTCAATTCGTTCAACAACTCTTGAACAGCCGCAGCCGTTTCCTCTTCAGCAGGTGACTGAACTTCAACAGGGGCGATCGGGCTCTCAAGAATTTCAATCGTGGGCTCTCTCTTCTTCTTCTTGTTCTTGTCCGTGTGAGAACCACCTTTTCTCTTTCTGGAAGGCACTTCGCCAACAAATTCGACTTCAGCCATCTTTCTGAAACTTCTCTTCTCAACTGTGATTTTTCCCTTCAACTTAGTCGTCCTTTATACAATCACTTTTAATTCTGATTGGTTTTCAAAACTTCATCAAATATCCATATAAGGACATACTTAATCGCGATTGGTTCCTTTCGTTCTGTTTTTTCATTGGTCAGAAAATACCTCTCACATTAACCATATAAGGAAAAACTGTTTCCAATTGGTCAGTTAATATGTTTTTTCATTGGTTCCTCAATACCCCACGCTTTGCCTATATAAGGAAACTGTTTTTCTGATTGGTTGTTTCACTTGATCATTTTGTCCATAAATTCGGTGTTTTCTTAACTTGTTTCTTCATTCTCAAAAAAGACGAAGAAGAGAGAGAGAGAACTCAGGTAAAATGCCTCCAAACATGATGACTAATGAAGAAGAAATGCAATTGACTATTGGTCATGGACATGTATTGTATACGGGGGGTGCAGACGGAACAGACACCCTAGCAGAGGAAATGGCCAGGGAATATGGAATGCAAATTGAAGTGATTGTTCCGCCAAATCATCCCCGTGCAAAGTTCACTTCACCTGCTTCTGTCGAAGTGTTGATACAAGCCGATCCTGCCATAGGTGCTGCTGCTCACAAGTTGTGTAAACGTGTTCCAACTCACTTTTACACTCTCTCCCTCTTGCAGCGCAATTACCACATTGCCAGAAAAGCCCATACCGTCTTTGCCTTTGGAAAACTGTGTGCAGACAAAAAAAGAGTGGAAGGAGGAACTGGGTGGACTGTGCAATTAGCCATAGATCAGGGTAAGGAAGTCTTCCTGTTTGACACCAACACCAATCAGTGGTATCGGTCAGAAAATACCTACAACATCGAAAACTCCTGTCTCAAAAAAGTGACATCATTTAAACCCTGGGGCACTCTTCGACTACCCACCCTTCATCAGAGCAGTGCTGTGGTTGGTTCGCGAGACATTACTCCTGCAACAAGGGCAGCAATCAAGAACTTGTTCCAGAGAACATTCTGTCTACCCGAAAACATTGAGCAAGTAAGACTAGAGCTGGAAGGACTTCATTTGTAAAACATGAAGCGTGTTCGTTTTTCAAACCAAGTCAAAACTTACACTCCTGTCATGAGCAATAACACTTTTTATTTACTCCGATTTGAACCTCTTGTTTCGGAGGAAGACATAACTGTGAGATCTTCTCCTTTTCAATCAAAACGAAAACGACTGAAAAAATACATGCATTTAATTCATAGTCAACGAAAAGAAAAATTCAGTGACAAAAAACGTGTGCGTTTACAACAATTGTTAGACAAAGCTAATAAACATTTGTAATTGTTCTACTTGGGTTAAATAATAAACATGAAAACGTCACGCTATATGTCTTATTGATTGTCTTTCCATATTCCCTCATAATAGTGACAAACCTTACGCCAATGTCTCGATGTTTCACGCAAGTCTGGAAATTTAATATCCAAACACGTTCTCATTTTTTCAAAGTCTTTCATAAACATCGGTCTTGCCCACTTTGCCAATGTTGAAAAATCATTACAACGTCGTAAAGCAAACGGCAACACACGATGCAGTAATGTCCACGTGAGGGATTCATCCACAGTTCCTCTCTCTGAAGCGTGACGGATGCAATTTTCTTCATCGACCCAGACAAGGGTCACCAATTCAATAAAAGCCGCCACGCGATCTCTATTCAACACACGCCACGTTTCTTCTCTACTTTCTCTGATCCTCTCGGCCAATCGAGCCAAATGTGATCTCTCGGGTCTTGTTATTAAACGCAATGCTTCTCGTCCAAAAATATTCTGAAAAGAATCCAAACATCGCAAAGGTCTTCGACGTGGCTTCATAATTTCACCCTTACACGCTTCAGACATGAACCAAAATGACGCCGTTACCGACAAACAAACCAATGCAATCATAATTAATAATAAACCTAAGATCTCGTGACGTACGCCACGTTCTTCTCTTCTTTCTCTGATCCTCTCGGCCAATCGAGCCAAATGTGATCTCTCGGGCCTTGTTATTAAACGCAATGCTTCTCGTCCAAAAATATTCTGAAAAGAATCCAAACATCGCAAAGGTCTTCGCCGTGGCTTCATAATTTCACCCTTACACGCTTCAGACATGAACCAAAATGACGCCGTTACCGACAAACAAACCAATGCAATCATAATTAATAATAAACCTAAGATCTCGTGACGTATTTCCCCTATGCCTCGACCTGATAACGAGGCCTGTGACGTCTTTTCCGATCCACCTCGACTTGATCACGAGGCCCGTTTCCGCTCCACCTCGACTTCTATGCAAATGAGCCTTGTGACGTCATGAAAACGACGACCGCAATGCATTGTGCCCTATACAGACAGACATTACTACTTACGCATTTGTAAATTTTTCCACGGTACAAAGTTATTTTTAGCTCACGTGTTTATTTTGGGTCTCAACCTACAGCCGAATAAATTTCGTTTGCTTTGCCTTCGAACAGTACGAAAATGTTCAAATTGAGCTCACTTTCACAAAACTTGCTCGCTTTCCAGTAGATCCAACAGGTCTCTTGACTATTAGAATGCTTTGTCACATATCTGTTGTTGTTAATCTTTCGGTCGGTTGGAGACGTTTTAGTGTTGCGTTACATTCCTAAGGTTCAAATTACAGCCGTCAACTATGCAAATTTACTCAACATACGCTTTACACTTTGAGCCATGAATAACCCCGAAATAAAGTTTGGTATCTTGTAAAGATTTTACTTTAATTCCTTGATCACCACTGTAACTTGAATTTTAATACTAGTTTCATTACGTTTTTCAGTTTTAAGAATAGCTAGCGACAAGCCGCGCAATTTCCGATTTTAGTTTGAAATGTTTTCATGTTTTATAACACGCACGTAAAAATGACACTGAAGTTTGGCTCATTCGACAGTTTAAGGGGTATTTTTTCTTTTCGCAAGTCTCAAGAACAACAGAAAGTCGTTTCGTATAAAATGTCAGCTCGGCGCTTTGATCACATTTCAAGCGACGCGACCACGGAGCTGCTGCGAGCAGAGGACGAAACATTTATTCACATTTCTTGGTCACGAGCTTTTGTTCCCACGGTTCACCTAGATATGGACGCTTTGCCAAGTGCATAGAAATTCGCGAAATAAGTCGAGTTGGTTCGTTGCGGCCATGACGTCCATACTTTTAAGTATGAAATCTGTAATTGACGAGTCCGTCTTGTGTATAATTTCTGATGTTTTTGTTGCTGTGGAAGTTTGTACCACCGCTAAGTACACACAGGACTGCATTGCGAATAAAATCCTGCCAGTCCTCGAGTATACAAAACAGCGCATTCCAAGGAGAATTTAATAGTTCCTGTTGATCGAGACTCGCCAATGCAAAACACTTCAAAGCGCGGGGGTACTCCCTGGATTAAGCTGTAAGGGTATGTGCCGCTGATAAGGTAAGGGTTACATTGTCCCGGTGCACACCTCCACCCATCGTCTCACAGAATAGCCCCCCCCCCCCCCAGACAGACAGCACAGTAATCGTATATCCGTATATCGTTGATTTTTCGGCTCTGACAGTGGCCTAACGTGACGTAATTGGCTAAAAAATCTCTGTAGAAAGATGGTACCACTTTATGCCAACAGTCATCCAACTTTGCTGCCATTAAATAAGTCATCATGTCAGCAACGAAAGATCCGTGCCCGGACTTTGTGAAATATTTCCGAGGTCCGAGTACAGAATTGATGTTACTAGTAGCCTTAATAACATTATTTACCGTGTGTCACTAAATGTTTGATGGTTCTTGTTTTTGCGATTTTTGCGGGATTTTCACAATCCGCAAAAAAGTTTCAGCAAAAATTTTCTCCGCAAAAATTCACTCCACAGTCGAAATTGTGTACAAACATCGCCCTTTACATGTAATTTAAAATCATGTTGGTGCCCATTTACTTGAACCGTCTCTTTCGTTCAGAAAGGAAACGAAATTAGAAACAACGATGAAATTGCAGTTGGCCAGGACCTCCTGCGTTGGTATACTACAGGTACATGTATTTGACAGTTAAAAGCTTTAAAGAAAAGGATCGTTTGTAGGTACTCCATTGATTAACTGCATGTTGTTCACCTGTATTCGATTGTTCGTACTTAAAAAAATTACGTTATAATTCCAGAAAGAGGCGACTTCCTGAAAATCGCAAAAATTAATTCCCAGCAAGAGAAACCAGTTTCTCCCAATCGCAAAAATTAGTTCCGGCAAAACACAAAAAATCGCCAATCCGCAAAATTAAACTCCCTCAAAATTTTAATGCTACATGGTAGATGATTGCAGCCTCCAGAAAATTAAATGAAAAGTGGTGCCAATTTGTCAAAAAGGTTTTTGAGCTAAAAATACCCTTAATTGGTCACGTGACAAAAAATGATCCCCAAAAAAATATTTAAGGTTCTTCAACTTCCAGCTTGTAAGTATATCCTCAGCTTACTCCGCTTTATGCTAAATTCATCAAAAGGTAGGCCACCCCCTTACTTTTTGTATTTGTAATCGCATGAGGCTGAGTAGATTTAAGTATAAATTTCAAGCGTATTTTCAAAGTTTTCACAAAATTGTAAAAGCTTTGAAAATAAAAGTGAAAATTTTTCCTTAAAAATTCTACGAGGACTCAGCGCGATTACTTGTTTATAACACAGAGGGAAAATTTTTCTGAAAACTTTCCATGCACGTCGAAACACAATCAGCCGGTCCTCAAAATAAACAATTCTCCACACAAGCAGTTTATTAAACTGCTGCTCAGCGTACAGAACAAAAAACTGTCTATTATGCATATGTTCATCTTAGGAGATAATTTTAATTCTAGTTCATTGACAAAACACACTTAAAACTCAAACTAAGTAAACTAATTTTACCTGCAGTGAGTTTCGAAGCTTCCTCTCGCTCGCTGAATTAACCAAGGTTTTCGATTGATTTAAAACAAATAACCATTTGCTGCTTCACTTAAAACATGCAGGTTCACCTTCTGGAATTTCTCTTTGAGCTATCACCCGATTTCCATACCATTTTTGCCATATCCTTGTGTTGAACAACTCAAAATCCATTTTCGTTTCAAAACGCTTGCAAAATGCAAATGGTGCGTTCTCGCGCTCAACCAATCAAATGCGAGCATTTTTGGCGCTTGGCCAATCAGAAGCCAGTAATTGTGCCCTCGTTAGAAAGAAAATTAAGAAAAAAGTGCCCTCCGTCTCAACCAATCAGCAATCAGTTATTTTGCCCTCTATGTTATTAGTGAAATAACTGGAGAACGGCCATGCCTTAATTTTCTTGAGGTTGAAGTTGCCTCCCGATTAGAGAGAAACACATTGAGTTTGGCTATAATATATAATATATTACGGCTTCATTTCGACTCCTATTAGGCTTGTCTTCCACGAAAAATAAATGTAATTATTTCAGTTCCTCTTGGGCTGCTTAACACCTGAATTGAACTCATCCTTTTCTCACTAACTTTTCTCACTGTACTCCTACCAAGTACACTGCCTTGAAGATTGACTCTTCCTTTGAACACAATCACGTTTTACAGAAAATATTGGCAGAAGACTTTTTAGAGAAAGGCGATGAAAAAATAGATTGTTTCAACAGTATTTATTCAAAAGCATTCTAACTAACTGATGTGTCTATTTTGATGCTCCTCTTTCTCCCCCTTTCAATGTTGGACTTCTGCAGGCTAATACGGGTATCCTACCAATAATCTTACCAGTAAAGGTGAGGGCGGGGATTCTTAAAAGAAGGAGACTTAGTAACCTCCACAACACTTCTTGCTAAGGTTGTATTTTGCCACGATTGTCCAGGGGTTTAAAGCACCCAAAATGTGTACGGAGGGTCATGGGTTCGATCCTCGATTACCGTCGATATGTCAGATTTTTTCTTTGTCCCACGTTCATGTCACTTACATCTTTCTTACTTTTTGCCATATTTTGTTGTATTCACGACAAAACAAAAATAGCCATAGATAATGACACGGTAAGCTTGCTGTTTATAATGAAATGTGTCCAAAGGAAATTGAAATTAAAACAATTTTTCCCACTTAGCCTGGATTAAGGAGGTTTGCCTTGATCTTTCAGCAGCACACCACCCCACCATTGAACAGATAGTGCTCAAGCAGTCAGGTGGCTCTTCATCCATTACCTGAAGATTCAGTGAGTTGACCATCAATGTCAATCTCAATGCAATTACCTTTATCTTACTGTTACCCTTACCATGACTTAAATTTCCCTATCATCTCAATTTCCTTTATGAGCAGTGAATTAACACATTTAGTATGTAACTAGTCAGACTGTGATCTGATGTGATGAGTCAGCCATACAAAGGTTGGTGTGGGGGTGTGCCTCTGGAAATTGTTTGTACACTGCATTAATGTTTTATGAAGCTGATATGCGTATAGCGACGCTAAGCAATCAAGAACACGATGGCAATGGGAACGTCACAAAACAAAAACAATCATGGCTCTGCACGTCCATTACCGGAAAACATTTTGGTAATATATAGATTCAACCAAGCCTAAAAGCGGAGCTCCCAATTTTTTTTTTTTTTTTTTTTTTTTGCTGGTACTTATTGATTTGTGAAAATACCCTCATTCAAGTTGTTAAATAAAAAAAAATAATAAATAAATAAAAAACATGTCCCCGCTGAGAATCGAAGCCCGCTCGCCGATGTGGCAGGCCGACATGATATCACTAGGCCACGAACGCTGACACTATCTGGATAAGTTAATTTTACTACTTATTTCTTTTTCCACGACAAGATGACTATCGACAAGAAAATGATGGTGTTTTTTCTGGGAACATTTGTTCGGACCGCCGCTAAAACCATGGTTGTGGACAGAAAAAACAGAAGGTACTAGCTCTGCTACATTTGGCAGCGGGACCGCTGCGAAATACTGCGAACTCAAGCGTTGTGCCGACCGAGCTCCCAGCAGAACAGACAACAACTGATGAAGTCCTCGAGGGCAAATTTGTAACTTGAACCTTTCGCCTTCCACCAAAAAGCAAGACAATTGAGTTTCTTTTGAACTTTTTCTTGCCATTAATAAAATTGTTTTTGACTTTTGTTGTCTTTGCTAAAACGTGGGTCACCAAGCGATTGGCCACCTCAAATTGTGGTGCGGATGGACGGACGTACGGACGGACAGCACGTGACTACTACGTCACAACCGAAATTCCTTGGCTTGATAGGTTACCAAATTTGCTTAGCAATGGTGCTTCGCCGCCGCGCTACGCGTGCGGGCTCCGCTACAATTCTTTACCTTAGTCTGAACAAATAGCCATTATTTCAGATTTTATGGAAAACGTGAACGCATACACAACAAACAGAAGTTCCTTCCTCCAACAAATTCAAGGCCCGGCAACTTGTTGTCGTTCGTGGGGAGAAGGGACGCTAGTTATTGACCTCACAGCCTCACCCCATTCCCGTGTGGTGAGGTCCCTATAACTTACTTGTTAAGAGTAAACAGAGCGTCCTGCTGGCGCACGAATAACAACCTCGGAACGTAGGGTCTTTTCAGCACTCAAAATGGCATCGAGAGAAGACCCTGGCAAATGGCAGTTCA